>VTGD01000040.1:201124-428621 GCA_013406985.1 Calonectria crousiana | reverse complement strand
AAAAAGGCGAGAAAAACTACATGTCTATCCTCTCGGTCTTGCTGTGTAACACTCCGATATCTATATATATGCGTAATGCATTCATCTCAAATCAGACTTAGAATGGTGAGGTTAATCATTTGCGCGGTTTCTAGATTGAGAATGTCAATCTGCCGTCCTCCGTAGTGGGCTCAATACTCAGCCGTGAGGTGGGTTGCGGTCAAGCAATCGAATATCAATAAAGTCATAGCTACGGAGCCAAATATCATGGTATAAATTATTAAACCCTCTGAATTCCCTCTTTTCGGCGAGTTTCTAGTTTATACAGGTAGCACAGTGGGTTGCTGGTGACTTGGTTCTTCTGGATCCAGTCTCTTCTGAGCCTCCGTCGTTCGGGTTCCCAATCTCATCCAGGGAAAACATTTCCACTCTGCCTACACAGAATCCCCAGCTTAATTTATTCTATCCAAGTGGAGTTCCAAATCCTCCTTTTTACTCGCTACCCAATAACTTAGGTACCACAATTTGATATCAAGGGGGGTACCGAAACCGCTAAAAAAAACGAAAGAAACACTGATACAGATCTATGCTATATAGACCCTGATACCATGTGCTACTCCTAACCGAGGCACAGGTAGACCTTTGGTGTGGCAGCCAGGACCTACCTCCCCATTTCACGTATCAAACACAAACAAGGTGGCAGTGTTTTATATTTCTTTCTTTTTTCTGGAGGTTTAATAGGGGAAACCATTGTCCCCTCATGCCTAACATTCTCAAACCTAAAAACAAAAGATGCTTTCACATCATCACTAAACCTACACCGCAAGATTCCATGAAACACGGGCTACCGTGCCAAGATGGCCGAGTTCTCAATACAATGGCTATGCTGTTGACTGCTGTATCTTGAAGCAAAATTTTGACCAATAATTGCTATTGCCGGAATCACTGGAATACGAAACAGCCATTGAGAGCTTCTATGCGGGTGGTCAACCCACACAGAGCCGGTTGATACGTGAAACGTAGAGGTAGGCCCTAGCCACTACACCAAAAGGTCTACCTGTGCCTCGGTTAGGAGTAACACAGGATATTAGGGTCTATATAGCACAGATCTGCATCACCGGTTCTGACGGATCAGATCATAACGCATCAGCAACGTGACAAAATACAACCGATTCCATGGTTCAAGGAATGACATAAACCGTAATAAGACTAACAATGTGCTTATATTATATGTTACCAATGCAGCAATCTTTCCGCCGTTTCTACCAGCGATCTGTGTATCAACATTTTACCAACATAGAGGAAAAGCAGCTGGATATAACCAATTCTATTCGAATTTTGTATTATAGATCGATGTATGTTTAATATTCCAGTCAGGTTCGCATGCAAGCTGATTCACCCGTGATCGGCTTTGAAGATAAACAAATGTCCTTCTTTGAGTTATGTTTTTTAACCACTAAGCAACTAACATCACACCCCGTCCTAGCAAGGCAGGACGCTTCTTTTATTTAGAAAAGTCCCCATTCTGTTCTGAGAGGCGCAATCCCCAACATGCGTAACTCTCAGACATTTCCCAAATGGAGTCGATTTCAGAAGGATATGATTTCTGTGCCAGTGTGTGCAGAGCTTGGTGCGGACGTCTGTTTCGTTGCTTGAGACTTTGTGTGAAGAGTAGAAAAATTATTTTGATCCCCATGTAAAGGAGGAGAATATCCTTATGTTGGTAACTTCTCGTGTTTGTCTTGCTGTCCCTCAAGGAAAGATATCGTGTTCCGCACCAGAGCTACTACAACCGCATGTTTTCGACACTTGAGGAATTATGACTACACAAGATGACTTTGGAGAAAAGGGTGGTTCTGGTGCAGTCTTCTGCTTGCGAAGTCATTTACGGCGCTCGTACCAGGGCAGGTAGAGAATGAATCGCCAATCTTCCTACATCTCCTTGAGACACTTGTGATTCCAGGCGTACTACATCACGCTATTTTTTCCCATTTCAATACCCCCCTTTCTCATCCGAGTTAATAAAATCCGTTTAATTGCCGCTAGCCTCCAGATGTCCGGTCAGAACACACCATGTACCCGTATCCCTTTTCCCATGTGATGATAGTTTCTATTGCCGCGTTATTATAGTGGGTCAGCAAAAGTCTTTAGCATAGATTCAAGGTAGCTTCGTATTTCAGTGAATGTTTAGGATCCTGCATCGTGTATCTGTTGATACCATGTTCTATAACCACCTATGGTTTACCTGAGGCCAAGACGGCTGTTTACCGGTCACCTGGAAAGTCGGCGGTGTGACCCAAGGGGGTTCACCATGTTTATATCCATGCTTCTTTAAGCTTGCTACAGCTTATTAGTCATTTTCCCTGACTGCATCCGTACGGCTTGGTTCATGCGGGTGGCAAGGGGTAGCTGAGCAAGGTTACGCAGGTCTGGCATTCAGTCATGACCTTCATTTACCAGCACAGCCCATGAGTAAGCAAATCATATTATTGTCTAGTACGCCTGTTTGAAACGTCTGGTTATTGACGTATTTCTGGGTGCAGGGGGGTATGACATCCTGATGACTGGGTGGATTATGGGTCTTGGTTAGCGCAATTGCACGACCCGCCGAGCCACCAATAGAACCGTATCAGACCTTCCCTTCGCAACACACCCATTAAGTTGATCCCAAAAAGGGGGACCAATTGCACTACCAAACAACATCAATAAGGAAACTATATACAAGCGAATTAGACAACAAATAGCCACCAAGTCTCGGCATCGCCTAAAACCCAGGAAATTACCCTGTACTGATCGACATCTAGCACGTTTACCTCTGTCCTCTCAGCGACTTTGGATTCTGTTTTTCTGACTGTGCTATTACGCAGGCAAACCAATTTAGTGACGGATCTGCTGGTTTTGTACACGTATCCTTTGTCCACACCGCCATAAATCTCAGCGGAGCTTTGCAGTCCACCCTGCACATCTGGCTGAGAAGAACTGCATTTATTCAAATACTTGCTCGTCCTATCCTTACCAGACCACAATCCAGTGCTACTGGTATACAGAACCGTGTCAAAGTTCCCCGTCCCTTACAGCCACCTGATATTTACGGGGGTTTGTCAAATCCTGCGCCGGCGGTTGTTCTGGAACACTACCGGACTGTACATGACAGTTAATTTGGTTGACAGGGAATTCTGAATAGTTTACTCCATTTTTATTTAATGAGTATCTGACAAGTTCCGTAGGGGTTATTTGGACTCTCGTATAGGGATATTCGCCACCCTATCAAGACAACTCGACCAAGTGTTAGAATTATGCACCCGGAACAAGTATTGAAGCCGAGACTGGTTGATATTCTATGAAAGAGAGTAATCTAGTTTCAGCCTGCCATGTAAATACGCGTGGAACACGGCACAAGGACGTACCCCAGGCAGTGTGGTGTGGTTACCCGGCAAGGCTATCAGCATCCAGGAAGAATACCATGTTCGTTTGCAGTATACGATTTCGTAATAGATTTCTTCACAGACATTCTGCCAGGCTAGTGGAGCAAATCTGCGATGTCCCTTTGACGGGCCGGGCCTGCGGCTCAGATTGTAATAAGACAAAGCCCAAGGGCCTGGCAGCAGCTCGTGTGCTTTCTCGTGTTCCCATGATTGTCAGCCAACACACATTGCTCTTGCCACAAGAGGTAAAAGTGTGCTCCGGAAACGAAGCAGGCGTTATCACGCTCAAAACACTTCCTCTATCAAAGTGGCCCAAGTGGGCGACGCACTGATATTTCGGCATGGCACACCGGTCATGCTAGCCGCGTCGACTTATGCCATGGTCAACATCAACCTGAAACATCAATTTCCAGACCTATGGGAAATACCCCCCCCCCCTTGGACGCGCATGGCCATGCTGCTGCTTAAATCGTCGTCGAACGTGTATAAGACGATAGAAGCTTGAGCTGGACCCACACAGATCGTTTGCTCTACTTGGAAGTCCACGTTGCCGATCGGTGGGTGGTGCTGGATATGCCAGGAATCCTGCCGAGGTTTAAATACTCGACATATCATCACTACCCATGCAACGGACACGACTCAAGGGAATTGGCGAGCTGGAAGTCATCACGGGTAGTGACCTTCCTGCAGAATCTACGGCATCTCACAGTCCGTGCGATTGACAATTTGCCCCTTCCCCCTGAAATCGACACGGCATATGCATCCCCGCTTCGACGGTGGCGACATGTCCACTGGTGCTATCAACAGTTTGCCAATTAATCAGGAACATGGCTCCCTCCCAAAAAAAAAATGGAGTGATGGGACACGAGATTCTTTTTTTTTTCCCTTGTTAACAACCGGCCCGATGCCTTGGCAAGTCGTCCAATCAGGCACCCGTCACTAAAAGCAACTAAACGTGTCACCTTTTTCGTGTATTCATCAAGCATTGATTTTTCATAGGCCATAGTCTCCAACGGCCAATTTTTTTGTCCCGTGTTTCGGCATGATTTTCAGCTGGTCATGGTTGATGCTGTCTTTGCGTATGCACAGGTGGTAGGTTGCTTCGGTTCCATTGAATCTTGCTGTAGTCGGGAAGGGATTCTGGGTCTAAATGCAGGACAGCATTGTTGTGCTACAATAGGGCCTCCCGGGTTTGCATTCAATCTGCCATGATCCAGTAGGAAGGCAATTCTCATCTTTTTCGCTTTGATGCCGTGTTGCCACTCATGCTGGGTCAGACTGGGGTCAGGCCAAGCGTCCTATTGATCCGAGGCTAAGCTGCCACTAAGTGTAGCCTAAACTTGCGACAGCCGATGCAGAGATGCAAACACCAATTGATTTTGATTTTTAATGACGTGGAATGACATGATGGGGTAAAAAGGGGACGGAAACCATATCTACGAAGGGCGCGTTTTCCACCTGGACGTTTCCCGTGTCAATTGGTCCCATGCCAGCCGGAGCCCGTCACGGTTGGGGGCCAGAAAATTGACCGGGTTGTGATTGAATCAATTTGGACCATGCATTTCTTGGCGATATCTGCCCCGAATCCTGTCAAATTTCACCTGGCCAAGTACCATCTTCAATGTCCTTCTCTTCTTTTCCCCTTCCTTTGTTCCCTGCTTATTGCCCTGCCGCTGCTTAGCCAGGGGACCCCCGGGTACGCTGGCTAATTAACGCGGCAGCTGACCCGTCTCCCGTCAACGTGGCACACCATTCCGTCGACACACAAGATTGGAACCTTTCTGAAACAGACAAGAGAGGATAGCTGAACTCGGTAAATTTTTGGTGCTCATTGATCCACAGAAACCTCCCAAATATCATATCACACCTCCCTATCTCATGCCCAAGTTTTCACCCTTTGCCTCCCAATCGCCGGTGCAGTCCAAGCCGCTGTCCTTTTTTTTTCTTCTGCTTTTCGTCTCACACTGCCTCCGGTACCCGCGGCTCGTCGCTTCGTAGAATCAGCCCCGATTTGGAGTCTTTCGATCCAAACACAGGCATGCCAATAACCGCAAGCAAGACCGTTTCCTTTCCATCTAGCGGAAGAGCTCCTTCATAAATCATTTCAATATTATGTATGCATTAACACCTTTGAAGTGGATGCCGTCCCAGGAAGACAGCCGTGGCTGAACCGAATTGATGATGTGTACCAAGTCCAACGAGGATCGATGCAATCGCAGGCTGGGTCTCGTCATACACTCCGATTTGTTGCCACGTGAAATATTAATCGAATTCTGCCTTGCTGTTTTTGGGAATCAGCCCTCCGCTCTTTCTCTCCGTCGCTCGATCAGTGCCAGTCCTCAACGGGCTACCAAATAACGTCACTAAAACACCCTCCACCGTTGTAAATTTTCATCGCGTAGTAAAGTACAGGCTGGGCGGCGGGTCGTTATCGGCAAGTTGTTGTCCAGGATCCAATGGCTGGCTCACTCCAGCCTCTCCGTATCCCCAAGTAGGATACGTGTACGTCGGCGCCTGTTGCGACTGGCTCCATGATCCAAAGCTTTGAGGTGGCACCGCTCCAGCAGATAGAGGCACTGTTTCCATCCCGGGGGCGGCACTTGTGTCCATGCCGGCAACTGGAACGCCCACCGATGTCGTGTAAACGTCCGACAAGTTAGATGCTCTTCGTTCAAACTGGCGTCCCTGGGGTACGGGGGGGTATTGCCCCGAATGGTGGCCAGCCAGGGGTTCACCACCGTAAGACATTGAGCGAACAGGCGGCGGATAGCTGGCCCAGGGCATGTCATCTCGAGATCCTGGTTCTGAACTCCCGGATGTCCATGTCGCTGACGGAGGGGGGGCTCCGTAAGGGGAAAACTGAGCACTCATTGGAGACTCTGGCGGGTATCCTCTCCAGGTCACGTTTAAATCAACAGGCTTGGAGTTGGGGCTGTGGCCGGCGTCTGATGCAGCCCAGTTGACCGCGGGCTGGCTGGGAAATTCAAAGGAGCGGTCTGTCGTTGATGCCATGGGAGCTGCACAAGCGTTAGTACGCGAGTTAATACCGTCAAAATGTAGGGTTCCACACTGACTTTTAACATCAGAAGCAAACACATCAACACTCTCAGACTTTAGTGTCGGGGTTGGACCGCTGGACATTGGCTGCGATACGGGGCTAAATGGTTGATTTCCTGGCATCTCGCTTGGGTTTCCGCTTGAGTCTGTCGGAGACAATGAGGAAGTTGTCGCCTTGGTACCAGATGATGATTTAGTAGACTGCTTAGCTCGATCGGTTGCTGGCGTTTGGTCGACTGGGTAGAAACTGCACTCCTTCTTCAAACGAATGCAATTGGCACATCGTCCTTGAGCGTCGGATGGCGCGGGGATGCATCGAATCTTTCGTCGTCGGCAGTGGCCTTGTAGATGTTTTCAGTATCGCAGAAAAACACGATGCTGTGCTTTTCGGGAAGGGGGACATACCACAAGCGACTGATGTACGATGGTAGCCAAGCTTGTTGCGCTTCTTCTCTCCAACAATCGTCAGCTGTGATTGCTGCTGCTGAGATTCAGAGGTTGACGATGCGACCATTCCTGCGGCCGGTGTTGAAAAAGATCCTTCTAGAGTCAATATTGCCTTCGTTGGATGTCGTAAGACTTGAAAGTTCGCCATACCTATAGGAGAGGGCTGCGGCGGCGGCGTGTTGTAGGTAGGCGCATAAGCTGGATGTGACATATCCACGTCTCCGCTCATAGAAGACAGAGAGGGATATTGGTATGACATGATAGCTGTCATGGGCTCGGATGGGGACAAGTTATCGGCCCAGGGACTGCAAGTACCGAACAGCTCGGGATTTGAATACACGGAAGGAGAGACAGATATGGCCATTCGGAAATAACTGGCGCTCCTGTGGGTAAGGGGTAACCCTGTTGGAATCAAGTTCGAGACGAGCTGAGTACCCAGCACAATCTGACGCCGGGTGGCAAAAAAGTAGTTAGTCTAGTTGGCAGAATATCCTGGACTCGGGAGTGTGGTTTGATATAATATGGCGAAATGACTGGCCAGAGTCAGGCGGCGATGCAAGTAACCAGAGACAAAACTGTGCCCCCGTGGACATAGAATGCGAGACAGACGACGAGTTCCGGGCCAATGGAGTAGGGTGAGGGGATGTTCGTCGCAGCGGTACTGGGGCCCAGGAGGCGGAATAGCAGCTCAGCTTGCTTCTCTGCGACTCGCAGATAAAACACCTGTCTGCGGCAAGATGCAGGCCCTACTCAAATGCTCGCGGTGTTTCGGGGAACAAGGAAGCCAAGTGAGTAAGGTGTATCTTTCACGGGAGCTATCGATTGTTGATGTAGAGACAAGAGGCTGCGGGATGGCAGTTCGGTCCAAGGTGGTCCTGGTTGAATATTTGAATCCTGAGAGATCGACTACAAGCGCCAGCCCCGAGTCAAGAGGCCTACACCGTCGACGATGGCGGGCGGCGGCAGCTAACTCAGCGGGCCGGGGGGGGGGGAGGGGTGTGAAGAGAATGTTTCGACGGGTCAACCGACCAGCTCGATCAGCTATTGTGGGTTCACCGCTTTGGACCGACGACTAAAATGGTGGATATGGAGTGGACGGTGACGGCGTGTTGGCGTCGGGCGCCACCGAGTGGTAATATTAGCTGGGGTTAGTTAGCTAACGAGCTGGCGTCTATCGAGATGGCGTGGCCATAGGATCGACGTTCTTGAACTCTGAACCACCTTTCGTTTCTTCTCCCGTGGCCTTGGAGTGGCGCCAGACAATGTCAGGAAATTTGCAATCGGGGCCACCTCCATCGTCGATTGGGAGAGTCACAGGGCCTTGTCACAAACACTTCATATTTAGAGCTCCATAACATATGTGACCGGCACCGCGATATACGGATGGATATATGGAGAACTGAGGAGACAAAAACACCAAGACGTGGAAATCGCCGTGAGCCTCCGGATGCACCGACCATAGATGAGCGATCGGGCTATCGACAAACATGGCTGTCTTCAGATCTGAACTCCACACTCGAACAATTACCATTCGGAGATGGCGAATAACATGCTTCCTTGGCCTTCGTTAATGTCACGGGCGGCGGCCAAGCAGGAATTGCATAAGGTCAACTGAGACGAATGGCCTCCCATGAGGCTGTCTAGCACAGGTTCATCCCCTATTAGTCGGGGGGACACCATTCCGGTCAACGTTACAAGCTGGGATAGCAACCTCGCTTGGCTTGGCACCTTAAAACTCACGATCAGATCTGAAGGGGCATCCGGCATTGGCTGTGCAATGAGGTTTCATCCGAGGATACGGGCATTGCGGAATGCGGTGCGAGTGGATAGATCAGGCACTGATACGTACCATGCGGTTGTGCCGACAGGAAGAGGAGCCTTTTCTGAATAGGTGCATGAAGTACTCCTCCGTACAGCACCCACCAGCTCCCAGGAGCTAGTGCCAACTCGCATCCAAGCAAGATCCCTGTGCAGGATCCCCGGCAACACGCCTCCAAAAGGGGTGTTCGACCCGGGGTGGCAGGGCATGCCCCCCTCCCAGAGGCCAGCCATTCCTAGGCCTTGGTTCCCAATCGGGGTGTGACCATGTACAGGGGTGTCGGGTAATAACGTAGGGATTCCACTTCTCATGCCCTGTTGAGCACAATAGCTGCTGGTAGGGAGCTTTTGGCTCAGAGGTGCTCTCACTGCCTCAATTGCTCTCACAAAAGTTTTGACAATGTAGCGTCCGTTGGAGCTTATCCGATGCGGATTAGCAGAAGCCACAGGACCCTCTCTGTCTTGTCCGTTTCATTAAGCCTACCTCGGCTATGAGCACCCTGTTTCCTCTTCCCTCGTATTTCCTTTTGGGCGCAGCCAAGAGAATCATGAAAGAGGTGGCTCCGCTTAAAAATCAAAAGAGACGACACATCCTAGCACCTCATTCTGGTGGGAGAAAAAAAAGCAAATACAGTGCCCAGCCATTACCGCGCTGGGGGCCCAAGACGTCGCCGACCACCGAATGTACATCGGCTGCCGCCACAATTCAATTTTTTTTCTTTTCCCATTTACGTTTTTGATTGATGTGGAATTCCAGGTTTCGGACTCGGCAATCTCTTCTGTTTTTGCCTTGTAAAACCACACAAACACGCACGCACACGCACACTTGCCCTTTGATATCTTGTACAATCGCTCTCAATGGAGGTCAAGGGCGTGTCCGCGTGTCCCATTTTAGTCTCAAGTAGTTGAGTTGTGCGTTCTGAGATGATCGGAGACGTGGCGGTCAACAAATTGAAGATGCATGGTACATCATAAGCTGCCCAGGGTATCTTCATTTCATCAAAGATTAGGTTCTATTGCATGTCAGTCTGTGCGGTGCCCAGGGGTGCCTCGTCCAGGCCATCCGTTTGGCGCCTATGAAGTAGCAGGGAAAAAGCTAGGCATGGGTACAGCCTTGATCTTCAAATTCTCCTGTTTATCCGCAATGACGACGTGCGTATTCTTGGCGTAGAGCTGTCCAATACATCAGACTCCGCACGCTGTTTACGCAGGTAATGATGTTGGGGAAAGGGGGGTGAATGGCACATGTAACCAAGCATTGGGTGTCAGACTTCAGATGTCAAAAGGCGTTAGAGGCTGCAGAGGCACGGGGAGGCGGACAGCGAGGAATCCAGCCCCAAAAGAGATGTGATGCGCAGAGGGTCCTGCGGGTGCCATAGTGTTTTGGTTCAGATGGTGAAGAAGAAGCGCTTGAGCGCACCAGCGTCATGGTGCCGAGGCAAAAGGTCGGAGACGGTTCATGTTGACAAGATTGATGTGCAGCCAGGATGGTAAAACTGGCGACGGGTTCCCCACAGACGCAGTTTCCGATTCCAGGGGGCAGACTAGGGCGGAGTAGTCCTAAAGATCGTGACCGGTGGACGGCGTGCGGCTAGGGGCCATTCGCCCTGCGTCGATGATGGAGCAAAGACCTCAGGGAAGTCCGATGCAACGTTGATGGCCGTTGGCGTGTGGTCAAGATGGCGTCCCGGCTGCAGGAGTGAGGTGGAATCAGCATGAGGCATGCAGTCTCCAGCAGCTAGGTAGGCTAGCCGGGTAGGTAGGCATATCTTTTGGTGTTGTATGTACAGGACTGGAGTCTCAAATCATGTAGGTACCGAGGAAGGTATGCATGCCAGCGAGACAGTCCTGTAGCTTGCTTCGCCTCGCCTGTTTGTTCCGTATCCTGCTGGCGTCCCACTGCCGCCGCGATGACCTTTCGGGATCCCACGGCCAGTGTTGCCTTGTTCTACAGGCCTCCTGGTCATTCTCTCACCTTGCGTCATCTGCGAGTTTGAGCATTAGCAGGCCAAATGAGGCCAGAAGGAGGAGGGGCTAGCTGGGTTCGGACCCTCTTGCGAAACCTGGCTGAGGAGCTGAGCGAATGAAAACCCTTCGACGGCCGCCGCGAGTGGCGCGGCATGGAGGTGCAGGATCGGCCATTGGTGAGGGAAAGGGGGACCGATGTGTTTTGGCAGAGTGATTGACAAGAGACTAAGGCACGAGTGTAGACGGCGGAACCCAACTTGGTTTGGGACCCTTATCCAACCCATTTCTTTCGTCAAGGATGGGACCAAGCTTGTATGTTTTGGTGTGCTGTTAGCGCGCGGGAAATCTAACTCCCGCCGATGCACGTGCCATATGACGCTCTCAGCTCACAAGCCTCCCCACTTCGTCCAGCTTCGGGCCCGGTGATGTGTCCACTGCCCAGCTTTGGAGTCGACTGCCGACATCCAACTCTTTCTTTGCAAATTGCCGCCGCCCCATCGCCTTCGCCTGAGGCACCTGCATCGTCTTCGAGAAACTTCAACCGGGTTGAGGGGAGGGAGGGTCTCGATCTCGATGAGATCCACGGCGCTAACAGACATCCTACATACATGCTTCCTCCCAAAAGGCTCAACCGACCGGGAGGTATGCCCGGGCGGCAAGCTTCCGCTCAACCACTTCACTCACCCTATCACAACTTTCGGCTAATACCACCGGGAGTCAGTGCGACTGAGGAGCCCTTAACAAGCCCCAAGACCGGGCCCATAACCAAAACGTCTTAACCGGGCGCCGCTATATCTGCCTTGGTCCAATCTATGTACAACAGTAATCCAGCGGTTGTTCCATTTTCTCTCAACAAGTTGGGCAGGGTCCCAATACCAACTTCCATATCTGCTTTCTTCGAAAGAACACTCCGGGTTTAGACTCAGTGTCTGATACATGATCTAGCTACCCATCAACTGCCGAGCCATTCCCACTCTGCCGGATGTACCTGGTATATACATATATACCACGATGTTGCTCATCCCAAGTCTGGTCAATTGCCAACGTCACATTTGCCGTCGGCCACACATCTGTGAAGGGCACTGCCAAACCAGTCCCACTAGAATCCCGCCATGGCTGGACGGCTGACTTCTCGCTCACATCTTGGCTTCTCAACCCATCACAGGCGCCCTGCATTGACGCCTCGAAAAATGCACCTGTGCCTGTTTATCATGCCTATAATGGTGCGCCGTTTTAGGCTTTCAGCATGCACTGGCGCGCCAACTCCGGCCTGGCCCGCTGCAACCTTCACGGTCCGTCTCCGCCGGCGGTTGCATTAGATCGCCGCCAGCTCCTAAGAATTTTCCGGTCAGCTCCCTCAATCCACCTACCCTCGTACCCCTAACACCCCTCCCTGGCGAAACACAGTTGTCCCAGCCTTACGGAGCATGGTGAATCGCGGATACAGTACCCCCCTCGCCCTCTTCACAGTGCACTTTTGGATCCTTGCTAGATCTTTCGGTGCGTTCAGTGTCGATCATGCCCCCATCACTCTCGGCAAAATCACCGCTGCCAATTAACAGAAGCAACTAAAAACAAAGACATGTTGCCAAAACGTCATAATCAGGCCAGTCGCACCTGCGGGGGTCACAAGATGTCTCGTGAGCGGTCTCGACCCTGTCATTCTAGTGTACTTATAGGCTGCCAGCCCGGCACTTTCTTTTCTTTTCTTCTTCGCGACGCTTTTCCATGAGCCGTCATAGGGCCATGACACCCCGAAATGCAAGACTGCTGACCATCTCAGTTCCTAAGCAATCCAACTGAGACTCGGTTGCCGGTATATTCCCTTTGCGTCATCTACCACTACTGTAGACAATTGCTAGCTCGATCGCGCGAGAAATGTATCAGATATCAATCAAAAAGATTTCGGGCACATTGCATCCTTTTCCATCTCCACAGAAAATTGAGAGGTGTCGAAAGATCAGCTGGTCAGAAATTTACCAGCTGCAAGGATGACAAGAGCCACGATCGACCAGATCGCATATGGTTCAGGGACAAGGTCTCGTTTTAGGAAGCAAAAAAGAAAAAAGGAAGAATTAGCACCGCGGTTATCCAAAGACTCCAATGATCCGACCAGGTCAGGCATTGTTATGCACTCATTATGCATCCTCCGCTTCCAGACCACTGCGTCCCACCCTCTTGGGGCCCTCCTCCCAGGGTCTTGTTGGACCGAAAAAGGCAGGTCATTTGTGCCAGAATTGCCGTCGGGTGCTGGGAAAGTCACAAAGCCGGTCAAGGGCTTTTGGGCCAAGACTTGTTGCGGGGCAGTCCTTTCTACAAGCGCACATCGCCGGCCCTTGCCCAGACAAGGGCCGGTCCACTAATTGTTTCGTCGTCGGCCCACGGGTTCGAGTGGGTTTTGGTACGTGCTGGTACTGAGGATCTGCTCGCTAGCTACGGAATTTCCGAACGCGCCAATGAAAATGTAGCTTGCAAATTTAGCCAATAGCTCCGATTGCGATCTCTGGTCACCACCCCCTTGGCCAAGAAAAGCCTCGGTTTACCTTCGCGCAGCAGCAACCGCTTCAGCAACGTTGCTCCGTGGTCACGGCTTGCCCGTCCATCAAAGCTATGACGCCCTCGGAGGGGTTTTGCGCATGAACTGCAGGCCTCAGCTCCAGAGGTGCGTTACTCCCGGGCACAGCCTTTTATGAGACAAGCAGGCCAGGAATTGAGGTTAACGCAGGATGGTTCAGGATGGCTGCTAGTTGTGATGTGATAGTAGTCACACTCGTGTGATGGGGGGAGGGGTCACAAGTGGTTGTGCTTTTTTTCGGTTAAGGGGGGGGCAACACCTAGTCAACGCTCCGCAAATAATTTTTTTTTAATTATTCTCTTCTAAATATGTAAACAACGAACAATTTTTCTGGTTGTCATCGGCACTATAGCGGCTGATCGACGCTGGGGGGGGCCTATCCAACTCCAAATTTGCTTCTGCCAGCAACTGGCTCAGCGCAACTCTCCGCCAGCCCCCCGGCGCGGCTGCACGATAGGCGGCATCACGCCCTTGACTGCTCAGTCTCCCTCTTCCAGGGCGCTCGCAGCAAACACAACCAGCGGTCAAGCCGACGTGGCAGCTCGCTTTGCATAGCACACATCTCCATGACGCAACGTACACAGCAAGCGAGGCCCCAGCGCCCTGTCCTGTAACATAGGCGCCTGAAAGGTGCATGGAACCATGGCTGCATCCTGGGTGACGCCACGCCCGGATCGGAATTGGATCGGTGTCCGCAGGCAACCGTCGTGACCTGGTTGGAAAATTTCCGAGGGACCCTTGACTGTCTAAAGCCGATCAAGCTTTGTCATTTTCCACAGGTCACCTGCATTTCCACTGTGCTCCATGGACAGGCCAACGTCATTCGTGCAGTTTGGGGCGACTTTGCCACGACTAGCCCCGCAGCAGGGAATCATGCCTTGGGGCAAGTTCCGCCTCCAGAGCGCCGGTGACTCGACCTGCAGCGCTTCCAAGGAGGAGGATGCATCCCAAGGCCAGGGCCAACAACTTCTCTGCTCGCTCTTATTCGTAGCCCCCCAGACTTCAGCTGCGATCAGGCAGGCGATCTTGTCCAGATTTAGCGCCAAGCCTAGCAAAAGCCCCCACGTATGCGAACCTATCTTCCCCCACGTCAGGGAATCTAGACTCGAGCAGACTTCCAAGGGTGGCGCGCCCAGTGGTGTGGTGGTGCCCATACTGAGCTGTTGCATCCCATATTGAGCTATTGCATCATGGCTGCAGCCCTGGCCAAGACAAGGGCACGTCGTGAGGTGTCATCTCTCCCCCTTCTAGCCGACTTCACCGTCTCGCTGCAGTCTCAGCTCTCACGGTCATGCAGACTGTAGCTGGCTGGGCTGTATGGTCATCTCCTCGCCCTCATAGGCCCTTTGCACCCTGCCCAGGCCTCCGGTCACTACACTTCCCTAGATGGTGAAATACTCCAAGCCATGTTTAGTTGCTTCTCGAATCGCCATTGAGTTGTTTGTAGCTTGATCATACCCTTGCTCCGCGCCGCCGACGGGGAAGATTACCGGATATATGCAGGTACAGATCGATTGGTAGCACAGGGAAACGCAAGACTGGGATCCCTTCACCGGGCGCGCCACCGCCAATTAGACTGGCAGGCATTTGGGCAGCGCTTGCAGGCAATTCATGCTATTCAAGTTGAGTGTTTGTTGCCTCAGGAGCCTGCGAACTGCTGGAAACTTTCTTTTGGCTACACCGATACCTCCACATGCTTGGGGGTGAAGTGGATATGGAGGGTGAGGACACCAAAGTACCAAGCATGCGAATACTTGGTGGCACAATAATGAAACCGAATGCCTGGCAAGTTATCATGCACATGACAACTCACAATGTTTGTTGGGGTTGGAAAGATGAGATCAAGTCGATGTGGTATAGGGTAAGTATCGTGAGACAGGACAAACTTGGCCCAGGTTTTGACCGCATTTTTCTGGTTGCACAAGACAGAGCCGCTATTCTTTTTCGGTTCTTGTTTTTCTGACTCGTGGTGTGTATGAAGCAACGTGTCACATTTATGCTCTGTAGGCACTCAGGCCGTCTTGGCGATGACTCAAGCGTTCTCATCAAAGTCTTGCATGCGAGAACCGGGGGGTTCTCGGTTTTGAATGTTTTTGACTGTGACGACTGGAGCGCCAGCTGCACCTAAAACCTCGGAGAGGCTTCTCAACGGGCCGCAGATCAAGTCTCAAGGGCTAGCTGTTTGACCGAGGAACACTCGGCTTGGAACCCTAGTGTAGACGGCAATATCCCACACGCGAGATTCGGATGAAACCCGTTTGTGCCTCTATTCTTATTTTTCTTTTTGGATTTTTTTTGCGCTTCCGCAAACAGGTTTTTTTTTGTTAAACAAAGCTGAGACTCAGTCGCCGATTCATACTAGAACATATGCTGCAGGGTCCGAATCAGAGTTGCAAGACTCGCATCGCCTAATGTCGAGCGTTGCACGCTGTGGCGGCGCCAGGGCTCGTGGTAATTATGAGACCCTTGATTACGGGTGCGTCTCGGGCCTGCGAGGGTAGCCGGACCGTTCCTCTGCCGCAGATGGAGTGATATTCACGAGATGACATTTCATTATGATAGAAAAGCTCTCTTGAAAAATCGTGCCGGGATCACCTGCACTGTGACGAGACACTCATGTATGTGTGACTACACAGTGTAAAATGACCCCACCGCTTAAAACACTGTGCCCCATCCGAGACCACCAATTGATTTGTCGGCTCACACTGTCCTGGCTCTGAGGCCCAACTTCACCGTCAGCGAACCGAACACCTCGGAGCCCAGAGAGAAGCGGCGGGTGAATGCAAGGTGAGCGGTCCCTTCTGCCCATCTCCAGCTCTTGCGACAGCCACAGCGACCCCAGAGCCGACACCGGAAGGCGCCCCCCCCAGCTTGCAAAGGCGAAGGCTGAACCTCACCACCCCTCCGCCACCAGTTCAGCCCATGCATGATACGTCATGAGCGACCTGCAGCGAGCTTGGGCCAAGGCCAAGCTGGGACTACCAAACGATGGATTTGACGAGCTGGAGGAAGAGTTCGACAACGACCAGGTTGCCGAGTTGCCTGAGCCGGTTGATGACGATTCATCGTCGGCGTCGTCGGCGTCGTCGGTCTCCTCGACGGGCACCGTGATACCATCGCCCAACCAAAAGCTATTTGCTCGGCCCCAGGGGTAACTGCTTTGTACCCCGATTCTGTACGGAACTGACGGCGAGCAGATTTTCCCGAGGCAGGACGCTGGAACAGATCCCATGGACAACCTATTTTGAACGGGAGCTGACGTTGAGATCAGAGACCGACCCCGCTGTGATTTATCATGCCTATCTCACTTCGCCCGTTGGCAAGGGTCCTCTGTTTGTGATGCATCACGGCGCGGGGTCATCTGGGCTGTCATTTGCTGTTCTTGGCAGCGAGATCCGGAAACGACTGTCCTCGGCGGGCATTCTTGCCATTGATTGTCGGGGCCATGGATCTACAGTTACGCCAGACGACACAGCGTTGGATCTCGGGCTTGACACTTTATCAGGCGACCTGCACTCCATCATTCAGCTGACCAAGGCGGAAATGAACTGGAAAGAATCCCCATCAATAGTCCTCGTGGGACACTCGCTGGGCGGAGCCGTTGTGACCCATTTGGCCAAGACGGGCAAGCTGGGGGTGTCCCTCCTGGGGTATGCTGTTCTCGACGTGGTTGAGGGCTCCGCCATCGATGCGCTACAGAGCATGCACACGTATCTGTCTACTAGACCGCTGGGGTTTGCCACGCTACAGGCTGGAATAGACTGGCATATTCGATCACGCACTATCCGCAACTCGGTTTCTGCACGCACATCGGTTCCAGCGCTGCTGGTGTTTGACCAAAACACTGACCCAACACGGCCGTGGAGGTGGCGAACCAACCTGGGGGCGACCCAGCCGTTTTGGGAGGACTGGTTCGTGGGACTCAGCAAGAAGTTTCTGGAGGCAAGAGGAGGAAAGTTGTTACTGCTTGCGGGCACTGACCGGCTGGACACAGAGCTTACAATTGGCCAGATGCAAGGTACGTGATTGATAAGCGGTTTAGCTGACATGCATGATGAGCTTGAAGAACGCTGCTCACACGGCTGTTGACAGGAAAGTATGCATTGCAAGTTTTCCCGGAGGCTGGGCACTTTATCCACGAAGACCTTCCGGAAAAGACTGCAGTCTCGTTGGTAGACTTCTACCGACGCAATGACCGTAGTGCGCTGGTACTGCCACCAAAGGTGTCAGATTTGATCAAGCAAGGCAAGAAGGTTTAAGGCTTGGAGGACATGAATGATTGCGACGAAAGGAGAAGAAGCGATGAATGATGACCTGAGTTGGAACGTGTCGCGTTTTGCACGTGGCTGCAGGGTTTTGCGAGCTGGCACGCATGACTCTGCGACATGTGTTTTTTTTTCAAGGGAATTTCTTGAACAAAGGGGTTGTCGCAGAAAGCAACGCAGATGGAGCCGGCGATCCGGGAGCCTGGCGCACCTTATCGGACGAGATGTTGGTCTGGATCTGGTTATTTGGGTCCAGCATTTTTTTTCTCTCTCCCTTTGGCTTGGTTACTGATAGAGGCTGGTGATGGATGGCCGGAGTTGGATTGGCGCGCCTCCGATCTACCAATGTTGGCAGTATATAAATTATTGGATTCAATGAGAGGCAAAGCTTACAGAGAGTAGAGTTTTGTTCGCGTGTGTAATAGGCTTTGTCCCCAGTGGCCTGGCCGGGCTCAGGGTCAAGCGATGGCGACAAGGCTGGATGCCGACAACCGATCAGGTCATGCACGGGCTCAGTGGAGGCGATGGTGGGCGGAAGACGGCACCTTAGACGCGCGAGACAGAGGCTTGAGCGCTTCATCTCATTTCTCAGGTGAAGCCAGGCGGCATTTCGGCCAAGCCCCTGATCCGATGGCGTGGGCGGGGGCATCAATCAATATGGGGGGGATTGGGGTCAAGTCGCATCAAGGTCTGACTGGCAAAAGCAGCGGACTTTCGGTGGCTCTGGAACCCAAACGCACCGAAGGTATGGATCGACCCGGACCGCGGATCCCCCTGTCTCCAAAGGGTTCGAGTGGGCTCCAGAGGGCTGCAAAGGGGCAGAAAACAAAACAAGCTACTGACTAAGGTGCAGTTGATTTAGGGATTGTCGCATGGCACGGACGATTGGCTCGGACGCACATTGGCTCAAACGCATATTGGTCTCTCACGGGCCCCCGTCGTCCCTTGCTTTCGCGTCTGCTTACGGCCCTACACGTCCTTACACGGCCTTACATGGCCGTAGACTGCCCTGAGCGCTGGCGCCGGTCTTGCCTAGGTGGGCCCTGTGCCTGTTTTGCCATCTGTGCGGAACCTCGCCCGGACTGTGTGGCTGCCCCTCCCCGGTTCCCCAGGTCTGGTTTGGGGATGGTTCACTCCAGTTTGATGGACAGTTCCGGCTGAAAGCCAAACTCACGACAAGTAATTTAACCTCTGGGTCCCCGTGTGCTTGTCGCTTCCTTCTTCATCCAGACATCTTCATTGACTCTTCCCTTGCTTCTCTCTTGCTTTTCCCACGCGCCGACACCTGCACACGCACAGCTTCTACCCGTTGCAACTGAGCCTAAGCCAAGCCAAGCCAACCCCCCACCGAAAAAATGAAGTCATCCATCTTCTCCCTTGCCCTGGTTGCTGGCTTGGCCGCCGCACAGGCCAAGCTCCCGACTTGCGCTGTAAGTTGACACCGTCCCGTCATCTGTGTGTTTGTTGTCCATCCTGCTGCGCTGGCTTGCATCTCCCGCAACATGTGCTGCGGACGGTGCCGTTACCGCTGAGTCCGGGCGGAGAGAACAGAGGGGAAATCAGTAAGCTAACTCGAACTTTTGTCTGTCGCTTAGTCCAAGTGCATCAGCGAGTACACCACCGGCGGCAAGATTGCTGGCTGCGGTCAGGTCGACATCAAGTGCATCTGCCAGAACCAGGACTTCCTGAACGGCATCTCCTGCTGTCTCCAGGAGTCGTGCGACACCGCCGGCCAGGAGGCTGCCATCAAGTACGCCGCCCAGATCTGCTCCACTGCCGGTGTCACCGTCCCCGACAAGCTCTCCTGCAGCTCCTCCTCCAGCAAGAGCGGCAGCAGCTCGGCCACCAAGAGCTCTTCCGACTCGACA
This sequence comes from Calonectria crousiana, assembly GCA_013406985.1. NCBI lineage: Eukaryota > Fungi > Ascomycota > Sordariomycetes > Hypocreales > Nectriaceae > Calonectria > Calonectria crousiana. The sequence continues at coordinate 409,219 of VTGD01000040.1, read as the reverse complement.
GGCACACCCGGCTCGACCGCTACCGGCAGTGCTGCCTCCGGAACCGCTGGTTCGTCCGGCTCTTCAACCGCCACCGGCTCCTCGGCCTCATCCACGAGCTCCGGCTCTGCTGCCGCCGGTACTTACAGCGCCGGTGGGCTCCTCGGCGCCGTCGCTGCCGTGCTTTTTGCTCTATAAATACCATGTAACAGCAGCCTGGCTCTTGATATAACGGGCTGAGGCGCGGGTCCCAGTGCAGAGCTATTTATTGTATTAGTCTCGATGGGCGAACTTCGGAGTTTTCTTCTTCTGAGGGGGCACACTGTGTGCCTTATTCTCTATCCGTATCTTTAATTTCTGTACGTGCTTAAGTAAAGCCATGTACATTTGAACTATGAATTGGACGTTTGAAGGGAAGCCATTGGCTGTGTGCCCTAAAAGAGCTTTGCCAACGGCCCCCTTGTGACGCGATGCGCTGGATTGATGTACGACATAATTGAATCGTTTGACTACATTGATGTGAATTGATGACAATGCTTGTGTCTTGCCTGACGTGTCGTTGATCGATGTAGTCAAGGATGTTTTGTGTAACGTGTGGTTGAAGCGTGTGGTTGTCTCAAATCTGCAAGGCATGGTCGCTGAAAAGATGTAGTCTCTGTGTCATGGGAGGCTCGTGTATTGTTTTCACCATGGCTAAGGACGCGATCCTGCGGAAAGGCTGGGCGATGATGACGATGTATTGCACTTCTCTGTGAAACACCGTGTGACATTTCCCCTTACCATTGGCCCCCCAGGCCGGCTATCTGCTTGGTTACAGAATGGTGACATTCCCTTGCAGCTGCTGGCTGAGGGCTCCCATGCAGCAAAGCTGACTGCCCACTGAGCTCGGGCAAACGGATTGGACCAAACGGGCAATTGCCATGAGGGCAGCTTTTCGGAATCAATTGCGCGCGGCGCCCGTGACGCGGACGCCCGGCGAGACCAGCTGCAACTCAAAAAGAGACCAATGCAACGAGACGATTCGGTGCGGGCTTACAGGTGCCATGTCTTAAATACCAAAACCCCTCCACCCTCGCCCATCGCCGATCTGGCGCACACGTGCATAAGTGGTGGTGGTGTATGTATAGCTATGTATCCTGCATACATGGAAGGATTGAGATGGAGGGGGGGTAAGTAGAAGGGAGAGGGGGGGGGGATTAATTGTGCATCATGGTGGCGGGTGTTCAGAGCGTGCTGTGGGACATGGAACATGGGATGGCTGTGGGCGTGGATAGCTCTGCGCCGTGCTTGCGACTGGTTTGCGCTGAGGGCGGCACTGCGACAAAAAGAAAGGAAAAAAAGAAAAAAAAAAGAAGAAAAAAAGAGCTGCCTCGGTACCATGCACAAGCTTAGTTAGTTAGGCTTGTTTGCACATGCGCCGCCGGTGCTGCTACTACAGAGTGCAACGCAACGAGCGTGACGGCATTGTGCCATCGATCATTGGTTGTCGACAGCGAAAAAAATTTTTCTGTTAAAAAATCGTACGTGATAGTAATGATTGAAAATTGCAATTCGAAATTCTTGTGCGCCGCACGTCGCAGCGCTCGAGGGCTTTGCATCGTTGCCTCGTTCGATCAACGGCCAAGGTACAAGGGGTGCCCCCCAACGACCGTTGAGCGGATGGGTCGATTTCGGAGCCAGAAATTTTATAGATTCGCGACGTCAGCCCACCGCTGCACCGGCGCCTCCAACTTTTCTCGCAACTTTTCCCTCTCCATCGGTGCGCCGCGCTTCCCGTCGAAGCTCGCAACGACTCAATGGCGTCCTCCGCGATCAAGAGAAAGGCCGGGTCCAGCCCCGGCGCGAAAAAAGCCATCGCAAAGCGCTCCAAGCCATGTACGTCCCTCCCCAGCCCTTCACCTCTCCGGGTCCGGAGCCCGCCCGCTTACACGCCCTCCGTCGTCCAGCCTTGAGCGCCGACCTGGCCAAGCAGCGCTTCCGCGCTGGCCTCTTTGACAAGAAGGTCCTCGACTCGTACACCAGCCAGTATGCCGAGTCCGGCCCCTACAAGCACGCCGTCATCGACGGCCTCATGGACGATGCCCTCCTGCGATCCGTCCGCGACGAGATCAAGGCCAACGTCTCCTTCACCCCCAAGGAGACCGACATCTACAAGATCCACCAGTCCGGCGACCTGGCCAACCTCGACGGCCTGGATGACGAGTCCCTGGCCAAGCTGCCCTCGCTCAAGAAGCTCCGCGACGCCATTTACTCGGAGACGTTCCGCAACTACGTCTCCCACATCACCGCCTGCGGCCCGCTGAGCGCCCGCAAGACCGACCTCGCCATCAACATCTACACTCCCGGCTGCTACCTCCTCTGCCACGACGATGTCATCGGAAGCCGCCGCGTGAGCTACATCCTCTACCTCGTCGACCCTGACAACTCGTGGAAGGCCGAGTGGGGTGGCGCCCTCCGCCTGTTCCCCGTCCAGGAGATCAAGGGCAAGGACGGCCAAGTCGCCAGGACCCCTCTGCCCGACGTCACCAAGGTCATCCCCCCCGCCTGGAACCAGCTCAGCTTCTTTGCCGTCCAGCCCGGCGAGAGCTTCCACGACGTCGAGGAGGTGTACCATGCCGAGACCAAGAAGCAGCTCGAGAAGGACGGCGGCAGAGTCCGCATGGCCATCAGCGGGTGGTTCCACATCCCCCAGCTCGGCGAGGATGGCTACATTGAGGGCGAGGAGGAGCGCAACGCAAAGAACAGCGGTCTCATGCAGCTCCAGGGCAACCCCGCACAGTACGATGTGCCCCAGGCCATGCCCATCGCGGCTGACCAGTCCGAGCCTGATGAGGGCTTCGACGAGACCGATCTTGAGTTCCTGCTCAAGTACATTGCTCCCAACTATCTCACCCCCGATGTCCTGGAACAAATTGCCGAGCGCTTCGACGAAGATTCCAGCATCACCCTGCCAAACATCCTCTCCAAGAAGTTTGCCAGCAAGCTAAAAGACTACATCGAGGCCGAGGAGAAGAAACCTGCTCTCGAAGACACGGCCGTCATCGAGAAGACGACGGCGTGGAAGGTTGCCAAGCCCCCTCACAAGTACCGCTACCTCTACCAGCAGCCCAGCGGACCTGATCAGGCCCGCCCTCCCAAGCAAGAGTCACCTATTGCCGAGCTGCTGGATGTCTTCTTGCCCAGCAGGCAGTTCCGCCAGTGGCTCCAGATGGCCACCAACACCACCATCGAGACCGCCGACCTCCTTGCTCGACGTTTCCGTCGGGGTCTGGACTACACTCTAGCCACTGGCCACGAGGGCAAGGCCCGTCTGGAAGTCAACCTCGGTTTTACTCCCACTCCTGGCTGGGGCGACGAGGAGGAAGACGAGGAAGAGGAAGAGTCTGAAGAAGAGCCCGAGACCAAAGGCAAGGGCAAGGGCAAGGGCAAAGCTGCTGAAAAGAAGAAGAAGAAGAACAAGAAGAGCAAGAAGGAGGAGAAGCCCCCCAAGGAGCCCGAGGACGAAGTCGGCGGTCACGAGGTCTACATGGCTGGCGACGGCGATGCCGACGAGGACGCCGCCATATACAAGACCAGCGGCGACGACGACAACATCCTCTTCTTCCAGGCCGCCGCCTGGAACAAGATGACCATTGTCCTGCGCGACAGCGACATTCTCAAGTTTGTCAAGTACGTCAGCAAGAGCGCAAAGGGCGACCGCTGGGACATTACGGGCGTCTTCGAGGTCGAGGAGAATGATGATGACGATGACGAACAAGACTCGGACAACGGCGAGGAAGCAGCGCCCGAGGATGATGATTCCGAAGAGGAATTCCAGGGTTTCTCGGATTGAGAGTGGGAAAAAAAATGGAACATTATGACGAGTCTGGCTAGATAAAAAAAACAAGGAGCATGGCTACATAACGGAAGCTTGATAATACCATTTGAGCAGCACAGCACACATATTTTTTTGATTCAATTTCACTTGAAAAACAAAAGGTGGTTTGATTCTTCTTACTGAACGGGTCTGCCCTCTACTGGGGCGATGATAAATAAACATCTATGAATGATTTTGGGTGCGTTTATGCACCCTAACTCTGGGTATCTATCTCGTCTGACATGTGACGTATCATATGGCGAATATTTACAATAAGCTCTCCTCGTCGAATCGTACGATGTGGGGCAGTGGGCTGATTCGCCTCCTCTGAATACCTCTGCCGATACATATCTGGCTTTTGATCGAGCGGTGGGTGAGTGTGGCTCGCCTGAGTTTAGTTTGTGCGTAGCGGTGCTTGATGAAGTAATTCTAGCCAGGCACTGCTGCAATGCTATCAGGCCGGGATAAGCACGGGTTCCTTCTCAATAATGTTTGGAAATAATTCGACTTTAGTTTGGTTGGAAGCTGCAGCTGGAAAACCAGTATGCCATTCTGTCATCATGCAGGCTCCAGCTTGTTGTTGAACAGGCCTGAGACTTCGTTCTGAAGCAGCTCTGTCACCCCCTGGGCTTCCTGCGCTCGACCAGATTGCGTGAGGTGGTTGACTGTGTCGTGTCCCAGAAACGCCAGCCATGAGACTACACTGAGCTTGGTAGGCTTTGATTTCTTGGGGCCAATGGCACTTGCCATCTTCCGAAGGGTCTCCTTGTCCTCAAAGAACCGAAGGGCTGGGACGTGGTCGGGATGGGTTGGGTGATATAGGTGAAGGTGCGCACGCTCCATGAGGAACGGCTGGGGGAGGTAGTCGGCCGTAGCCATGTGAGCCTCGAACAGCTCTTTAGAAGGCGCAGGCCGACTGTATGCTTCCACGGTAGAAAACCATGAGACAGACCTCCAAGACGAGACCAGAAGCTCGGAGAGAAGAGGGCTCTTTTGAAAGATGTGCTGGGCTTGAAGCATCGTGGAGATACCCGAGTCAAGGTTGCCATGTTGGGGTTGGCATTTGGTTCGTACGAGCTCCGCCAGTAGACTCGACGCTCTTTTGAGACGCTTTTCATCGGGGAGATTGTTGGAAGAGCCATGGATGGTTTGGGATAGCCACTCCCATGCAATTTCCTCCATTCCTTCCGCGACCATGAACGGAGCCAGCGTGCGGACAAATGTCTGGTTGTCTAGAAAGCGCATATCCTGCTCAGCACCAGAAGACCGAAGCCAGCGAATCACACGGGGCGTGGTTCCTGAGGTCGCGAGGGCCTTGCCGCTGGGGTCTAGCGCCTGCAGTTGCTTGGCTTTGGCTGCCATACAGCCAATGGCCGCTTTCGGTGTCATCATTCCTCGTGCCACGGCATGATCAAAAACTTCAAGGGGATCGCGCTGAGGCAAGGGAAGACTGGAAGGAAAAGTTGAGTTTACATCCTTGCTGTAGCTGAACAAGGGATTGGAGAGAATATCCTTCAAATGCCGGTTTGTAGCGGATAGTCGGATGGGCTGGATCGGGTCAATGGCTTTGGAGGAGGAAGCGGGGGCTTCATCAGCGGACTGGCCATATTCGCGATCGAGCTGTTTTCGAAAAGATGTTTTGAGACCATCGAGTAGCTTCTGGGATTGCTGTTTCGAGAGGGAAAGAGGCTCGTGGTAGGATGCGAAGAGATTCTTCAGCGAATGGACTGCCTTGGTCGAGAACATGGCGGGCAGGTCAGTTGGGGAAGTTGGCGGCGCTACCTATGGCAGGCCCAGTCCAGTATTTGGAATTGAGGTCGGCGGAGCTGGTGAGGATGGCGTGAAACAATGGCGACCGGTTTGACGTGATGTGCTATCATGATGCCATCGTGAACGAGCCATCACAGGTGATCTGTGGGGCATCACGGCTTGTCATGTGACCTGACTGTATGGAACGAAACAAGACAGCGGCTGTACCTTGGGGAGTCGGCTCCTTAGCCTCACTGGCAGGGGAGGGGTGGTACGTACCCCAACTCCAAAGCGATCTGATGGGCTGAGATGGGGTGGACGCTGTGAACTGTTTGCTGGGGGCAAGGAGCTTGCATGGGTCTCAGACCTTACTGTGAGTGGCTAGTACAGCCCCTGGCACCAAATTTGGGTAGCAATTAAGGTACCGAGACCTCAAGGCCATCAAGATGCACCGTGGCAGACGTGGGGGGGCAGCTCTGTCGAGGTACAGGTACTTGTGCTCGTCAAAGGTGGAGGTGTATGGAGGCTTCGAGAGCAACTTGGAAGCAAGCAGCCGTCCGTGATACGTCGGGTTTGCGACTTTGTGCGCACGAGGAGAGACCAAACAAAACAAGTCTCAAGAGCGGAGATGCCATTTGCCCTTCGGGGTCTTGAGCAGGGAGAAAGCCCTTATGTGCGCCTCGGCCAGGGCGACACGGTCATTAATGCACGATGGCACCAATGGCATCAATGCAGGGAGCAGACACAGGTTGCGAAAAAACAAAAAAGGCCATCACTGACGCTGACGTGTGACGTGAGTGAGGGTCAGGCATTTTCGCACGCACAACAAATCCAATACAGAAATAACCGTGGTTGCTGACAGGCTGCCCGGAGCTAGGAACGAGGTCGGCAATGTATGTACAATGTACGTGCATGAATGACCTCTGTCCTCGTGATCTATTGCCGTTGCCCTCGTCTGCTGGGTGCTCCACGATGCGTCATTGCCATTCATCAGGGCCAGCCACTGTCTGATTTACCCTGCCCGGCTCCCCTGTGTGCGCTGCTTGAGTGTCTCCCCCGCTGCCCTGCCGTCCCCGTTGCTTGCGTGCTCGTGTGGGTTTGGGCGTCGGCCGCGGCGACGGCGATCGCCCAGGATCTCTCTTTAAGGCGGCCTCTAGCCCACAGCCAGGCATTTGGGATGGCAGGTTGATAGGTTGGTTAGCACCTCGGAGGCCAAGCGAGTGCCAGACTACAAATGAGGGCTGCAACAGCGATGCGGCGGTGGTACCACTGAGGCGAGCCAGAGTGACATACGGCCAAGGCTTGTTGCCAGGGCAAATAGTAGGTAACGCGCGAGCGAGTTCGAAGTCATCAAGGTACCTGCGGCCAGGCCGTTGCGCCACTCTAAGACAAGGTATCTCTCTGGTAGAAGGCTTCGTCCAACGGAGGCGAGCTGGGGTGCCCTGGACTCTGTTCCAAGTTGCAGTTGGTGCGGCCAGGGCCTGTGCTTCTGGGGGGGGGGGGGCTACAGGACTTCCAGGGAAGCTAAGGAGGTGCCGATGCACTGTGGGCGTGCTGTAAAGTGGGAAGGCATAGTGCTGTGGGCGATCTGCTTGCGGCGGTACGTACCTCCCTTCAGCCCACTGACCCTCTCGTCTGAGCCGACGCGGTCGGCGGTCCCAGCCCGTAGCCCCCATAGTCCAGAGCCCATAGGCCATAGTATAGACCACAGACCCAAAGGGGGCTTCGCTGGGCTGGACTTGCTGGGGCGTCACCACTCACGGTCGCCATTCACTAGACGCTAAGGCAAAACCTTCGTAACCTGAACCTTTCTTCTGCTTCTGGGGAAAACCTCGTGCCTCTTTCTCCTCTCCCCTTCTCACGTTAGCACCCTTCAACTCTCCTCCATCATCTGGCCTCTATCCTTCATCGACGCCCCCATCTGTCGATTTCTCGTTCGGTCACTGTCGACCTTTCTCTCCCTCCTGTCTGTTGCTTCCGCGAGGACAGCTGACGGGCTAATTTGTTTTCTTCTCTTCTTGCTGAGCGCAGCTCTCACCCTTCACACTCAAATATTCCCCCATGTCCGACGCGACCACACGGCCAGCCGCCTCGCGCGGCAGAGGCTCCGGCCGCGGTGGTAGAGGTGGTTTCGCCGGTCGAGGCGGCCGCAGAACCAATGGCGACAAGGCCGACCACAAGGCCGACGAGTCTCTCGGAGCATTCGATGACGAAGGCGGCGACATTGGCGAGCTCCGAAAGCAATACGGCGACAAGACGTCCATGATTCGCGCTGTGTTCCCCGACTGGTCGGAGGTTGATATTCTCTTTGCTCTTCAAGAGACCAACGGCGACCAAGACGAGGCTGTTTCCCGAATTGCTGATGGTACGTGTGGCCTCTTTTTTCCCCAACTGCCGTTGTACACCGCACGCTGCCACGCTGTTCTGCTTGCAAGCTGGCGAATGCAGACGCACGCAGTACACCACCCACAGTTTAGTTGGCACGCTTTTGCATTGGTTCCTTTTGCGCTCCCTTTTCTGGGCCATCGTTTATCCACTGACACGCATTTTTTCTAGGTTCAATTTCTCAATGGGGCGAAGTTTCAAAGCCCAAGAAGATGTCTCGCGCAAAGACGAAGGACCACACTTCTGCGCCCTCGAACAATGATGCCTCACCTGCCTCCTCTCGAGCCACTCGTGGTGGCCGCACCGTCTCAGAGGGAGCCAGAGGCCGAGGCAGGGCCACCGAGCGAGGAGGAGGCAGCCGCGGCGGTCGCGGTCGATCTGCAGCCCCCACCAACGGCACACGAAGCAAGGACAACCAGCAGTTGTCCGTTCCTACCGAGGAGTCCTCTGCTTGGAGCAATGGAAAGCCCGAGGATGGTGCTACCGAGGAAAAGGAAGCTCCTGCTGAGAAGCCCGCTCCCACCGAACCACCGAAACCTGCTGCTCCCCCAGTAAAGACTTGGGCAAGCATGCTCCGACAGTCGACCACACCCAAGGCACCTCCCCCAAAACCTAAGGAAGCTCCCACACCTAAGCCCGCTCCCGCTCCCGCACCCGAACCCGTTGAACCTGAACCTGCTGCTCCCGAACCCGCCACCGAACCCGAGCCCGAACCTGAACTTGTTGCTGTCGAGCCTGAGACCGAGAGCACTCCTGTAGCAGATGTTGTGGCTCCAGTCGAAGCCCCCGTGGTTGTCGAAGCTGAAGTTGCCCTTCCACCTTCCAAGGACGAACTCACCGAGACCAATCTCGAGCAAGTCGTTGATGATTCCAAGCCGCCTGCCACCGGCACCGCCGCAAGCACCGCCGCTGATTCTTGGGACCCCCGACAGAACCCTGGGAGTGTTACCGCTACACCTATCTCGGCTGCCCAGCAGCAGCATCAACGACCTGAAGCTAGTGGCTTCGCTGCAACTGCGGCTAAAGCCACTGCTGAACGAACTGCACGCGGACCCACTCACCATCAGCGACGAATTCTTGACCAGGAAGAAGCTGTTCGCATGCCCGGCAACCGCGAGGTTGACCGTGCTGCTGTTCAGTTTGGCTCCCTGAACTTGAACGGGGGCGAGGACGACATTGACGGAGATCGTGAGGAGCCCGAGACCAGGGCCCAGCCTCCAGCTGATTCTCCTGTCGCCCACCCTCGCACTTCTCTTCCTCCCGCTACTCAACCCGCCGTCCCTGAGGCATTCTCCCAGAAACAGGTCGCCCCCGCTGTTCCTCCTATCGCCGCTCCTGCTGGTATGCCACCCCTCCCCCCTGACGGACTCGCCTTGCAAGCAGGTACTGATTTTTTTATTGTAGCTCCCGCAGCCGCCACTCAGGCCCCCGCTCCGGCTCAGCCTGCCGTCCCCAACCCTCAGCAGTTCGGCCGGTTCGGCCAGGCTGGTGCTCAGGATGCTGCTGCCGCCCCTCAGAAACCGCTGGATCCTTTTGCCCAGCAGAACACACCTTCCTCTCAACCTCCCTTCGATAACTTCGCCGCCCAGACTTCCCAGCCACAGCAGCCTGGTGCCGGCTTCAGCTCCGCCCCCAGCGAATACGCCTCCTACTACACCGCAAACCAACCCGACCGAAACCCCTACAGCTACTACAACCAGCAGTTTGGCCAACAGGGAGCTCAGGGCCAGCAGGATGCCCCCTCACAGCGACCTTTTGGAGGATACGGTGCTTCTCAAGCCGATAACCTCAGCCAATACCCACAGAGCGGAGCTCTGCACAATCAGCCTCGATTCGGGGGCAACGCGAACGATGCCCAAAACAGCGGCACCAGCACCCCCAACCCTGCTGCCCAGGCCCAGCAGCCGCAGCCTCAGGGCCAGCAGCCCACTCAGCAGCCCGCCCAGCAGGGCCAGCAGCAGGGCCAGCAACAGCAGCAACAGCCTGCTCAGGGCTCTCAGCCGCAGTCCCACGGCCAGCAGTATCCTAACTACAACCACCCTTACTACAGCAATCCCTATTACCACCAATACTACTCTGGATATGGCCACAGCGGTTTTGGCCCGTACGGAAAGGGGGGCATGTACGGCCAGCCTTACGGAGTCTCGCCCAATGCTCCCTACGACCATACTTCTTCTCCCGCTGGTTTCGCCCAGTCCTCGCTCCACCGCGACAACGCTCTTGGCTCTGGTGGCCTCGGCGACTATGGCCGTGCTGCCACTACTCAGGCTGGCAGCCAGCCTGGCCTTGGCGGCGCCAGCACCTTTGGCAGCGTTCACGATAGCTTTGCCCGCGGAGGTGCCTCGTCGTTCCAGTCCCAGGGTCAAGGTTTCAACAGCCAGGCACAGCCCAATGCTGCTGCCGCCACCGATGAGCTGAAGCCGTTTGGCGAATCCAAGACATCTTCAGGCCCCTCTCCCTCGATTGGCGGAGCTCGACCTGGATCAGCCGCGAACAACGCCCCTGCTGCTCAGAGCGGCCTCCCCCCGCCCCAGAACTCGCAGATGGGCGGCGGCTACGGTGGCTATCCCAGCCAGCTACAGGGCCACAACCTCCACGGCAGCAACGCTTACGGAATGGGCGCCAACGCGGCCGGCAGCCAGCATGCCAACAGCCCCTACGGCTCCTACAACCAGGGTGGATTCGGTAGCGGCGGCTACTACGGCGCCAACCAGCAGCAGCAGCGTGGCGGCTGGGGAGGCAACTACCATTAGTGTGGTAGCAACAGTAGGGGCGAACGTAGGCGGCTCAGCCGCTACCGCCCCCGGGTGTTTGACAGTGGGGTTGGGCCTCGGAGGATGCGTAACCAGGCAGCGTCCCGGGCTCACATGACCACAGCACTCACCCAAGGAGGAGATATGAGATGAGAAGGCACTATGGGAAAGATAATGACTATTTGGTGCGTCAGTTTTTGTGGGGGGAAACGCAGACATTTCTTCTCACTCCTCAATGTGTCTTACGTGTACGATTGTTTCTTTTTTCGAGAATCACCTAAAAAGAATCAGGGTGGCATTGGCGATGGCAAGGACGAAAGGGAGTGGGCGACGTTCGTCTCTATTTTATTTTCTCTTATTTGCCGGACCACGGGGATTGCGTGTCGTTCCCACGCGTTGCTTGCTTGATTTCTGGTCGTTTTTCGGGGGGGTTTCAACGGCGGGATTTGTTAATTGGAGGGCACTTGCGGACATGTTTTAGGAGTGGACGTGAATCCTTTTGCGAATTGTTGTATTCTTTGGCCGGTGCAGAATGAGGGATGAGGGATGAAGGATGAAAGGAAACGAGGATGGTTGGGACCGGGTGAATTGGCAGGATAGGAATTCGCCAGGCAAGGTACAAACGAAACGGATTGAGATTGAGCAGCCCGGATCAGGGCTCGACATCCAATGAAATAAAAAATATTGGAGAGGAACATGTTTATGGCTCACTCTGAGGCTTTGTGTGACGAAGTGTCTTAATTGAATTGTGTTGTGCAAGCGTGCGTGTGACGGGGGAGGGGTGGTTATTTGAGGGTGAGGAGTTGGGGAACGAGGTGTTGGCGACTGACGCTGGCTAGATGGGTTATTGAAGTGTTGGGTATCCCAAACAGATTTATCAACAAGGAGAAGTTATTATTGGGAACTGAGGAGGGTTGGTTGATAAGGGTTGTTGAATATGGAGGAGCGGTTACTAAGTCACAGCTGCAACGTTCCGTGCTCGGCTCTTTCCCCATGGACTAACAAAGCCGTGGTGCTACAGCAAGTCGACGACGATTCGTGGAGCCGAGGAGGGGATGGCCGACAGACAGGGATAGTCATCTTTTCAAGGGACCTTGGCTGATCCATGTATTCGATTCGATTCAGTTTCGTGCAGTCGCGCAACAAGTAGGAGGAGCCAATGGCAAGGGTCGAGGTGACTCTTGCTGGTTTCTGATTGACGCAGTGTCGAGGCGAGGAGAGGGCAGATGCGGCGCACCGCGACACTAGCCAACTCTCCGATCTCCGACGCTGGGAGGTGCGGAGGCGAAACTAAGACATACACGGGCGCGCCTCTACTGCATATGCTTGGAGAATGACGTACCACGGGGTTTCTGGGCCAAGTTTTTCCTTGCTTCCTTTTTTCGTTTATAGCAACAATACCCGGAGAGCTGTTTAGTTCCTGTTCTTCTTCTTCTTGTTCGGAAACCGAACCCACGCGGGATTGGATGACAAACAAACCAATCTTGGTTCAAGTCGAGGTCGAGTTCTGGTTGTCCCTCTTCCCCCTTCCGCTTCCCCCTCCCCTGCTCGACCTCCCCCAAGGGACCACACCCCACAACCCCGGCTGTTGGCCTTCCTTCTCCACAAGCTTGCCGGTGGTCAGCAACCCCGGTGCTGAATATGAGTGTCCCATATTTTTTTTTATTAATTGGCTTTTTTTGTTCCTCGCTCGCTTGTTGCTCGGCTTTACGAATTGCCCAACCCATGGCGTGTCTTTGCGATGGCGGCGGCATGCGAATTGCGTCTTACTTACATGCCGTGCGTCTCTGTGTGTCTGCGTGATGCGGTGTCAATCGTTCCCCTAGCAAGAGCCAAGACGGGGCTCGCCTTTCTCTCCTCCCCACCTCACAAAGCGGAGTTTGGCTGATTTTATCACCGAGCTCTCCATCGCGGCTGGTGAGAGGGCGAGTGAGTGTTTGGCTGGGAGGTGTACCGCTGAGGATTTCGCCATTCTCGGCGTCGTCCTGGGCTGCGGACCCACCTCCCTCCATCCCCATGCTTTCAGGTGTGCGACTTTGGGCTTGGCGCAAGTTATATATTGTGCCGACCCATCAATTTCCCTTCATCCTTCGCGTCCCCCCATCCTTCCCTTATCATGCCCCGTAGAGTAGACGTCAGATAGTAAGAGCGGGAGTGGGAGAAATCTCGCTTTGCCTTTGCTGTCAGTTACTGCCAGCCGGAGCATTTCTCCACCACCCCGGGCGGTTTTTTTTTTCATTTGACAACAAGGGGAGAGAAAAAAAACCCTTATCGTCCGACATCTCGTACTTTTTTTTTTTTTTTTTTTTTTGGCACACACAATGACTGTCGGTGAGAAACCCGACAGCTCTTCGCCAAGAGTCTCGGTTGTTGTTGAGACTACTGGCGATGGCGCTCCTCCTGGCTCAAGGGCCAAGGCAATTGATTCGGCGGAATTAGCCACCGACGTCGGGACGGACCCGGAAAAGAAATCGCCGGCACCGGCCCGGAGCTCCAACTCTTTGACTGTCAACGACCGATCCGGCGGCGACGACGACGACGCTGACTCAATCGAGTCCAAGGACGAGCTGCAACTTTCAAAGGCTCGCTGCATTGCCCTAGTAGCCACTGTTACGGGAGCCTCGTTTCTCAATGCAAGTTTCTTTTCTTTCCGTTTTGTCTTTCTCTAGCAGCCAGCGTCATTGCCCATCGTTTTGGAATCATGCTCCATCTAACACGCTTCAACTTAGACCCTCGCCAGCCAGAGCGTCGTCATCATTCTGCCTCATATCGGCCGCGATCTCGGCATACCCGACACGCGACAGCAATGGGTCGTGTCGTCCTACGTCCTCACCTTTGGCTGCTTCCTGCTGCTGTGGGGTCGCATCGCTGACATCTATGGCAAGCGCCTCATCTTCATCTTGGGCTCCATATGGGTCACCATCTCGTGCGCAGTGAACCCCTTTCTGCCCTCTGAGATTGTCTTTGATTTGTTTCGTGGTTTGCACGGCCTGGTAAGACATTGTCCCGGATAGCAACAAGCTTTCCTTTCTTCTTCTTTGTTCGGCTTGGCACTAGGCTAACGGCTTTGCTTTCTCTTGACTTTAGGGGGCTGCTGCCAACGTTCCAACGGCTATTGGTATTTTGGGCACTACGTTTCCTCCCGGAAAGGCCAAGAACTATGCCTTTAGCGCGTATGGTGAGCGGAATTTCCCTTTCGCCTCGGTGACTTTGAGCATGGAAGTGTTGGCTAACTGCCTCGGTAGCCGCCGGTGCGCCTCTTGGCAGCGTATGCGGCAACCTGGTTTCGGGTCTCATCGCGGAATGGGCAAGCTGGAAATGGGTGTTTGGAGCTGTGGCCATGATGGCGGGCATCATCTCGGTTGCGGGCATCTTGTTCGTCCCGGCCTCCAAGGAGCCCTCGACCGACTGGGCTACCCTGAGGGCCAAGACTGCCAAGGTCGATTGGATCGGCGCTACCCTCATCACGGTTGGGCTGCTGGCCCTCATGTTCGCGCTGACCGAGGGCAACGTGGTTGGATGGTCCACGCCCTGGGTCCCGACGCTGATCGTCGTCGCCTTCATCATCATCGTCTCGTTTGGCTTCTGGGTGCACTACCTCGAGACCAAGACGAGCAGGCCGCCCCTGGTGAAGCCCTCCATCTTCCACAAGTGGCGCTTCAGCGCCGTCATGGTCATCATGGGCCTCTTCTTTGGCGGCTTCAACAACTTCCTCATCTACGCCACCTACTACTTCCAGGACTACCAGGGCCTGTCCCCCCTGCAGACCATGCTCCGGTTCATCCCCACGGGCGTCTCGGGCGCCATCATCGCCGTCATCGTCGCGCAGCTGCTCGGCCGGGTCCCGACCATCTTCATCCTGGGCGGCGGCCACGTTTGCGTGTGCATCGCCGCGCTCCTCTACGCCGTCCCCATCCCACCCACCACGTCCTACTTCGCCTGGGGCCTCTGGGCCATGATCCTGTCCGTCGCCGGCGCCGACACCGCCTGGCCGTGTCTCACGCTCTACACCTCGCGCGAGCTGCCGCCCGAGGACCAGGCCGTCGGCGGCGCCCTCATCAACGCCCTGGGCATGTTCGGCCGTGCCATTGCCCTCGCCGTTGCCACGGCGGTGCAGTCGTCCGTCATGGCCTCGGAGCGCGGCGTCGACGTCCAGCACGTTGGCCCCGTCGAGGCCTGGGACTGGGCATCCCTCAAGGGTCTCCGCGCCGCGGGCTGGACAAACTTTGGCATCCTCGTCATGGCCATGGTGCTCGTCTTTGCCACGTTCCGAAGCATGGAGATTATCGGCAAGAAACCCGACAGGCCCGACAGGCCGACCCGTGTAATGAACGAGCAGCGGAGGGACGAGGAGAGCTGAGGAAGGGTGAAAAATGTGATGAGATTGTAATAAAGAAGAAGAAAAAGGAGAGTTTGTGTTATGGAGAGCGTGTTTGAAAAAAACAAAGAACAAGACGAGTATAATATTTTTAGAACATGGCGCTTTACTATTTAGAATACCATTTTTGCTTACCAAGGATTGAGGTTTCAATACAATCATGCCCGATTCGAAATACTGCTGCTCCCTTGCGAGGCGTATCGAAATCTATGCGCGTCATATCTTACTTGACATGCCACAAGGATCTGCGGTCGGATCCCAGTCGCGCCGTCAGCCCGGCTCACTATACTAGCTCCCGGTGCATTTTTCTCCGACGAGGCCCCCCCTTCCCGAGTGCCGGTCCGTCTCTCGGCCGAGTCATTAACTGGACGACTGGTGATTATAAGAGAAAATGGTCATGCGGAACGTATAATCTCCAAAAAAGGGAAACCAGCAAGAACCCCCCCCCGGTCCATGGGGTTATCAAGAGCTTCTCACAAAAACGGAGCACAAACCAAAACATTGTGCTCCTTGGTGCTGCTGACCAGATGAATCAAAATGTTTGCTTCATTTCATTTTCTACTCCTTTGCTCTTTTTTCTTTTCACTACTCTCCTCTGTTTAGTGAAAAAAGAAAATGGGAGAAGAGGCTCTGTTCATTACTAAGGTTTCCCCTCCTGTTTTTTTTTTGAACATCTCGTTCACGCTCTTGACCCATCATCCTCGGACCTTCACATTTGCACAACTGGCCAAGTCTGCCCCCGGGTCATGATAAACGCCATTGGAACATGTGCATATTCCTGGGGAATCTGTCGTCACCAAGGCATGCGCTGAAAATGAGAACCGACCATGTTGACCGGCGAGCGCTCTTCTCTCTCTCTCTCTCTCTCTCTCTGGTGTCACTTATTGAGACGACTTACACGCCCTTTGGAACTACAGCAGCAAAGAAGTGCCTTTGGCTGCAGGACATGATTGGACAGTGCAACGAAACCGCAAGGGAAACAGGGAGTCAAGGTGTGGTATTGCAGATCCCTTGCTTTCCCCTCTGTCAGGCGAGCCTCGCTCATCTGTAATCCCTCTACAAAACCATTTGAAACAGGAACAAGAGCACAGCAGGCTTATATTCGGGAAATTTCAAAGGATCGAAGTAATGCGTGGTTGGATGAGATTATAAGGAGGATGGAAACGGTCATGAGGAATGGGCAGAGACGCTCATCTGTCCCTGTCTCGGGACAATCGTTCCATCGCCCATCTCTCCACGCTCCTCGCGAGCACTTGGACCACTTCCCACCTCCGGGAGGCCTCGAACCTGTGGCCGCACTGTTTTCCTCGGCGCCCCCCAGTGCCCGGCACACAGGCAAGCATCAAGGAGGCCGTTGTCGGCTGAAGCTGGAGAATGTACCCTTCGCAGCGCCCCTGTGATTGCGGGCCTAGCTTTCTCCTTTTCGTCGGTCATGTTGGGAAACAAGTTTGTTCAGAGGCTGAAACTTCCCGAGGCAGGCATCGAGATCGACACTGGAGCACTTGCGGCTTGGAATTAAAATCTTAACCATCAAGCTTGTTTACGTGTATTATATAGCCTATTTACTGATATGAGAAACATCTACGAGTTGCTGTATAGCTGTTGCGAGGCCCTGGACCGAAACCAGCCGGCACTCATTATCTAAAGGGTATCGTGACACGTAATGAAATAAAATCAAACGCCGACAACCAGGCCGGCATTTATCTCCCTCTCGTCTCCTCAATTACTAATTGGAGATCTGGGTCGTCTTGTTCGTCTAGTTCGTCCTGCGCGTCCACGGGCTCATCGCGGGCAAGTCGCTGCAGCCGTTGCCTCATGACCGGATCCTGTTCTAGCTCCTGCCAGAGCTCAACGTCCCACTCCTCAATGTTGTCCCCGCTTCGGCTCCGTTTCCAGGGCGGCCATTTCCAGAGGCCAGCAATGAGGAGTTGGCGCCTGGCCGTCTTCATGACGATTTCCATCAAACCCAGCAGACCCAGTACGATGAACAGAGTAGACCACCACACGGCATCACCGCCGAACAGCGTTGTGAAGCTGTTGCGGATAGCATACGTACCAGAGGGCGACGCTGCGTATACCCCGTCAAGGAAACAGACCCAAGCCCACCATCCAAACGTGGTGAGGAAAAAGGAAAACATGACAATGCCGGTTTTGTAATGTGTTTCAAAAATGCTGTAACCATTAGCAATCCAACACGCAGCATCAGGAGCGGACAAACATACAATAGTTTCCAGTTGATCCAGAAGATTCCCACCGTAAACGTAAGCGTACCGAGGGCGTACAAACCAGTGTCGCGAGCGGCGGGCGAGATCCATCCGTAGCCTGCCCAAACGCCATACCAGCACACTACACCCTCGATTGCTCCGAGAAGCATCCACCGAGCAAATTTCCAGAAATTCAGGCCCATGTTGCGTTGACCGAAAATGTAGAGCTCAGGGACAGCCAGCAGCGTTTCCGCACTGAGATCCTGTTCCCAAATTCCGAAGCAGATAACACACAGACTGGTAAAAAGAGTGTTGAACACCGTCAAGCTTGTGGCTTCGTACAGCGATGTGCCGCTGTACCCGGTATATCGCTGATACTGAGCCGTGGGCAAATAGAAAAACATTTCCTTCCAAAATGTGCAAAGAATAAACTTGGCAGTGCGGACATAGTTCCAACGTCCATGTACAAGCAACAACCGCTGCAAAAACCTAAACTGTGCGATGGCATAGTCTGCTACTCGCGCAGCTTGGAGACCTTCCTTGCCCGAGATTCCGACTCCAACATGGCTTGCTTGAATCATTGCCAAGTCGTTCGCACCATCTCCAATGGCCAAGGTGATGCCACGTCGACGCTTTCCGCGGAAGCCTTTGAGCTGAGACCTGACAGTTCGAACAAGAAGGGCCTTTTGTGCGGGGGAAGCCCGACAACAAATGACCGAGTCAACTTGCAACATGACATTGTAGAATTGTGCCGAAAGCTCCGATGACTTCTCCACGGCAGCAAGTGTCTGACCATCAATGACAACAACGCTGTGCACGGAGCCAGTTTGCAAATCATCCGTCAGCGCCACTAGCTGCGAGTCAAGAGCACCCTTGGCAACATCGAGAATGTACAGATCAGAGCCGGGCTTGCACAGTCGAGCCGAATGCGCAATGTTGATGGCCGTCTCCCGCTTGTCACCAGTAAGCATCCAAATCTTGATGTTGGCCCTGCGGAGTCTGTCAATCGTCTCGGGAACACCCTTCTGAAGCTTGTCTTCGATGGCGCTCGCACCAACGAGGTCAAATCCTTGTTCAAGGGTGTCGCCCGCAGCCTCAATGAGTTCTTGGCGGTCGACGAGGCTTGTTGTGGCTTCGTCCCAGACCTTTTTCCAGCTTTGGTACTCTTGTTCCGGGACGAACTTTTGGGCGAACATCAGAGTGCGCAGACCCTCTGTGGCAAAGTCGTCCAAGTGCTTGAAGCATTTCGAAAACACTGCCGAATCATCGTGTATGGCCGGATCGTCAAGGAAATCAAAATGGTCGGGAACAGGCGCCTGGTAGTGCACGGGAGTGTTGAGATACTGGCCTCGGGGGACATCAACTGAAACGCCACGGGTGGTGATGGAGAGCCTGGGTTTGTCTTCGGACCGGCGGACAAGTCTGCTAAATTCGAACGACTTGCTCCTGTCTCCCTTGGGCCGCTGGCTGGTGCTTTTGTCCCTCGTGATAGTTGGATTACGTCGAACCGTCAGGCTGGGCCTCCCACCGAAGCTGTTGCGTGCCTCCTGCTGCTCACTGCGCCTGTAGAGCTCGCGCTCTAAATCCGCACTCTTTCGTACTTCGGTCGCTTTCTGCTTGGCAAGCGTGGACAGTTTTAAGCGTGGCAGAATTGCTGAGTCTGCTCCCTTGCAGATGATGCAAATGCGACCATCAGGATAACGAACGAGAACTGACATTCTCTTTCGTGTGCTGCTGAACTCAATAACATCCAGAATCTGATACTTTTGATCTTCCTCCTGCCCTTCAGCGTTCGTAATCCTCAGCGTGATCGTCTGGGTCGTGCGATTGATGACAAGAAATCCCAACTCTTGGGCCGCTCTTACAAGTGCAAGCTCGTCTGGCGACGCGGCCTGGAACTCAATGTCACCTTTCTCGTTTCGCTCAGGCAAACATGTATGGCAAAGGGCCATCGCCAAAATGTACTGCTTGGCCTTTTTGGAAAAGACTGCGTGCGGACGAAGGCGAATGTACTCAAGCATGTCCTCGGTCGTGACATTGGGTTGAACGTGATCTGGTCGTCCCGTCGAACGCCACACAGACGAAGATCTGCGGCCTGTCATGGAGATTCGAGAGGGAGACATGGAAGGTCTGGACGGGGACATGGAGGGCCGTGTAGGCGATGCAACTGTGAGGTTGTTCGAAGGCGCAGGTTGTTCCTCTGGAATAGCCACGGTCAAACCCTCTGCGTTGTACAAAGATGGGTCACTGGTTGAGTCCCCATCGCCCAGTTTCGCAGCCTCAAGTTCATCGACCTTGTCTCGCTGGAGATCCATCTCATGAAGCCAAACTGTACCAGCGACGCTGATTTTCCGAAATTTCATCACATTGTCCGTCAGAGTGCCGGTCTTGTCAGAGAAGATGTAGCCGACTTGACCCAAATTCTCCAGAATAGTATTCGTGTTGCACCGAGCAGGTGTGTCAGACTCTTCATCGTACATCTCGAGATCAGAATTCAGCATGAGGAGCTGGCCAATTTTGACAATTTCTAGACTGATATAAAGGGCCAGGGGGACGACGTTGTTGAACATGATAATGAAAGCGATAATGATCTGGTAAAACGGAACCGCAGCCCCGTTGAGATACCAGGAATCATCCTCAGTTTCATCCTGCCACATGACGTAGCCCATTGACTCGCCAACTGACAAGATTATGACATAAATGGCCAGCATAACGACGATTTTGTTCACAACCCGCTCCAGTGCCGGCTTCTTGGCTTTCGGGTGCTTGTTGGCGTTCTTGCGCATCTTGCATTCCTCGCCAGTGTTGATGACGAGACCGTGGATGCAGTTGGTATTGCGCAGTACGCTGCCCCTGTAAATGACCTCATTCATAGTCAATGGGACGGTCTTGTCGTTGACAGTGACACGGCCGTCAAAGTGGAAGAGGTCGGGGTTTGGTTCTTCGACAACAAATTCCGCCTTGCGCTCCGAGATTCCTTTGATAGTCTCACAACCCTCCAAGGAGTGGGCGACCTGCTTCGTCTTGAGGTTGGTTTCGCCATCGAGGGCCATGGTTTCGATGTATGCTAGCCCGTTTTCTCCATCGCTGTGGAGCAACACGATATCCGCGGGAATAGGCTCGTCGCGGGTCAGTCGAATGACGTCGCCAACCTTAATCTCGCTCCATCGCACGGGAACCCATCGGATGCCTTGGAATTCTTCCTCGGGCACCGGTCGGGGTACGGATTTCGAATTGACCACAAACGGGTTATATCGCCTCCAAACACTGTCCGTCTTTATCTTCCCCGTGTATTTATCCTCTCGGCCAAGGGTAGTCGCAAAGTAGGCATTTTCGAACTCGTCAAGGCGATGTCGTTTGAAGTCGTCGTAACCCTCCTTTGCGATGGTCAAAAGAACAAAGAACAGAAGGGGCAGGATGGTAGTATATGATCCAGTTGTGGACAACCCGGGAATCTAACCCAGAGTATTAGCAAAGGTCGTAGGCCAAGTCCCAAATTGGCTAGTCATGACGCACCATCTGCGGAATACCAACGCAGAGGAAGTAAAAGTTTCCAACGCGAGAAAATTGAAAGAACAGTTGCTTGGGGAAGAAATCCCACAACGTATATCGGGAGGTACGGATGCTGTTGGAGATGTATCCAACACCGCGGTGAGTATCAATGAGGGGCTTCTCGTGCTCGAGCTCGAGAGGGATATGGCGGCCATCCTTGGAAGGAACGACATTGTTTCGGCGAAGGATCAGCTCCACGATGGTTCGTTGGTACAGAGCGGCGATGGCCTCGGCGAGGCGCCGCTTTAGGGACTCAGTGTAGGCAGCGGCATCGTTGCGAAGGTGGATGTGACTGCGAGATTTGTCAATCGCGCCATGGCCCCGGCGCATCTCCAGGTTGGAGCGGCCTGGCATCATGGCGATGTGAGCTCGGGACTGCTATTAGGTGGAATCGATGGCCATGTATGGGGACATGCAAAAACGAGTGACTTGGTGGACCAGTTGCGATTCAGCGCATTGAGGCTTGGAGGGGGCGGCCGACGGTGGGAAGTTGGCCAAACGAGGAGGCGCCTTGTCTGACGACGGTTGATTGTCGTTGACGCCAGGTCGCTTGGTCGCTAGGTCGTCTCGTCGCGACTAGAATAATGCTGTTTCGGACCGTACGGGCATCCCGCAGAGTCCGCAATACGTGGGACTGGGGGCCCGTTACGCGGGATTGAGGATAGGGTTTGGGTTTGGCGTGATTGTGTTGAGCCAGGTCACCGGTTCATCCGAGAGTAAGGCTGCGTGCGCGGCTGAGAAAGGGGTGGGAGAAGAATTGGCAGGGGTGCGTCTGATGGTCAGATTTGCGACCAGCAAGATCAAAACGTCGCGATTGGGTTTTTCGGGGTGGGGGAGTGAACGAGCGTCGGGTTGTTTGATGGTAATGATGAGAAGGTCCAGCCAGTCTCGGAGTCACCGTCGTGTCATGACCGATAGTAGCGACCGAGAGGTGAGACACTGGCAACCAAGAAGAAACGAAAGTGGCTGTGGAGCACTGTGGCTTGCTGGTGTGGTTGCGATCCATCTTTTTTGTCCAAGATTAGATCACTACCGCGTCAGCAAGTGGTATCGGGTCACCGCGCTCCATCCCCTTCAGCAACAATGGGCATTGTCGTACCGGCCAATCGCGAGGTGCCAGACACGCCCCAGCCCACTGCAATGTACCCGCAGGCCACGCGCAGACACGTACCGCATCGACAGAAGAAGAAAAAAGACGATGCTGCAGAGGCAGGTTGTGTGTGGTGTGGTGGATGGTAATGCGACAGGGCCGTTAGCAGGGGTTCCCCTCCAAGGTTGTGGGTGGGGCAGAATCTTCGGGAGGTCCAGTATGCATAAAAATGATGAAGAAGTGGAGGATGCAAGTGAGGTTATGCCCGTAGCGGGGTTCCGACCGCCTGCCGTTTACGACGGAACCCCAGTTGAAGCGTTGAGTCGGTTGACCAAAAGCGGTCCCAACGGGTTGAAACCAGGGATGCCCTGTACCCTGGCTGCAGCTTAGAACTCAAAAACCCCTGGTGCACAGGGAAGTTGATAGACAAGGCCCCCCGGATCCTGGGTGCTGCCCAGACTTGTCTTTTACCAAATATTGTTCGGGCGGGATGCAATCTGATCATGAACGACCAGGGTGGAAAACGGTGGTTCGCTCATGGAAAAAAAGTCAAAAGCCTTTCCATAGGTTTGAATTGTCGAGCCGTGTCTGTACTTGTCGATCACTATTGAGGCTAGTCATGTTCCTGCCTAGTCGGCAATGGCGTCAAGACGATGCAGCTACTGATGTAGACCACGATAGCCCTCAGATCATTGCGCACACTCGCAACCTTATCACCGAGCTCAGAGCGCGTACAGACATCCAATCCGCACGCGCAGGCTTCGGTCACCATTCCAGAGCGTCCAACGGCTCATTATGCGCTGTCGGCACATTTTTTTTTTCTTCACGAGGGCCCACCCGAGATCCACAGGCGGTAGTCGTCCGTAGCCATGATGCCATTGTAGAACAGGTATGTGCTTGACCAGGCAAGCCAGCATAGCAACTGCGCACAGGCTTTTTTTTTCCTTTCTGCAGAAATTCGAAGCTTTGGCAGCGTTCTAAAGGGGGGGGAGGGGGGCGGTGATGGGATTAGATGTTCTTTTCACCTTCTAGACTTTTCCGTCGGCGTCAGGGGTTGACCGCGGCTCCAGCACGTACCACGAAGAGGTGCAGCTCGGCAGCCCACACCTTGGACGGATTTGCTTCTTCCGCGGCAGCTTAAGTTTACGGCAAAGTCCCAGGCCAAGCCGCGCGCCCCAGACTCAGACAGTCGGGGTCGGGGAACACGGGACGGGAGACGGGAGGGCCAAAACGAAACAAGACGAAACAAGCCTGAATTAATCCTCGACGTCGTCATTGTGCATTTTTCATTATGTCATGTGTGCTGCTCGAAACAATGGAAGCCTAGTTATGGAAGGTATGGATCGAGAAAGCCTTGTCCGTGTCAGATTGGCATCCATTGAAAGATGCTACGGTATGGTGACAGTTGCAGGGAGCCATCGCATCGAGGCAGGTCAGACTTTGCAAGATCACACGCGCATTATCGAGACCCTTGGCTTGGCACGAAATACCGAATTTGGAATTTTCTGGTCCTATTTGGCCAGGTTTGAATATCATTACAGTCATAGCTCGTACACGACAATTAGCGATTATAACGTCCCATGCTCCGAAGCGCCTCCTCTGGTCATGTTTTTGTCCTCCACCCAACCCTGTGATCTCGCCATCCCTGGGGCCCCTGCACCCGATGGCGGAAATGTACCCTTTTTTCCCTTTATCCTGAAATGACCTTTTTTAGACTGCCGCGCTCGCTTTTCCTCGGCATTGTGCCTAAAAACCAAATAAAAAAACAAAAACTGATCCCCTTTTTTCCCCGGAGCCTTTTAACCCTTTGTGAATGCAAGTGTGTTGAAATTGCAATGGTGTGGTGTGCGTTGTGTGGTATTGTGTGGTGTGGTGCGTTTGTGTGTGTGTGTGTGTGTGTGTGTGTGCGTGCGTATGCGTCTTTGTGCAGGAGCGTGCGTGGTGGTGTGAAGCAAGCTCGTGTTGGTGTGTGGGCGTGACTCTGCCCAGATGCGAGTGATTATAAGTCGACCAGGCCAGTGGTGTGTCATGGATGCTTGCAGCAGAGAATTGGTGGCGGTGGTGGTGAAATTGGTGAGACACCCCCGGCGGTACAGGATGTGATACAGCCGGCGTATATAGACGAGTAAATTAGTGCACGTTCACGGCCTGGTATTCGAAGATGGCTCGGATGGCATCTGTCTCGAGCCCCGTCTCGAGAGCAAGCTGAAGTTGTATTCGCGCCTTTTGCGGGTTTAGGAACCCCGCGCCAATGCCATCAATGCCGTTGCTGCTGGCGAAGCCCCAACCAGGCCGCCGGCTCATGATGACCGGGATGTCAGTGTCCTGGAGTACCCGGTTGATTTCGTCGGCTCCGGCCTCGGTCCAATAGCCTGATCCAAATCCCGCCAGCACGATACCCCTGGTCCCAAGGTCAATGGCCGCCTGGATCAGCCCGACATTGAGTTCCTGCTGCGCATAGAAGACGTCAACCTGCGGGAGCTTTTGGCCGCGCCAGCGGCGCACATGGCGCACGTCAAAGTAGTGGTGGCCCAGCGGCCGCGAGGGCGGGTAGAAGAAGACGGGCTGAATGTTGACGAATGTGCCCAGGAGGCCGCCATCAGCTGACTGGAAGGCGTCCAGCTGGTTTGCGTTGGACTTGGCCATGAACCGAGCGGAACCGATGCGGTCGTTGAGCACAATCATGACACCCCGGCCCCGGGCGTTCTCGTTGCTGGCCAAGGTAGCGGAAGACAGTAGGTTCATTGGCCCATCAGCGCTAATAGCTGTGGCGGGGCGCATCGCACCCGTTACCACCACAGGCTTGTCGGTGTTGAGCGTCAGGTCGAGGAAGAAGGCCGACTCCTCGAGCGTATCGGTGCCGTGCGTGACGACGGCGCCCTGCATGTAAGGGCTCTCGAGCTCCTCCTGGATCTGCTGGCTGAGGCCCAGGAGGACGCTCGAATTCATGTTGGTGCTGTCGCTGTTGACCACCTGGACGCCGCGGACGTTGCATACGTTGCACAGCTGCGGCACGGCGTCGATGAGGGACTGGATACCCAGAGCTCCGGCCTGATAACCTGTGGTCTGGTCGGCCGAGCTCGCAGAACCGGCAATGGTGCCGCCGGTAGCATAGATGGTGATGTTGGGGAGGTTGGCGTTGAAGCAGTTGAACTCGCTCACGTCCCAGTACACGGCCGACTCTTTTCCCAGTCGATGCAGCTGCTTCTGGCTTTGCCTCCAGCTCGGAGGAAGCTCAGGGACGGGGACCGGAGATCCCCAGACGGAGGAGACGGCCCAGACGCCGAGATAGAGGAGAGCGGTTGAGGGAGCGAGCATGCTCACGATGAGCCGCCACAGGTAGACTGTCCATGCTGTTGTTGACGAGGCCATTTTGATAATACATGTGACGATGCATGTGCTGCTACCGAAGAGGTGACCAGCCGACACCGGGTGGCGGCCGGGGATCCCTTTAAATATCGGCATCAAGGCCATGGTTCCAATCTTCGCCGAGACTTCAACGAGACTCCTCTTCCCCGTACGCAATCGTTCAATTCGGGGGTTATAATTAGTCAATTCAAGCACGGTGCACCGGCCCGCACGCGAAGACCAGACAGTCGCAGCTGGCCAGGCCAGTGGTCCTGTGAGGGAGGTGTATCTCACGACCCTGGCCCCATAGGCTGACAAGGTTGCAAGCAATATTGGCCCTTCACTTCAACCGTTCCCGAGGCCTGAGCTTCCCCAAGCGCACTCCCATACTCCGCCGCCCCCCAGGCCATGCACATCCGTACATTGGTAGTACCCGCCAAGAACACCCTGGAGATTCCACTCAACCCTGGCCAGGATACCACGAGAGAAGGCCCCATCGACTAGCCAGCTCAGGGACGTTCATCGCACGCTGGCTCGCGCAGCTCACGTCCCCCTTCACCCTTCACCGTAGACCCAAAATGGAATGCCGGCGGTATGACGACAAGCTTGTCGGCTGTTTAGAGCCTCCTGTTGGTCCCCTTTTGCGTGTCTGCAACATTGCTGCACGCTTGCCTCAAGCTCAAGTCCCCTGATCCTTAGATCTTGGCTCCTCGTTTGCCAGATTTGCCGCCAAGAGTGATACACATATTTTGCAAATTCAAAGGCGCAAAACGCTTCGCGGATGCAGGGTGTGGGGCTTCCAGAGCTGGGTCATCATCCGATGCCCCATCCGCTTGAGGTAATTCAATCCGGTTTTTTTTTTCTAGTTAATTTTTTTTTCCTTAAAAAAAAAAAGGTTGTCTAGTCTATTACCCACAATGTAAAAAGACTTGATGCAAATGGTTCTTTTCGGTTGTCAGCATGATGGTGTGTATCGTATTGAATAAAGCAGCCGTGGCGCAACACATGCTTGACATCTGACAACAGCCCAAGCCAAGAGCTAGTCACTTTCGTCAGACAACATTCAACCTCCATGGGTGCAGCATAGCATGGCATGGCCCCAGCCCCATCCCCATCTCCAATGCTGTGCAGTCCAGGGACGAGAAAACATAAATTCCAAACTACACGGATACATCCGTCCTAGCAGGTGGCCCCCCGCCGTTTCCGGGGACCCGAAAGTTTCAGCGTAGGGCCCACGACCCGTTCTAACGCCTCACTCATGCGGGATACTTGACCAAAGCTTCAGTCTAGAGGCAGCAGAATTTTTTTCTTCCATGGCCCAAGCGGAGACTGTCGACGGCATTCCCACCCCGTCAATTTCACTTGGACATTGCCCAGTGCCGGCATTCGAAAACTAAAAATGGTACCGTTCCTATTCGTGGCTGCCGTGCGTCACAACCCCGTCCGGTGCAGTGCTCGGTGGCTTTTTAGGCAGCGTCTGGGGCAGCAGATCCGAAATGTGACCAAATATCGAATCTGGGTGATGTGGCTTGCTGCAGGCGGAAAACGGCACACCCTCATCGAATAGGTGGGATCCGTTTCGTCACTACCTGCATCTGTCTCCGGAACCCGATTCCGTGACGTACCACATCAACAGTTGGTTTTAGGAAAGGGAAAACTACCTAGTGAGGCAAGTAATCTGCAAGGTGCAAACTAATTCGTATGTACAAGCACCCAGAAACCAACATGCTCTCTATGTGCATAAACGCACGTCTACGAATACGCTAGCGGGCCTCGCGTGTCATTCAATCAGCCATTCTCATCCTGACAAGCACTGACAGGGGGTGGGGCTTGCCTGCCCCTGGCCTGCCTGGGATGGGTCAGCCCCCACGAGGCCTGGACATGGGCACCGGCATCACAACGATCACGCATGCACATAACACTTGCGAGCGGACCCTTGGCAGCTTCAAATCACAACCGTGTTTGCTCCTCAAAGCTGCTGCCAGTGTCAAAGTCTGACGGAATCTAAGCCTCGTAAGGTGAACCTTCATGTGCAACGCTGCCCCCCTGACGATCCATCGTTCTAAAAATCATGAACCGAAAGACAAAATAAGAAAATTAAAAAAACAAAAAAGTCAACCTTATCAATCGCCAAGACGCCCGCTTCATTATTACGCGTGGACTGCCTTAAGAGTCCCGACATTCTGCATGCCAAAGTTGGACAGCGAAGTCATTGTGTGCTCCACCCCAGTAGCCGTATCCGGCTTGGTCTCATCGAAGCCCTCCTCAGTTGCAGGTTCCTACACCTGCACCTGCGGGATGTTATCCATGTTGCCGCCGTCCGCGAGCCACTCCTTCTTGATTAGCTGCTCGCGGGCCGCGAATAAGTGCTTGTATGCGGTCTTGACCGTGCCATCGCTAACGCCTGCCTGCCTGGCAATTGGGAGGGATGCTCGAAACTCGCCAACCAGGTGGCATGCCATGTAGATGCAGGCAGCCGCCACAGAGAGAGGTGATCGACCGGCCAGAGCAGAAATGTCATTGGCCTGCTCGGCCAAGTCACGGGAAATTTTGGATATCTTTTGTTGGTTCTTGAAACCGAGCTGTGAGACGTAACGACCGCACAGATCCTCGGCACCCACCGAAGTGTTCTCGTAGTTTGTGACCGTGTTCAGACCAGTTGCTCCTTCACCTTCAGTGTCTTGGAGTTTTTGGAGGAAGCCTTGCAGTTGCTTGAAGACACGGCCAACCTCCTTCTTGCTGACGCTGGTGAGGTTGAAGATTTCTCTGAATGTTCGTGGCACGTTGTTTTGTCGGCAGGCAATGAAGATGCAGCCTGCAATGACAGCCTCTTGTGGCTTGCCCTTCATGAACTTGTGCTTGTCAACAAGCTTGAAAATATGCTTGGCGGCATTTGAGACGTTCTGACCCATGTTGATGGCTTCGCACAGTGACACGATTTCTTTGTAGGCTTGCATGAGACCCTTCTGGGCCTTGTCTTGATTTGTGTTGTTTTGGGTGCGGGAGAGAGCTTTGTGAGCCTTGGACTCAGAGAAGGCCACGGTGGTAGCGAGTTGCTGTCCTTCAACAAACTCGTCTTGGGGGCCACCGACACGGCTGGGGTCATCACCACCTTGGTCGTCATTGGCAAATGTTCGCCATTCTGAACGAGTGTCGATGATGCGGGTGCCTACGACAACTCCGCAGCTCTCGCACACCATATCACCGCTAGAAAACTCTTCAACCAGGTTGGGGGGGATTTCCTTGCAGTCAGGACAGCAGAGTGTATTAGCCAAGTCCTCTTGAAACGCCGCACTGGCATCGCTGTCGTTGGGGGGAATCATCTTGACGTGATGCAACTTCAGCGTGCGGGAGCGGATGATGTTTAGGTGAGAAATGAGGCTCGGTTGGGGCGAGGCTATGCGATTACTTTATGCCTTGAAAACGCTAGCCTTTGCATCGGATGACTCAGCAATGCGTGGCGGAATTGCGCCACACGCCACACCTGTTGGAACTAAGGTTCACAGTCAGGATTTGTAACTACTTGAGGTGCACCCTGATAGATTAAGTCAGCTGCCGGTCAGGTTCCAAATAAAACTATTCGGTAGCCGTTTCTACTGCTATAGCCGCAATCCGTAAAGACTAAAAGGTACCAATTAGTCATCCGTAACCGCACTATTTTGGGCATTGTTGGCAGGGGCCTCGTGATCTCACGCTTTTCTGATTCACAGGGAACGGGAACCAATTTGCATGAGAAGTTTAGCGGCTATCTTCCATGGTTTCCAAATATAACAAGACACCTTAGTTGTTTGTTCTTTTGGTCAGGGTGATAAAATTTTCACGACCAACCCCGTTGTTCAACTCTATATTTGTATGCCACCTTTGTGGCCTAGTTCCAGTTCCTGGATCACCCGGTTGAGCTTACAGCTTGTTTTTTTCACTAGGGTTAAATAGTAGAACGCGCAAGAGCTGATAACTCATGGACTGGTGGAATACCAAGGGTGATGTCAACGTAAACCTCAAAGCTCCACTCCTTCTGCAACTCAGAGGTGCACGAACCGGAGCGCAACCTGGGCCAACACAGCAAGCTTTGCGCAGAAACCCGGCACAGAAAGCTGGAACACTCTTTTTTGGCTTTTAAAGCCAATCATCTCCAATGGTTCACCTGGTTTTTATTCGGATTGTTCTTATCATCATCTGATCGACGGTAAAGTCAAAATCGAACGTACTGGCTGCCTCAGGCAGCCACTTCTTGAACTTGCTGCCAATCAGATGCTCGATGACGAGCACTCCGCACTTCGGGTGTACGTATACTGCTAGTGACCAACGTCTGAGTCAAAGGAGGTCAGTAACGCAAAACCATTTGAGAAGTCACCGTTGAGCTATTCAACTTTGTTCCCCCATTATTTTCGTTCCTCTTCCTCCATCATCACTTGTGGCGTTACCGGTCTTGAAAACCACCCGCCTTCGTCCCGTTTAAAAACCATGACTTCCCAGACCCCACAAGACAACGGGCAAAATGCCCTTCCCCCAGTCGATATCAAGCCTCTTCTCACCAAACTGTGGCCCGATGGCAGCGCCGTTTCGCCGACAGATATTGCAGATGCGATTTCTCACTTCTTCACCAACCAGGTGACGGAAGCCCAGACTGCATCATTGCTCATGGCGCTCCATTTCACGAGGCTGGACTTTAGGGCTGATGTTCTGGCGGAGAGCGCCCGTGTCATGAGGGAAGCTGCAGCTCCGATTCCAACCAAGGAATTGCTTGAGCTGATTGACAAGCGAGGAAAAAAAGAGGGCAAATATAATGGCGGTCTGGTAAGTAGCATGTGCCACTGGTCCTTCGGCATGTCAGCGTTGGCTCACATTCACAGTGTGATATTGTTGGAACTGGAGGTGACTCACACAACACCTTCAACATCAGCACCACATCTTCTATTCTGGCCTCAGCGCTGCTTCTGGTTTCCAAGCATGGAAACAGGTCCAGTACTTCCAAGTCAGGCAGCGCTGACTTGGTCAACAACATGAAGCCCCGCCCCCCTATCATCGGTGCTGTTCGGCCGGATACGCTTGTCAAAGTCTACTCTGCCACCAACTACACGTTCTTGTTCGCTCCCGTTTTCCACACCGGAATGCGCTATGTCGCACCCATCCGAAAGCAGCTTCCATGGAGAACCATTTTTAACAATCTGGGCCCGTTGGCCAATCCTGTCGAGGATGTTCTCGAGGCCCGAGTTATCGGTGTTGCGAGAAAAGATCTCGGCCCGGCCTTTTCTCAAGCGCTGAAAATTGCAGGTTGCAAGAAGGCCATGATAATTTGCGGCGAGGAGGAGCTTGATGAGGTCAGCTGCGCCGGCAGGACCTTTGTCTGGATGCTCAAGGACAAGGGCCCCGGTGCAGAAGTGGAGATTGAGCACTTCACGGTGCAACCCAGTGACTTTGGCCTCAGTGCTCACCCCCTTGACACCGTATCTCCTGGCAAGGAACCGGCCGAAAATGCCGAGATCCTTTCGCGAATCCTGCACAACGAGGTGTCCGATGATGACCCCATCCTCGAGTTTGTGCTCATGAACACCGCTGCGCTCTTGGTCGTCTCCGGTATTTGCGAAGCCGATACCAGTGACATGGGGCCGGGTGACGACGGCAAGGTCATTCAGGAGCGCGGCCCCGGTGGCCAGCGCTGGAAAGAGGGTGTTCGCAGAGCCCGCTGGGCCCTCAGGAGCGGCGAGGCCTGGAAGCAGTGGGAAGCCTTTGTCAA
Organism: Calonectria crousiana; assembly: GCA_013406985.1. Classification (NCBI taxonomy): domain Eukaryota; kingdom Fungi; phylum Ascomycota; class Sordariomycetes; order Hypocreales; family Nectriaceae; genus Calonectria; species Calonectria crousiana. The sequence continues at coordinate 378,188 of VTGD01000040.1, read as the reverse complement.
TGTCACAAACGAGATTGGCGCCTAAGACGAGTATGGCTGCATGCCATGGTTTATAAAAGAAAGAATGTTCTGAATTCAAAAAAGGAAATCTGTGGAGTTCTTCCGGTTTAATTATTCGCCTGATAGCGACATGCAACGCCTTGAAATCCGCGCTCATCTATTCATGCGCCGTGTGATCATTACTAATTATCAAGCTCCTCAAAACAATATGCCAAATCATGGCGTGCGGCTGTGCTGGTGTATCAAGCAAGGGTTGTTGCCCTGCCCACGCCTGGCCTGGATTGCCCATCTGTAGATTCGGGCGATGACGCCACAGGCTTTCTTGGGATGGTGTGAAAGGTGTGGTGTCGAGTGGCCGGGCTGGCTTGAGGTGATGTGACGGGTATAATTGGGCTCGCCATTGATGGTGTAGGTGACAAAGGAGCGTCACTGGAACTACCGCCGGAGCGATCGATGCCAGGGTGTCTTCGGATCAAAACAGATCGGTTTCGCTGAAGATCAGCTTCGTATGCCTTCCAGTCGCTCTTGAGAGTGGCTGAATTGGGTTTGTTGTTGAGTTCGTCGTCGTCGTCGTCATCATCGTCGTCGTGCATTTGGAACTCATCCTCAGTATACAAGGTGCTGCCTCTATGTGTAGACGTGCGACTGGCTAAGGACTTTCGGATCATGGTTTGGCGCTGGAGGTCCTCCTCTTCCTCTCTTTCGACACTAGACAGCTTGCGCTTTCGTACACCCTTGCCTTTGCTCATAAACGTCTTGAAGGGTTTAGGATCCTGCTCTACCGGGTCCTTCTTCGCCGGGTCCTTCTTCACCAGCCAAGAAACGAAGAATGCCAGAAGAGCCATAGCTGCGATAATAGATACGGCGCTGTATCAAGATTCGTATGCATTTATCGGATGCACCAAGCAATGTTCATATTCTGATTGCATGAGCAGCGGGTGGTGACGGACAAGATGAATAAATAATCGAGATGCCGAACATGCAGATGGTGGGTGGGTGGGGATATAGTTATAGACTACCCGTCAGCACAGCCTTGCTTGTGCGAAAGCGAAAGCGTCTGGGGTGCTTGGTGTGAACAGGGTGCGCTGATCGGCAACGCCCAACAGCCACGCAATGCCACGTAACAAGCATATTTGCAGCCATATAGGCCTCGGCCAATTGCAAACCCAACGGCGCTTGGACGACAGCCAAACTTGAAGACACTAGAGTGCCCAGTAGTGCTATGATTGGGCCACCGATTCGGCCATTGGTGCGTGACATTTGGCACTGTTGATGGGCCGGTGCGACCCCACGCTTTCTCAGATAGGTCAGATAGAGGAGCAAAAGAAATGCATTCGGAATCCTACGAAAAGCCATGGATGCATCCGAATGGGGGGGTGAGAGGCAGTGAGACCGGGATGCTTGCACTTTGGGCATGCAAGACATCAATTTCATCTATCTCGGCGACGATCACTGTAACATGGCCATGCAACCGGCTGCGACGGGCAGGCAGTTATCACACTGGCGGTGTCGAGAGAGCGAGGGGGAGAGCCACCGTCTCATTCTTGCTAGTATGTTTAGATGCACCCGGACGCCGGACAGAAAAAAAGCGTCAAGCCATCTCACGGAAGCAAGCGCGCGCTGTGTAAGCATCCAAAGTCGAGAAGTGATTTTTTTTTGGGTGGTGAAAACCGGCTGTACGCAGCCAAGAAGTGCTAATAGTGCCGGCATACGCCCACTCAGCCGCAATACGAGCCCGTGGAGGCTATGCCTGCATGCGACGGCGGCCGCGGAAGCTGATCCAACCATTCAGTCTGTCGGGATGCCATGTACGTTTCAGTGCGGACAAGGGTGTCTGTCATGGAAGCCGTGTGGCGCTGCACAGCCAGCACATGGTTCGCCCTCAGGGAACTGCTCCTCCGACAATATGAGGAGGTATGGGACGGGTGCATATGTATGGAATAGAAGGATTCCGGAGAATAGTTCCATTCTTCTCACAACTTAATTGCTCCCACGCATGGCAATCCATCGTGTTGGCCCGTCCCGGTTCAACGGCGGCGGGGAGCTGCGGATTTTCCCCCCCTCTCCCTCCCCCTCCCCCGCGCATTACGGCAGCGTGGCTGTACCATATGATCGCTCCTTGACTCGGGGCATTCTGCAACTGAATGGGACGGAACGTGGAAGCTCCGGCGCCAAATCCCGCCTGGAGAGAGTTTTCGGCGACCACACGAGACAGGCCGGTCGAGGGCTGCGCGCTGGTACCGGCCTCGGCCAAGCACATGGTCTTCCCGCTGTGCGTGACCAGATCAGTCCAGCCGCGCATCGCAAAACATCACCCGTCGGTCTGAAAAGGCAAGACACCGCGCGACATGGCAGGCCGGGTTCAACGACAAACGCCCTAGGCGCCGAGGTCAGCTGCCGCGATTGGCTAGGGCGCGCGGGCTGGTGGCCATTGGGGGCCATACCGAGGCGCGCCGAAGCTGTCCGCCCGCACCTAACCGCCGACGAGGCGCAACGACTCCGGCTCCGATGGCCGCCGGGCTTAAAACACCAGCTTCCACATCTTCATCAGGCTGCACCGCCCTTGCACCGCCCCAGGTCAATTCATGAGAAATGATGATATCCGCTCTCGCCAGAACGTATAGAGCACAGCCCACCAATGGCTGGACCCGTGCCGCACGTGGTTTACGCCGGTACTCAGGTGCCGTTGGCGCTAGTCTTCCGCTTGAGGGGATCCGTGTCCTGGACATGACCCGCGTCCTGGCTGGTGTAAGTAACATGGAGAAAGGCTTTTTTTTTTCACTTGCATAAGATGCTTACCGGACACAGCCCTACTGCACTCAAATCCTAGGGGATCTCGGGTAAGGCGATTTTTGCAGATCCGCCGAGAGCCCTGTTAGCTAACGCTCTCGCATAGCGCCGAAGTCATCAAGATTGAGCATCCCGTTCGCGGTGACGATACCAGGGCATGGGGTCCACCATACGCCGCGAACAAGGCAGACTCTACAGGGAAAGGGCCTGGAGAATCTGCCTATTTTCTGGGGGTATGTCGACCATCTCTTCCGTCCAACACCGGGGCCGCGAGTCTAATCATTGCCCGATAGGTCAATCGCAACAAAAAGTCCCTAGGCTTATCATTCCAGCACAAGGAAGGAGTTGAGATCCTCCACAAATTGGCTGCAAAGTGCGATGTATTGGTGGAAAACTATCTTCCGGGTGCGCTAAAGAAGTACAACATGGACTATGAGACACTGCGCAAAATCAACCCGGGCTTGATCTACGCCTCAATCACCGGCTATGGCCAAACGGGTCCGTACTCTAGCAGGGCGGGGTACGATGTGATGGTGGAGGCCGAGTTTGGCCTTATGCACATCACAGGCGAGCGGGATGGGCCACCCGTCAAGGTTGGCGTGGCTGTGACAGACCTCACTACCGGCTTGTACACCAGCAACAGCGTTATGGCCGCACTTTTGGGCCGAGCCAAGTCCGGAAAGGGCCAGCATATCGATGTGGCTTTGAGCGACTGCCAGACTGCGACATTGGCCAACATCGCAAGCAGCTGCCTCATCAGCGGCAAAAAGGATTCGGGCCGATGGGGCACGGCTCATCGTAAGTTTTTTTTTTCAAAGCCTTCGCATATGCGGCGCTAATATTTCGCAGCCTCAATCGTTCCGTACAAGTCCTTCCAGACAAAGGATGGAGACATTCTCTTTGGGGGTGGCAATGACCGTCTTTTCGGCATTCTCTCAGAGGGTCTCGGACAAACCCAATGGAAGGACAACGCGCGATACAAAACCAATGCGGATAGAGTCGCGCACCGCAAAGAACTAGAATCAAAGATTGAGGAAATCACTGTGCAAAAGACAACTCAAGAGTGGCTCGACGTTTTTGAGGGCAAGGGAATGCCGTACGCAGCCGTCAACGACATCCAAGGAACACTAAACCATGAGCACACCAAAGCCCGTAACATGGTTGTTGAGGTCGAGCATGAAACATGCGGCACGATTAAGCTGGTCAATACCCCGATTAAGATGTCGGAGACCCAACCTACTATTCGCAGCCCGCCGCCGACCTTAGGCGAACATACAAATGAGGTGCTGAAGGAACTGGGACTTAGTGAGTCCGAAGTGGCCAAATTGAAAGAAAGCGGCGCCATCGTATAGAATTATATTATTTTCAAGACGATATGAAAATACACAAGGATAGATGGTACAAACTTGGGCGTCAAGCATCGCTGGTTGAGTATCTGGTTTTGTCACGTGATCATAAACACGTGCCAAACCTTGAATTATCGTAATGCGCAGTCCGTGGCTGTCGCATCTCGTCGTCAAAATCGTGTTTCGAACGTGCCACAATAGGTCGCAACTATCCGCTGCTAGGCGATCGATAGCCCTCCCTTTTAATCCGTATCGTTTTTTTTTTGGCTCTGAGCGAACTGCCGTGTATATTGACCATCCCATTGGACCGTTTAAACACAATCACATCATGTCATCCGAAGGCGAGTCTCGCCGTTCGAGCATCCAGGTTCTAGGCTCTGTGGCGACAGAAAAAGATGACTCGGCAGAAATGGAATCGATTTACCTTGACGGAAGCTTCAGTTCTCAATCATTTGAAGAATCACACCCTGCAGTCCCATCTTCAATGACAAAACTGGCATATGTACCCCAGTTCTCAGCATCGAGCTCATTAATTCTTGATCGATTAAAGGCCCGCTCGCGAAATTCTAACTCGGAATTTGCAGCCCAACTGATTGGAGCTTCCAGTACCGACAGTCAGCCCGGTGGCGGCCCCCTGACACCAGGTCGCAATTTGACCGACACTCTCGCAATGCCCCCTCAGACGCCGTTGACGGCACCACCAGCGCTTTCGGCTGTGGGCAGCCCAGAATCAACCATCTTGGATTCCATTACTGTTGGAGGAAAGAGAAAACGAGACTCGGTGGTCGAGAAGGTGGATTTTACCCAGGACACAATCGCTTTCCCGTGGAATAAGCATCACAAGGCCGGTGCCAGGCTTGAACCCCAACACTCTGAATCTTTGAAAACATGTTCGAAATGTGAAGGGTCACCACAGACACCAGAAAACCCCTTGGTCACATGTATTCGATGCCTCAATTCATGTCACCTGCAGTGTCATTCACCTTCAGTCGCAAATGCAACAGCAAACTTCATTTGCTCAGCATGCACTACACGGCAAGACGAAGGCATCCGCCTCAGGGGCAAGCCGAACAACCAGAGACAACACGAGATTGAGGAGCTACGACGCAAACAGCTCGCTACTCTTCCTCAGGGAGTTGTCCCAGCGAAACCTGAGCTCGTTGGGTTCGGGCCCGGTCGAGCCCCAGACTCCTCGGTAAGTTCATCGGCGGCGTTGATCCTGGAGCCTTCAGCTAATTTCTCGGCAAGCGGACCGAATACTTCTCCAATAAGAAGACGGTGGACCTGCTCAACGTCCTCTCCTTTTGCGACCAGCTGAAGCCACAGCTCCTGACCGACATCCTTGTGTCAGTCTCCAAGAAGCACCCTGACCTGCCCCTCTTTGACTCGCCCGATTGGGAGGCGCAATTGCCCAGCGCACACCGCCCAGCAAAGGCCACGCCGGGAGACAAGGCTCGTCAGGGTCACACAGTCATGCCCACCAAGGCCAGGATAAAGACCAAGGCAACAAAGAAGATACTGAAGCGCACAAGGGTCATCGAAGTCGTTACTGACGCACCCGGCCTGGATGACGATGTGCTGCCGCCGACCTGGTCCAGGGCTGGCGAGGGCATGTATGCCAAATTAGCGCAAGACACGGAGGAAAGGGACTTTCTCATGGATGACAATGACGAGGAGGCGTTTAGCCACTTCATGGTGAATGCGTTTGGAAAGCAAATCGTCGAAGCTATTGGGGGTTAAGGAGCCTCGGGAGTGGTGGGCGCCAGGTGCAATGGGGCTAGAACTACTATGCATCGATGATGCTAGAGCTAATTATTAGGTTTTACTGATTAATGTGAGAGTAGGCAGTCAGGCTTTCCATTCCAACGATATCACAGCATGAAGCGAGATTCACTCCAAACCCCTTGTTTTTGTTACCCGTCTCCTTCTCCGCCCATTACGCCCATTGGCAATTCAGCTTTTTTTTAATAAGTCCGCGGGAGTTGAATTCCCGTCAGGGACAACTACGATCGAAGAGAAATTTGTCACGGGAGCACAGGCCAGGAGACTGGGAAGGTGGTTTCGACAAATACTATTTGTATTTCATTTACCAGATCATTGAGATATTACCAACATATATTTAATAAGAAGTATCGACATTAGACGACTTTGCAAGTCGCTGCAAAAACAAACATTCCTCCCCGGTAACAAGCAAACACCACATACTTCTTCGTATTTTTGAGGGCGACCGTCAGCCGCAGCGCCCCCGGAAGAGACAGGTAATTAAACAGCTTAGCAGCCACAGTTGAAAGTGGAAAGGAGGCCGGTAAGGATCTTGCCAACGATGCAGAGGAGGTCGTTGACAACAATACTGACGATACCAGTGACACCGACAGTGAAGACGGCCTTGGCACCGACAGCGAAGCCGACAAGACCACCAAGGTAGCCACCAACGGAGCCGTTGACGTCAACGTAGTTCTTGCAGCCCTTGGTGCAGTAGGAGACGCAGTCGTAAGTGGCAGCACACTTGCCGAGGCCGAGGGAGCAGAGAAGACCCTGGGCAGTTCCAATAACACCGCCGAGAATGCCACCGACGACACCAGAGGCGCGGACACCGAATCCGTAGCTGTTGGTGTTGAAGAGGGCGACGGCGTGGGCAGAGGACTGGAGGTAGAGACCGGCAAGGCCACGGCAGGTGGTCTTCAGGTTGACAGATATGCCAGCATCGACATTAATAGCAGCACCAGCCTTGATCTTGAGCTCGGCAGCGATGTCGAGGGGAGCAAGGAAGACGACGTTCTGGAGCGAGGCCTGGCAGTAGGAGTGCTTGGCGTCGTAGGCGACGATGTTGTAGGGGGAGCTGGCGCAGTAGGCACCGAGCTGAACAGAGGCACCGGCGCTGGCCTTCCAGCCGAGGTCGACGTTGGCGTAGGCGCTGACAGAAGGCTTGGGCCAGGCGCCGGAATAGACGTTGCCGCCACAGTAGCTGCCCTTGGAGTTCCAGGACTGACCAGGAGGGCAGGAGCAAGCTCGAGTCCAGGCGCAGTAGCTCATGCCACTGGGGCAGGAGAAGGACGATGTGCGCTCAAGGAGCTCAGCCTCACGGATCTCGAGAGCACTCTCAGCGGGGAGGGCAGTAGCCGAGGCCAAAGAGGCGAAGGAGGCGAGGCCGGAGATGAAGCTGGAGAAACGCATCTTGATGGACTGCGGTTGTTTGAGAAAGGATTGCTAAAAGGGTTGTAATGGATTGTGGTGGCTTTTGGATGAGCGAGTGTGTATCGAAGAGAGAGCGAAAGACTGATGGCCAAGGAGGCTGGTGAAGTGAATGTTGGTGATGATGAGGGAAGCTGTATTCAGACGGGAGGTCTCCAGGTCTTATATAGATGGACATTCTGGTTCACGGCTCGTCGCTTTCTGACATTGACAGCACTGTCGTAAACGGGGCGTCATACGCCGCATTGCGGTGGTGAGGTTAGACGCCCCCTCCTGCGAGAGTCTCCTAACGTAATTTCGATGCCATGCCATCTCGACATGACCCGATGGGACTAGACTCAGGCACGTTCGTACGGTGGTGCAACTATTCTTCCCACCCCGGCAAAGCACACGGTCCAAGGCACCAAAGAGATATCCACCCCGGGTTGCCCTAGCTCCTCCGCCGGCGTCCAGGAGGGGCCCAAGCAACCAATGCCATGGATACCCACCCCTTGGATCCACGATGCTCTGCTGCTAGCCCGCTTTTAGCACCGCATGGCTGCATTTGAATCCCAAAGAGGTTCACTTGTTAGCAGCTGGGTGAAAAAGGCACAGTGGCCTGAGACACCTATTGCCAGCTTATACGCGGGTTTTGACAGGCTTCGAGGCGTTTGTGTGATGACCAAAAAAAAAAAGTCCCGGGAAGCGACGCCAACTCCCAAGGCTATTGACAGACGGACTCTCAATTACAGATTATCTTGTCTCGGTAGGCTTCCCCGAATCGGTCAATGGGCAATTGATCCTTTTTGTTGCTCTGGTCTTTGGGAGTCTGGAAGCTCATGCCGAGGCGCCACCCACCGCAGAGCTACTGCCGGCTCAAGAAACACGGCCTGGGTCTGGAATCTCATATTCTCGCGGCTATTGCTGCTACCATGCAGGCTCAATGTTGAGACCATGCAAAGAAACTTTTTCTTCCTGCCTGTTTTTTTTTCTTTAGAAACCTGGTCCCTGGGGAGGAGGCCCAGGAAGGATGCGAGGGGGGGAGCACAGATCATCACGCGCAGAGCTCCGTTCCTGGCAGCCCTCAGCTATGCGAATAGCTAAAATTAGGGTTCCTGACTTGTTGTATTTGCACCGCGAGGGTTTAGTGCCCAAGTCTCTGAGGGGGTTGACAGTTGCAGCGATGCGATGCCGAGCCTGAAAGAGGGGGAGAGGGGCAGGGTTGTGAGGATCAGTCCTTTGTGAGATTGCCCCTGATTTCTTAGTTTCAGAAGTCGTGGCTCGCACGAGAGCAGGTTAGTAGCCGGAGCCGTGGCACGACGATGCAATTGACTAACAACAGCCGGCTCTTAGCCCAGGTACACACCGAGTTTCCAGCTGGAGGCGCCAGTGGCGGCAGGCGGCACAAAATTTCAGGAGTGAGCTTCCATTACATACGCACACGCACACTCGCAAAGCGTTATTGCTATATTTTTTCGCCGGCGAACGAGGAGCGAGCCACCAAGCCACGCCGCGTTGTCGTTGTGGTGGTGGTGGTGGTGGTGATGCTGCGGATGGGTGCTGGTGGGTTGTGGGGGTGGAGCAGAAATATCGGCAGATCGCCTTGTACTGTTTGCTCCCCGGCCCTGCCAGTTCTGCCCTGCGAGTCCCGGCCGGACCTGGCCCTGTCGTGACCCATTGATCACAAAAGGCCCCTGTCCTTGGACACTTCTGGACCAAGCTCAACTGGCCATTGCGTCCATGTGATTTTTTTTCTCTTGTTTCCTCATGTCAAAATTAGGGCCCTTGCCAGTTGTTTGGGCGCAGATCACAAATCACCCACTGTTCCTATTTTCCGATCTGACTTGTCTGATTCGCGCTCGGGCGATGCGAACTCAACTGGGCCCCGTGTCTCTGATCTGACGGGCCCTAATCTCAACCCGAACAGCAAGCAGCTTAAAACATGCGCCAAACTGGTTTACTGCACTTCCATATGTGGTTGGCCATACCCAAAAGAAGACAAACAAGATAAATTAAAGCCCAAACTCTAGAAAGCAGCACAGAAGAAACAAAAGCAGCCAAGAATAAACCCAACCCATTAAAGCTATGCTATATCAACCAGGGGGTAAGCTGCGAGACCACACCGCATCCACGTCTCATGCAAGGGAAGGCAGCATCGCATCGTGCATGCATGCAGACAACATGGGTAGGCGAAGCCTCATTTTCAGCGCAGCACAATGCAGTGTTATCAGGGCTCAAAAAATAGACATCTTTTTTTTTCAGCTATGCTGCAATATCAAATTGCCAGTCTCGCCTCCCACGGGTCTCAGGCTTGCTTGGCTCGCCGTTGCCAAGTACGGGTAACGTCACCAAGTCAGCTGACAAAAATAAAATAAAAAATCACAGCCATCGTCTTTACTCCAATTATTCTGTCGCCAAGGTCGCGAACCCCGGGACGGCAATGACTTTGCGGGCTCGTCGGAGCTGTCAGGTCAGCCCTCGCATTTCCCGCCTCCATCTCTAGGTGGAGTGCACTGTGGATTTGCGGTAGGCTTCAGGTGTAGCGGGACTTCGCAGAGCAAAGTGAGCCAATGACGAGCGACTGGGGCAACTCCAGATCCCCTCAAGCCACCGGTTTCAGGCTGGCCTTCTTTCAGCCCTCCCCGTTGCTCTCTTTGTTCTTCCCGACCGCCCGTCGCTCTCCCGGGTTGTTGTCATGGCCCGAACGCAACCAAAGAAGAAGAAAGAAAAAAAACACTCAGGAACCATCATTGTCTGATTGGAGCTTTGTTTTAGCTCAGCCCGTGGCTTCGGCCCTCGCACCATGGTTGGCCACATAAACGAGAGGCATCGCACTCGTGGCACAGGGCGACCGCTCACCTGCACTAACGATACGCCACTGGCAGAAGACACAAAGCACGACTACGCCGTACAGGGTAGCCTTCACGCGTGACACTAGCTGGTGTCTCCAGACGTGAGATGACTGCTGTAGGTTGCCCTGAGAGGGCGCAGGGCTAGTGAGGCCGGACTCTTGGCCGGTGCCAAAATGCTGCTTCCAACAGGCTTCTACATTAGTCCAGATCTGGCCGGCACATTTGCTGAAATGATCTGTTTTTGCTGTGGCTTCTGGGCCCCCAATCAACCCCCCTGGCTGCATCCTTGGTAGTTTGTGGTTCTAGCCACATGTCTTGCCGCTTTGCCGTCTGCCGTGTCCGATCGGTTGTCTCCGGAAATCGCGAGAGGGCAAGACTATTCAACAAGGTCCTTGTTGGTTCCGCAGCATAGTGCGATGTGGTATAACGTGGCTCAGTTCCCACTCACACCTCTAGAGGCTTTGTAAGCCATCCAGTCGATGTAGGTGACAAGCTTAATCGGATTAAATTACCACCACATTGAAACAACATGACTTGAGATCGGACATGGCCACCTTCAGCCAGCTCGTTTTGCGCTCAGGCCCTCTCTTGGCACTCATCTATCATCCCAGATCCTGGGTCTTGGCCATCGGCAGCTTTCAGCTGGCCATCGACAACAAAGCTTCCTGCAACTCCAATCACTCGTCCAATCGGAACATTTTGCCCCTGCAGGCACACACATTTCACAACAACCTTGCAGCTATCAAGCGCAGCTGCGCCTTTGCTTCCCCGATGCATGTTGGGCAATGGGCTCGTCGCATTAATGCATAGTGATATCGAGAAAACGCAAACGTCCTCGTATCCGCAAGGACTTTTTGTTGTCTTTTTCTTCTGCTTTCTTTTAGCTTATTGCTGCAAGTCAGGGCAACGGCATGCATCACCCCCTCACACTAATATGCAACTCTTGAAATCCCTGAAAAGCCCCAGCATACATCTCCAAGCGAGAAACATCAGGAAACATATGTATGAGACATGCTCATTGGCTAAAATTGACTCATCTGTTCCTCAGTGTTGGTGGTGCCTCTTGGTCCACCCCACCTTTCCGTAGGTTCCGTAACGGGCGTGCATGCGATTGTTGGAGCTTGGTTCATTTCGTCAATTTATACGAATTACATTAGGTGCCTGACCCATGGTCAACCCGACGTCGCACATCCATCTTTCAGAGGAGGGGAAGAGAGGGGGGGGATCAGACTTTCAACAATACGAATTCTTGCCCTCCCATACCAATCCATCAAGAGCACGTTTCTCATGATACACAGGTCCAGCCTCGCACTGTCCGCCTTGATACCCGTCCTCCCCTGGTGCGCTCTCTCTGGCATTCCGCTCTGCTCCAGCCGTTCTGCCACCGCTCCTGCAGCCAAGTCCACCACCAGCCAGCGCGGCGTTGAGACAAAATCAGGTGCACAATGTCCCATCCCCTGTGAAACACGCAAAGTCAGCCCATCAAATGTCCAAATCTCACAACGGCCGCTGCAATTGAGCCAACTTACAAGACAACGCACACGAGGCCCAAGACCGGCCCGCCGGATTCCTCGGGTCTCATGTTCCAGTACGAATAGTCGGTTGGGAAAACTCGGTTTGCCACGACAAAAGCGATCCAGATGCCCAGGTAGACCGAGGCGGCCATTGTGCGTGCCAGCAAGGCCCAGTCGCTCCAGGATCGGTCGTGATACCGGATTGACCTTGCGTCCATGACCACGTCCAGGGTCAGTGCGATGAGGAGAAACACAGCTTTGAATCTATAAGGTTTGTTAGCTACGAGCGCAGGGTCAATAGGCCCGAGAATTTTGGGCGTCAGCTTGAGGGGTTTCATCTACATACCCATCGCCTGACATTGCCACGTTTTTGTAGGTGACCAGGAATGTAGTCATGATGACGGCCAACATGATGCAGGCCACCAAGTGCATGAAATCAACAGCCATCCGCACAACCCGAACAATTGGCTCCGGCGGGTCCTCGTAATCGTCCTCGGGAAGGGGAGTGAGGAGAGGCGTTTCCTCCTTGGTCGCGGGCGTTCTAGAGATGCTGGGGAGGTACTTTGGCCTGGCGTCGAGACTCAGGTTGAGTGGGGGAGGGCGTTGGCCTTTAGCCATGATGGTCGCGCTATCGTTGGGGAATGAGGGACGGCCTCGGAAGACTGCCGATGAAGTGCTCGTGTGTGCAGAGTAGCAGCCCCGCTCGTTTGCATGAACGAATAGTTTGAACATTAAAAAACAGCAAAAAAATGATAGAATGACGTGGATGGGCGCAAATGTCGCGGCAGAGCTAACGTCGAAAGGATTGATGATTTATGAGATCCCAGCTCATAAAACGAGGCCAAAAAAAAAAGGACAGTGGCGTGATTGCAAACAAAAAAACGTCAAAAAAGAAGGCCAAAAAAGAATGGATGTGGGATCCAGACGAAGAGAGTGAGCAAACAAAAAAAAAAAAGTGACGACAAGGGAAAGAAATAGGGAATTCACGGAAGACGTCAAAGCAGTCAAAATGTTTGAAGGAGAGAGAATGACGGGCCGAAAGCGATTAAAGTAAACAGGCAAAAAACACCAGGCCATACAGCCGACCAGGCACCACCCCAGTCGCGAGGGCCTGGTGTTTCTCGTCGGACGACTAGGTCAGCCGCCATGCTACCCGCCGTGACAGGCCCCTTTGGCGCGAATTGGGGACCATCAATGGCCGCAATCCCATACGTTTTGGGCGAAAGCATGTTCAGGGGCGCGTTTCACCAGCGAGCCGCCTTGCCAAGCACCGCCCACTGAGAGGGTTTCGAGATAAACAGGTGGACCGGCCGGCTTCTAAAAATGGTGTCGCGGGCCTCCCAGGCACCGCAGCGTACCTTGGGCCTATCATGGCGCCGTTGCAGCCCACTCGTCGCACAACGCAGCGGTGCTTCTACCCGCCCTGGTGGAGAGGTTCCTGCCCCGGCGGCCCTCCTGGTTGGCCCTCCCCACCCCTTCCCCACCACAATGTTCTGGGTAGCACGTAGCTTGGTCCTCTCCTCCCCCCCAGGACCCAGCAACCGTTGTCGTCTGCGCATAAGACGTCTCAGGCACCGCGCGATAGCAACCGCCCACACGAGCACGACTGGGATCCCTTCTAATCACTCGCTCCGTTGGCTGGCATTTTCAAACTCAGGCAGCAGATCCCGCGTCTCTATCATGGTTCATGCCTTCCTGTCAGACCCTCAAGCGCTGCATAAGTCGTCTATTCATCATCTATACTGCTGCATTCATGCTCTCTGCCCTGCCTTGTCCTTCCCTGCACAGCCGGCTCCGGCTCAGACTTGCCTTTACGACCTCATCAACGCTCAACATATCATCATGAGGGCCCATCATGCTGGCCGAGGGTTAGCTGCTATTTTCAAAGCAGCAAACGCACGCGCGCCAGCCTGACGTTTCCTGTGGTTGCAACGCCTCGGAAGTATCTGAGAATCATCATGGCCGGACAGCTCCACCGTTTCAGACCGCTTGGTCACCGTTACAATCTCTCACCCCGTAATCAGAGTCGTGCCTTTGACCCTGCCGCTTTCCATCTTTGCAGTCCTCGCCCCGAATTGAATCTGTCGTCGCATCTGGTCAGCAGGGCCTCACCACGGCACAGGGTTACAGGTGCACTCACGGCCCGCTTCTTCTCCCGCGAGACGGACTCCATCCCAACCGAATAGGCGAGGAGTCGCAGCACCCTCTTCTCAGGGTCGAGATTGTCAGGGTCGCTGGGGTTCTCAAAGTCGCACTTCTCCCACACGGGTGATTCCATTGCCCACTTAACAAATCCTTCATCCAGAAACGGGAATCGCACCTCTCGGCCCCAGTGCGACATCGCTCGATCGTCTCGGCCGAGGTTTCTCTTGCCCAGCCGGCTCACGTCAAGCATCAATTCCTCGACAAGCCCGGGATAACCCCGATTAGAATACGCAGATGGGTGTCTGCTGTATCCGCCAAAGAGCTCGTCGGCTCCGAGGCCGGAGAGAAGCACTCGAGCCGTTGTGCCATACGAGTGCGGCTCAGGTTTCGATGCTGTTTCGCCAAGTCCCTGGCCCCTGGCGGCAAAGTAGAGCGCGCATCCAATCGATAAGTCCATCTCCGTATTGTGCGGGTAAATTAGTCGCACAATCTCTGGTCTGTGTTCCAGCGTCTCCGAATAGGGTACGTTTACCTGCCAATGTCAGCTCATCCTGAACACCGGCAGGCTTGTGAAATCCGTACTGCCACAAAACGCCATGAACGGTTCGGGCACGTTTTTCTCAATTCTGCAAATGCATTCCGCCCGGTGGATCGGTCTGGGCATTTCTCATAAAGCTCTTCCTGTGAGCATCCTGGGTGCTGTGCCGCAATCCTTGGGTTCTCGAATGCCACATTGAGCAAGTCAATGGACTGGTTCGAGGGCACCAGCTCATGAGAAAGCCGCGCGAGCACGGTGCAGTCCAGCCCACCAGAAAAGAGGACTGCAACTCTAGCATCCGTCTCGGACGCGTGAGGGGGCAAGGGTACATCTAACACTCTCAGCCTCAACGATTCGAGAAGGTGATGCTGCAGGGCTTGCACAGATCTCGAAGTCGAGGTTAGCCTAGAGGGTACCTGTGGTATATCGGTATTGAAGACGGCAATGCTCGATACCTGAGTGAGTAAGTAGCAGCATTCACTCGTGGGAAATCACGACCAGGCAACTCACTAGCGAGGCATCTTGAGACCATTCATACCGAGTTGGCACCAACTCGGAGGCCTCCTTGCTCGGGTCTAGCACAAGCGCATAGCACCCGTCTGCCTCAACCTCCCGCCAACCATCAGTTATTGTCTCAGCAATGCTCGATAGAATGAAGGGCAGGCCAGCCTTCACCAGTAGTGACCGGCGGCCCAGCCGATCTCTTCCATAGTACAGGCGACTTGCCGGTTTGTCAAAGTATATGAAGGCAAACGGTCCTTCGATAGCACGCAGGGCGTCGAGAACGCTATCAGGGTCGGTGGCCGCACTACGGCTCGCCTCTGTCAGCAAGCTCAAGACTGCTTCCCCATCGTTTCCCTGGACGGCATGTCCTCGAATGGCCCAGGCCTCGCCGTTCCAGCAGAGTATGGAACCTGAAGCATCATCAACAAGGGGCTGTTTAGCCACGTGGTCGCCCCGGAGCGAGAGCACGGTGGAGGTAAAGGTCAGAAACAGCGAAGCCTGGCCAGTTTCTTTTGCGATAAGCTGCGATAGTGCGGTCCCAGTGTGGTCGGGCCCTCTCTTGGAGAGGCGTTGGACCAGGTCGGGCGAGGTGACAAAGTTAGGAGAGGACGAAATGGCGGCGTGGATTCCGCACATTTTGGGCGTCGAAGCGAGCAAATGGACGCGTCTTGTTGGAGAATTTCAATTAAATTAGTTTCGCGTTTGGAGAAGCTGGAGAATTCCCCACTCATCATCGGCTTTTTGCCCAGCCCCCCTGCCTACCCTGCAGTTTGACTTGACGTCAGAAGCGACCATCATGTCAATCTTATGCAATGCAACCTGCGTTTCCTTGCATCTTCTTTCTTGGCTTTCATGATTGATCGCCATTCTTTTTTTTCTTTCTGTATTTTAATCACTCCTTCAGCCTGCTTGGCCTCTCGGAAATAACGTCACATCTTCGCATGACAGATCCTCTTTTTAATCATCAAACTGGGGTCAAATACCCTCATTTCGAGACGAATAGTGTGTATACATGAAACGTCGATAATAAACATGCTGCCTATCAGATGAACCCAGACGAAACGCCATCTATACGGGATTGCGATCCCACCCGCGCCACTCAAAACTGACGACAACACCCGCTCGGGAATTTCCCCTCTTCTTCATCCATTCTCACTTGTGTTGCATTCGCCCAATTTGCCCCAGTCCCAAAACCACAAACACGATGCGGACGACAACAAAGAAGCTCAGGCAACTGGCCATGATCGGGCTGGCCATACCATCACTAGGTAGGTAAACTGGTCCAGACCTTGGCACGAGGCGTGTTACTGACGTCCAACTTCAGGAAATGCCGTATCAAATGACGGCCTTGATGATGCCACAGTCTTGGTTGGAGGGAATGTCGATCTCCGACTAATGCCTCTTGGAGCCTCTATTACCAGGGGAGCAGGGTCAGAAGACGGGAACGGCTACCGCGAGGATTTGAGAAATCTCCTCGCCGCCGACGGGAACAACGTGGACATGGTCGGCTCACGCGCATCCGGCAACATGAGCGACAACCAGCACGAAGGATGGGACGGCCTCAGAATCGACGAGGTTTTCGGAAAGGCCCAGGAATCCGTGCCCAAGTGGCTTCCCAACCTCATCACGATCAACGCCGGAACCAACGACTGCACCCAAGACTACAACATCGGGAATGCGTCGAATCGCACAGCCGAGATGCTCGAGTATCTATGGAAGGCGTCCCCCAAGGCCAGCATCATCCTGTCCACGCTGCTAGTCAACGGCGATAGCGACGTCGAGGAGAGAGTGCTGGAGGTGAACAAACAGCTCAAGGCTCTCAGCGAGGAGATGACAGGCAAGTCGAGAAAGCTGATCCTGGTCGACATGCATTCGACAGACGGCCCGCAGGAGTCGGACCTCGTCGACGGGACGCACCCCGGAGAGGAAGGATACGACAAGATGGCAAAGTTATGGTTCAAGGGCATCCAAGACGCTGCCTCGAGGGGATGGCTGGAAAGCCCCCAGGACATTGACGAGGAGGAGCTTTCCGCAACGAGCCCGTCGGCGACAACAACGCCGGGCTCTTCGAACACGACGGCTGGGAGGACAGATGCGTCAGCGACGGACACGGCTTTCGCGAATACCGGCGGGGACGAGAAAGCGGCGTCAACACCAGGGTCTGCTTCAGCGGCACAGTCATCAAAGGAAGGCGGCGGTTCCAAGGCACACCAGCATGGCTGCCCCGCCTTGGCACTGATACTGGCTTTGGGCACTCTGGTTGTTTTCTTATGAGATATATGAGACATTGCTTAAACGAGATAGTCTGATGATGATACGTCAAATGCCAAACATGGTAAAACTTGCATGTTTTCCCTCCTGGGGGGGGTTTAATTTCCAGATTGTGAACGAGACGGTAGTAGTCTGCGAGTATGAATGAATCCAAGAAAGCCGAGTCGTCGTGATTGTGTCATCGCAAATCTCAGATCAATACGACTGCTTACTGCAATGGGAGGAAAAAAAAAACACCATGCTACGAATAATCACCAGCACAAACAACGTCTGCTCAAACGATGATTCACTTTTAAGGTTTCACGAACTGGCTGGGTTACAGATTTCCCAAGGCTCGAAAAACTATGAATCACCAATGATACTTTAATCGTGTAGAGCACCAATCTCCAATCGACAAACCATAAACAGTTTGCAGCACCATTGGGGAAGGAGTGTTTGTTGATACTTCACACCCCCTGCCCGATCCACCACCATGTATTCAGGGACTTGGGAGCCACAGAGACCTGCAACGTATTTTGAACTCCGGGAAACAAGTCCCGAGAGCAGAGTTGCATCTTATCACGCATTTGCTATAGGTTCTACTGCACACACTAGGGAAGGCGCAAGTAAGTGTAGGACAGATTTGGGGGCGGACGACGCCGCCTCACGCCGGCCAGCGGATTTGGTTCGCCCTGCGTGACTGGCCATGAGCATTCCAGATGACACATCTCTCTCTCTCTCTCTCTCTCTCCCGCCAAGGGCCACCTTTGCCGGGGTCCCGGTCCCCGACACAGATTGCGTTTCGTCCTCGTCTTTGTTTCCGGTTCTCTCAAGCTTTCGCTCTGCAGCACCCATCGACCAAGTCCCCAAGGCTCACGCCACGGCCCCCAACCTAAGCCCAAAGAGGTAATCGCCGACCCTCTGTCCATTAGTCAATCGCCCTCTGCTTGATTGCAATCCTGCCAGTCCTCCCCAGTCCTCTCCAGTCCTGCCCACGTGAGCCAATGCCATCAAGGGGTCTGACCAATGACTCAACCTCGGTGAATAGGCTCAGCCACTCGTGCGTTGCTTAGGCTTTTCGTCCTCGGAAGAACCAGCATCTAGGACTTGGGCCATGGCTACACCATTACCCCTTCCACCATGGCTCACAGAAGCAATCAATCAATCTCCTCATTCGCTGTTGGGTCACTCGATGCCAAACATTTCACAAAGACAAACTTGGCCAAAACTTTAGATGATTGAGATGCGGGTTGGATTTCTATTCCCTAAGCAGAAGAGAGGTGAACTCTAGTCCAGTGAAAAAACAGTTCTCGCAAAGTGCTGAAGTGCTGT
The DNA here is from genome assembly GCA_013406985.1 of Calonectria crousiana. Classification (NCBI taxonomy): domain Eukaryota; kingdom Fungi; phylum Ascomycota; class Sordariomycetes; order Hypocreales; family Nectriaceae; genus Calonectria; species Calonectria crousiana. The sequence continues at coordinate 359,746 of VTGD01000040.1, read as the reverse complement.
GCTGCCCTGTATCCTATAGCCAATTTGGTTTCTTGCCATCACCTACTTGCATCAATCTCAATTCATCTTCCATCCACCACTCTTGTTTGTTCATTCGTCTATGCGAATGACAAAGCCCAAAAAGGCATGAAAAAAAGTACATGTCCCGCTCTTATTACATAGAAGACCAGAAGTCCTCGTCAAGTCGGTCTTTGAAAAAAAAAAAATAAATCCGTCGTAAGTCATAAGAACCAAAAGGGGCATTGGTGTTTTTTGTTTTTGTTCAGGGGTTGATACAATTTCAAATTGACTCCTCCGTGATTGCTTTTGAATGACACTTCCTAAACTTTGTTGCGATCTTACTCTTGCAAAGTTTGGAGGTCGACCTGCGCCCAATCCATTGTGAACAGGTCCTGCTGAGAGGCCTGCGAGAAACCAACACCAGCACTGGGTATCTCTCCAAACAGTGGCTGGATGTCTGTCGCCTCAAATTTGTTGGGGAAGAGCTGGAAGTCCATGCCGTCTCCGCTGAACGAGTCATCAAAGCCTTCATCAACATCCCGAAGTGAGTTGGGAGTGAAGAGCATGGCGTTTTCCTGCCCCACGGGAGAAAAGTGAGGAGCAGCAGCAGGGGCAGCGCAAGGCTGAGCCGGCTGGAACATAGGCATGGTCTGTGCCATCATCTTGGGGTCGGGGTTGTAGATGTTGATCTGCTCAGGTGTGGGAAGGTGAGTAGGGAGCTGAACAGTGGCGGCGTAGAGGTCTTCATCGTTCAAAATGAAGGCCGAGCTGTTCTGGTAAGGAGCGTACTGCTCGTACGAGTTGGTTGAGACTGGGGATTGGTTCTCAAGGCCCTCAAGACCCAGGTCCATGTCCAGACGGTCGGGCTGAATGTTGTGCATAGACATCCAGTCCGACTCAGGAGGGTAGAGGGGAAAGTCGTTAAACTGGGGAGGGTTGTCCTGGGGAGGCGTAGGGACGTTGTAAGCAGCAGTGGTAGAAGGAGTCGAGACGCTGCCGAGAGGAGGTGTCTGCTGAGTGGTGCTGGCAGGCTTGGTGGGCAATTTCTTGCCGTTTGTCTTGGTTCGAACGTATGTCCAGCCATGGGCTTTCTCCATGTGCTGTTTGCAGTTGCTCTCACGCTTGGACTTGTACGGACAAGGCTTGTAGAGACACTCATACATTGCGGGCGCGTCAGAGTGCTTGTCATTGATGTGACGATCCATTTCTTTCTCGGTGGGCCAGCCATACGAGTGGTACTTGCAAGTGGTGATGGGGCACTTCCAAGGACGAGAGTGAGTCTTCTCGTGCTTGGTCAGGTCACAGGGGCGCTTGAACTCCTTGTTGCAGCCGGGCTCGCGGCACTTTTTGGGTGCAAGCTCCTCAGGGGTAGCGTTCTTCTTGCGGCGAGCCATGGATCGCATGATCTCCTCCTCATCCTCACGCTGCTGGCTGAGAGAGCGCTTCATCTTGACGGGAGCCTCGGTCACATCAATCGGCTTACCAGTGGCCATGGAGATGTGGGTGCCGTCCTTGCGGACGCGGACGAGCTCGGCAGGTCGGCCGTTCTCAGCGATGCCTCCGATCAGCTTGATTTCATCAGATCTTGATGAGGGGTTAGCCGAGTTGTCCAGAGGAACAAAATTTGGTACATACGCGTCGATATCCATGTCTTCAGGGCTCTCCTTGGCTGCTGCTAGTTGTCTACCGTACTCAAGAATCTGATCCTTGAGGTCGATGAAGTATCCGTTAGTGTAAGGTCGATCTCCTGGTCTGGTTTGTTCGCGATCGTTGATGTATTCGACGGTTGCTTGAATGCATCGGATTGAAGTAAGACAGAAATCAAGGTACAAGGTGGCGGTCTTGGCCTTCTCCTTCAAGCACAGCCTCCTATAAGTATTTCCCCAAACGCCAGTATCGGACTGAAGCTGACTTACCGGAGCCATAAAGATGAGGGTCTTCTCGAGATCTCGTAGGCAGATGATTTCCTTTGATCGAATGCGTCGAGGGATGTCAAGCACAATGGGCTCGAAATCCTTCAGTGTGGGCTTCGCCTGAATAGGGCGAAGAATGTGTTCGTGGATGCGGTTGATGGTCTTGGAGCTGAGGCCAGGTACCTTCTCCATGGCAGAGGTGGAAGCGGCCGCTGAGCGGGTGATTGCTGAGCGGGTTGCAGGAGCCTTTTGGTCTTTTGAGGGTGTGGCGAGCTTCTCGTTTGTGTCGGCAATGGAGGAGCCAAGGCCGCTGTCAGAAGCGTGGCGGTGGGAGTGGCGAACAGAGCGAGGGCGCAGAACGCGCCTCTCAGCCTCCTTGGCCATGGCCGGGTCGACAACGGGCAGGTCAAGAAAGCCACGAGGGACAGGAAGGCTGATATCGCGAAGAGTCTTTGCTTTGGGGGGCTTGGGCGACAGAGACAGGTCCTCAGTCTTGGATAAGGCCTCGTCAATGTCGTTCAACGTGAGAGCGATGCGGCGACGGTTGGCGTCGACGACATCATCCAAGTGAGACTGAGAGCGAGGCAGGCGAGGAGGGACAAATGTAGAGTCTGATGCCGAAGAGGCAGGTGATGATGTGGGTGAATGAAAGGTAGCACCCTTGCGGAGGGTCATGTTGGTCTTAAGTGAAAGGGAGCTCTCGGTGTCGGTGCCGGGACGAGTCACCGGAGTCCTTCGACGAGGGTTGGAGAAGGACATGGCTTAGACTTGGAGAGTGGGGTACAGACAGGACAGTCGACTGATGCTGGTATGGGGGAGTCGGGTTAGTCTTCGGTTTGGTCTGAATAGCAACTCGATGCAAGTAGTGGAGGAGGGCGGCCAGTGAGTCACAGTCGAGATTCCTAATTCCCACACCCGGGTTTGGAGTAGGAACTAGATGGTAACCTCGAGACTAGGAAGGGGATTTGACCAATACACGAAACGTGTTCAAATCCCGGGATGAGGGCACGGGGAGAGAAACAGGACATGAAAAGTGAAGAGATAAAAGGAGAGGCGCCGTCGTACCCAGCTGCTACGTCCAAGGGCGTAGCCAAGATGTCGATATGTCGTTGGGAGCGCGCAGATGCAGTCAGAGAGGCGCGAGCAGACGACGGTGGAAGAGCAGGGAACCGGCAGGCGAGAATGAGCCGGAGGCCAGGAATATATCTCGCAGTCGGGTCGAAAAAAAAAAAAGCTTGAGCAGAGTCGGGGGAGCTTTGACGAGACCAGAGACCGTGCGGCTCAGGATTGAACTGAGCGATGAAGTGCGAGACGGATGGATGGGGTGCGGGAGAGGCAGGTGGAACTGCAGAGAAGGACGGGCCAGAGTATATGAATAATGGGGGGGCAGAGACACCGGAGATGCTGGGAGCAACAAGCGAGCGGGCGGGCGGGCGGGCAGGTTCTCGAAAATGGCTGGATGGATGGAAGAGCAAAGCAGTGCAGATGATGGCAGCCTTAGGATGGAGGTTGATAGAGTGATAAACTCGGAGAAGGAAGAAGAGGGAGCTCAGCGCTTTGGTACTTTGCTTAGCAAGAATGGCCAAACTGGTAGTAGGTAGGTCTCCACCAGTGCGGCTGGCTGCTGCCTGGAGGAGATTGATATCTTGGCCAATCAGAGACGAGCGGAGCCGTCTTAGTCGCGAGGAAGGCGGAGTTTGTGGGATCAGGACCCTTGTGAGGAGGTACCAAGATACATGTGCACTAACACGTTTTGCACTGCCTCTTGACCTGGGCCGCTTCTGCAGTGGTCAATTTTATCGTGCGAGACAGCACTCAACCCCGGAAGCAACGGGTTTGATTACCGCAGAGTACCACGGCGAGCCTGCGCACAGGTTCCCTCTTTGGTCATCCCAGCCAAGTCCGCCGTGCGAGAGCGAGCATGTACAACGACGGTTTGCAAATGGAAGAAGAATGATGGGGGTGTCAAAAAAAGACCTTCTAATTGCGTGGCCTTGCACCCTCCCCCCATTTGTCCCTTGGTCGACCTGTTTTCTTTTGCTGCAGCATGGTCACCAGGAGCACCCGCGCAGGGCCAACAGCATTGTTTGGAAACAAGCATTCTACCAATACCTACTTTCAAATGGCCCTACGCCCGCGCAGGGTGGGGACGTGCAAATACGATGATGCACCTTGGGGGGTGGGTGATGCATCTCGCGTTAGAGGTTGACGACGATGAGCATATGCGCAAACGCAACCAGCCCAGCTCGCCCTTCGAGACCAACCTGGCCATGGCAACCGCCCAAAAGGTGAATGCAGAAGCGGGCGATGGCGGCGGCGGTACAGTGACGTGAGGGACCATTGTTTGCGTCCAAAGCCATGGCCCATTGCGGCACCACTACCACCCTCTACAGCCCGATCTCACCAGACACACAATCATGGCCACGAGCCTATTAGAAACGCCTCGCGGCAGGGATCGACGCCCGTTGCTCGCGGTTGGGTCCTGTTTCCACTTTTTGGTCCAACTCCCACTAGACTCTGGCTAGCTGGTGGGCTTTTTGTCGGGCTTTCAACTGCCTCCACTTTCTGGGCAGAAGTAGAAGAACGAGGACCTCTTTTTTTTTCCCGGGTACCGTGTCCGCTTTTCCCGGAATGGACCGGTGTGCTCGCTCTCATTTCGTCAATCGCTTGCCGTCCCATCCACGGCGGTCCAGTGTGTTTTGCTCTCGCACCCGCATCCATTTGATGCAATGCCATCCGCACCTACTATGCATCCCACCCTCCACCTCAGCCCTGTTTCTGGCAGTGCACACGATGCGCAGTGCAGCACCGCCCAACCCACCCGCTCCCCTTGTCTCGCATGCAATGCGATGGGCGAGCATTGCAGAAGCACCACCACCATTACTACCACTACTACTATCACTAGTACCAGCACCACCACGCAAGTACTGTCTTTCTGCATCGCAAACGGCTTCAGGTTTTGTGGCTGAGGCCTGTCACTGAACCAGGGGCTGGGCCCAGACCCAGATTTCAGTGTTGTATGGACAAGGTCTGCAAACTCGGAGCTTATCCGTGTCCTTAGCTTTCGCTTCGGTGACATGGCTCCGGCTCAGGTTGGCGGGCCCATCCAGCGTGACTGGCCACCATGACGTCGTGGGGTTTGCCGCCGAATGTGAACGGAGAAATGGCAGACAAAACAAAACGGGCCAAACCTACTGGAAACCAAAGTCCTGGCATTTCATTCAATGCCAAAAATGCACTGACGCAAGCTTGGATTCGTCCTGCCCTCCTGTACAGGACGTCGTTGCTTGTTGCGTGTCCTAGTATCATCTGCCCACCCTTTCGGGTCCTCCAATCTTGCCGAGAGGCGGCAGCTCACCCTAGCGGCCCTGTCTGCCCAGACGCTTCGCGATTGCTAGCTCGTCCGCCCTTGCACTCCTAAACTTTGTTGGTTTTCGGTGGGCTGCCGAGCTGCCCTGAGCGAACACATCCACAACCCCCAGCATCCCCATCTCCTTTCGATTCTGGTGGGCTCATCTGTGCATGCATTTCAACCCCCTCTTGAGGCCAATGGCTTCCTCCCTTGCTCCGCCTGATCCACACTTAGGGCTGGTGGACCAGGGGCAAAGAGCGTCGGCGTTGACTCAATTCATGGCTCGGTTCCCTTTTGGGGCCAGCTTTGGGGGAATCGCAGCAGCTAGATTCCTAACAGATTCTCAGAGGCCACCCACACCGTCTCCGATGAACTCTCTCACCCAACCATAGCCCAGAAAGCCAGGTTGCTTGGTGACAGCTCGCGTTTGCGCGCCTCGCAGCAACCACAACCGCTCCTGAAACCTGCAGCAGGCCCATCCCTAAGCAAACCAGGCGGTCCCCGTGATGGATTAGCTTCGTAGGTGCTGCAGCCCTGTACATGAGACTTTGTTGGATTTGCGTCTTGGCACCGACGAAAGCAGCAGCGTCGTTGCGCGTTGCTTCGTGTCCCAATCGTCATGTACTAGTCCAGTTTCGGACAGACGGTGGGATGCATTTGGATCTGATGTGCCTTGTTTCTAGAGTAAGAATCTAAGCAACCTAAAATATGATCCAAAAAAAAGAAGAAGAAAAAGGAGGGGTTTTAAAATAACCCTAGGCAGCATTGTTTTACTAGATTTGTTATTTTCAGTTCATCAGCGGGGTGAATTAGTGGGCGCGGCTTCCCATCACGCTGATGAAATCTTATCGAACGACGGAAAAAAGTACCGGGCCTTTTTCTGTCATTCTGAGGCCATCCAGAATCTCCCTTTCATTTTTCCAACATCCAGTTACGAGTTTACTTCTTCCAGTCAGCCGGAAGGTTAGCGGCCAAACACAATATTGGGTTGCGGCGGTACTGCACGAGCGAGGATGAAGACGATGTAAAGGGAATGGTAAGAAGCATTTGAGACTAATCATGTGTTTAATTAAACGGCTTAAGACATTTCTGGAACATGGGTCACTGTCTATTCTTAAGGTCAAACAAGATGGAAGCGATGGGTTTCTTTTTTTAAGTTGCCAGCTTCCATGGGCAGGGATGGCTTCAATGTCGATCAATACTAACAAAAGACTAATGACACTCAAATAAACAAGCTACCCAGGTCATGGCAACCAATTTTATCCCGGTAATATGCACATTATCTATGTTATACCATTCGTTCCAGGCTTCTTTCGCAAGTGCACCGTGTCTCGCCTCCGCACCCGTCACCCTGCGAGACCACGCGGAGGCTCTCAGCCAATCCGGCGAATCGCCATTTACAGCGGAGCCGATTGGCCCGTCCTCTCCGTCAACGGGAACGAGGATCGCCAAGGGCGCGCCGGTGACAAGGTGGAAGCGTGGGCTCGAAGACGCCCTGCTTTTTTTGTCGAAAAGAGACGTAACCACCACGCACTCGGCTCTGCAGTCGGGCGGGTGGATGGATGGTTGGTTGCATGTATCCGCGCGTCCCCTAAAATCCTTGGACACCTTTTTTTCTTTGTTTTACCCCGTCAGCCCTACAGGAAGCGCTGTCGTCGTCCTCTGCCCGCCGAGCCAATGAGGCGCCAGTTTATCGGGCAGCCTGCAGAAGGACTCCCCCCCCCGTTCTCCACGCTGATGTCTCGGTCTGTGATGGCCCAAGGCACCCGTATTTTTGAGTCGCTGGGGATACGTAATCCCATTGACTGGGCCCGGGTCTAGCGCTGTTTTATTTTTTTTGCTTCCGAGTCAATACGATGCCTATTTTCGGGATGTGATGGCTTCGTTTCGTGTACTCATTCTATTCTCGTCTTATTCTGGCTTGGCGTTGCCCTCTCTCCCCTCCCCCGGCTCAGCACAACCTCAATTGAAAGAGGGGAAGGGGTCCATGACGTGCTACGTAGATGGTAGGTGGTCTCATGGGCAATTGATTTTCATTCCCCCCCACCGGATCTGTGCCGCAACCTAAATTCGGCGTCTCTATTTCTTTTAACCCAAGACGCAAGGCAACCATTCATTGAGGACCCTCATTCGACGGCGCCGCGCACCCAAACCGCAAACGGCCCCATTCCCGCACCATTATTAAGCCCCCGTTGAACCCCGTCAATTGAGGTTCGTCTCCCCTGGTCAAAGCCAACCTATCAGCGCGGTTCGTAGCCGTGGTTTTTTAGTTGAAATGGGTTTCATCCTCAGTTCGCGCTCATCATCGGGTCCACTGCATTGTGGGGTTTAGCTCCAGGGTAGTCTCTTGGGGATTGTGGCAGCCTAGCGATCAAGGCCCGCAAGACATCATCGTGAGAACGCGGCAATGACACCATCCGAAATAGGGATTGGTATTGAGCTTTTTTTTTTTTTTTCTCAGGTAAGTTGGTTTGAAATCAAATGTGGAAGTTGCCGGGGTATGCTACTGTAAACTACTGTAGATAACAAGTATTGAAATCCGCTTTGGGTTAGAAGCCAAGACCAACGTGATCCAAAATGTTCAACTGGGAATATGAATTGAGTTTGAGCATGTCTGCTGTTTACCACACGGCAGCCGAGCAAGAAGCAGACTGGCCCGGGATTATCGGATCGCAAGGAAGAAACGGGAGAGGCGACCACCTCGGCCAGTGCCCGCTCACCTCCAGATATCTATCCCGAGCAACAAGCGGCGACCAAAAATCACCTTTCTCACACAATCCTCAGCCTGAATTTTGTACGAGACCGCGAACCCGTGCTTTCGTCTACTTCACGGTCCATTCTCGTCGACATGCGTCGAATGGACACTGAGCCTTTCTTAGCTCTCTGGTCTACTGGCTGGTTGCCCGCGGCGGCGGCCGTCTTTGCGCCAACGCTCAAGGACCTCCGGCCTCCAAAACCGGCCGGGACGAAAATAAAACACGAATTGCCAAACCTCGAGAACTGCCGCTGCACCGGCTGACCGGCGTATTTGGCGTCCCGCGACGAGCAGTGCATCAGTTGGATGCCAACCTGAAAAGCGAGCCAGTTAACTCGAGACACATTTTTGCTCCTGTCCTGGCCTGAAGCCCTGTCACCGCTAGCGGTGCGGTAATTGACCATCACCATGGCCGTGGGCGCGTCAACGGCCGCGTTTGAATGACCGGCAGTTGGCCGCCGTATTGCATCGTCTGTTGGCTGGAGAAGTTTGTCAACCAACACAGCCTCACGGCCGGGACCCATTGTTAGACAAGACCGTAGTTGAGAGGGAGAGATGCTTTGACAAGAATGCTCCTCCCACCGTGATACTTGGATGATGAGGATGATGATGATGATTTCGCCTCTTGAGCTCATTTCTCCCCCCTTCTTCTTCTGATTCCACAAGCCCGAGGCCTTTCACATGTCGAATGAGGGTACCGTGCACTTATTTCCAGACATGTCGTCAAATCAATTGTGCTACACCAGATATTACCTATCACTACTGAAACCCACTTCAGGCTAGCGCCGCATATGTTGGGTTTATACACTTTTCAAGGTTCCACACCCAAGCGCCCCGTGTCAAAACGCCATTCGACTCGACCCCGTTCCAAACGCCGCATGTCCAATAGACGGGCCTGATTTTTTATTTTACTTGACCCAGCGATGCGGGAAATCTGCCCCCCCCGGGAAAATGAGCAAAACGGGCATAGTCTCTCTGTTTCTGTCTCTCTCTCGCCCTTTCATGCCAGAGGCCGTCAAGGGGCGACACGGGCGCCTGGCAGCCAATGCCGGCGGCTCTGGGAGCGGGGTTGACCTGGCCTGGTTGGGAGGAGGGACTGGCTTCCGCGGGACTGGCTTTTTTTTTTTTTCGAGACGACATTGCGTTGGGAGCCGAGGCTGGCCTGTCTGGCTTGATGGACTGCGTCGTGCCCGTCGCTGCAAGGGAAGATGGCTCCGCACCCCCATAGCCCCGTCCCGCTGCCCGACCGACGGCATGTTGGTTCCGTCGCCTTGCTGCTCTACACCACTACTGGCCTTTGCGTAGCGGGGGTAATTGGCCAATATACCAGGCTGGTGACCTGGCCGGCTTTGCGGGGGTGCAGGTGCAGGTGCAGATGTGTTCACGGATTTCGTATGTGTGTTCTTCATTGCTGGGAGAGATTTGTACTTGGACTTGCTGTCGGAGTACGCAACCTATTGCGAAGAATCTGAAGCATGGCGTTTGCTATTTCTAATCTACGTTATAGTTTGGGTCTGAATAGGTTTGACTTGTAACGTGAATAGCGTCTCATCACCCGACGTTTCAGACGGGACAGCTGGTTTATAAGGATAAATTGTGAACCGCAGCATAGAAAATGCTTATTTTGACACTCGTTTGGTTGGTTAGGATGTGGTGACAGTGTCGTGTGCTCAAGTCTGAACGGGGTCTGTCAAAAAAAAAAACGCCGTCTTGTTCAAACGATTGTGCGAGGCCACCATCAAAGAAGAACAATAAGTAAACGCCATGCCGTTTCCAGTTTCCTTTCACCCAGCGCGATATCAAAATCCTCTTCCGCCTCACCACAACGGTTTGCGCGCCATGTGTCCGAATTCTCACCTTTTCAAATTGACCGTTATAAATTCTGAACTTGTAGTCGTGTGTTCCTCGTGTTCCGTTTCATTCCACCCTTGAAGAATTGTCCAAAATTATTCCTCCCTCCTTGAACGGAAGACCATTAAAGAAAAGAGAGATCCGCAACCATGTCTGTGGGTGATGATACGCAGGACGCCCTGGCAGGCAGAGCCCAGGCCGCCATTCAGGAAATCCGACACCAGCCCGGATCATCTGCTGGAGGAACGACACTCCAGGCATCATCACCTGGCGAAAGCTGGCATGATATGGTAACTGCCGAAGAAGAAACTTCCCAAGCGGACCAGGTGCCAGTTGACCCGCAGCTCCACGTCAGCGGTGAGATTGTCGTCTCTGCCCGATCTTCCCCCTGTTCGTATCCAGTTGCATAGTTCTCCCCCCCGGACAATCAAGGGACTGCTGAACTAACCCAGGAGTGAAGCTGCCGACGTCAATGAAGCTCAGGTAACAGCCGTGGATCGGGCTTCTCAGGATGGCGCTGTTTCGTCTGGTTTGGCGTCTGCCTCCATTTTGGCATCTTGTAATGGTCAAAACTCCAATGGCAACGCGTCCTTTGGCCAAGCGATTCAACCTTTGAACGCAAACTCTGGCGTCGATCCGTTCACTGGCCAAGCGAATGTGAGCCCTGGTGGTAACCTGCGCGCTGGCCCGGCCATGAACCCTTTGGCCATGAACCCGGTAAGAAGTGCCACCGTTCCAGCGCCGCGGGCCGTTTGGACACTGACGCCGCAGGGCAGGTATCCCCAATTGTGCCCGTCAATCGAATTGGTGGTGTGTACGGTGGGCACGTCTACGTCGGGGGCATCGTCAAGTATCCCATCCTCAGCCCCGGGGGCCGAGCTCGCATCCCGTTCATTCTGCGATCCCTGGGGATGCCCGCGAGCACCCCGTCCGACGTCCTGGAGGACTAGTTGTCCCGGAACACCAGCATACTGTGGCACCTGGCCTCGGGAACCGCGCCGCTGGGCTTCAAGTACGACCCCGTCGTCACCGGCCTGGCGCGCCACATGAACGACCGGCTGTTCCAGATCATCCTCGACATTCTCTGGACGCGGCAGATCATCAACGACGCCGTCGAGGCCGTCAAGGACCCGTTCAAGAATGACGGCACCTTTTTTCTGGCGTCTGAAATGCGCAAGATCCCAAGGCAGTCTTAGACTGTGTCGGAGAGTGTTGTGATGGACCTGAAAACCCGCCTTCCCCCCAAAAAAGACATGATGGAGCATGGGGAAGATATGCTGATGAAATATTTATGAGACTAATGCCCTTTCCTTCCTTCTTTTCTTTACCTTTCCTGAGAAATGACTGATATTTGGTGGATTAGGTTGCAATATGAAGGAACAGTTGGTTGGCCCCCCTAGCAATTATATAGTGAAGCAGGGTATATTTTACCCAAGTCTCGAAAGAAATGAAAATCGGATTGCCGCCTTTATATATCCAATTGCAAAATGGTAAACCAAACTCGCTTCAACATGCCACTCTCGCTCAGTCAGACGCCGTTTATGATGCTGTTATACATGTGCCCACCCGTTGTCCGCCAGGACCTGCATCTCGTCAATCAAACAAAACTTGCCTGGCTCTCTGTTCCCGATTGCCTCCTTTTCCCAGCCTTTCACGCGCTTGCTGACCACCATGCCCTCGTACGAGAAGCTCGTCCATCGGCGGATGCGGTTCGACCACAGGCCGATGAAGATGTCCCACGTCGACAGCCACGGCGCGCCGCTGGCCGGGTGCGTGATGGCGTAGGCCTCCTCGTTGTAAGCTACCCGGACCTGTGGGTTGATGAAGATGCCGCGGGTCCTTGTGAGCGGGTTGTCCGCGTGGATGAGGCAACACTCGGAGCCTTCGAGGTGGTGCGCTGCCAGAGCGTCTGGCACCGCGCGGAACCGGAGTCTCGAGGACGAGACGAACGGATCTGCGGGCATCGCCACTGATGTCAAAGTTAGCGCGGGACTAGAAAGGACAGGTGTCTGGTTCACAAACCTATGCCGTTCCAGCAGCTCGTCACTGGCACTGCGTCTACGTGGTTGACCAGGGCGTTCCTTGAGCCGCTGGACTGAAAGTATGGCCATGTCTGCATGAGGTGAGGGTTTCCGCCCGTGTCTCTCAGGGCGAACGTGTCATAGTATAGTGGCGGTTTATCGAAATCGAGAGAGCACGCCGCAGCATACTCGCCGTTGTTAGTATTGAGTAGCTTCAGGACATCGTCCGTCTGTTTCAGGATGCATATGTGATTAGCCTTGGGGAAGCCGCTGTGCAAAGTGCACATGCTCGGGCTCAACGTACCGAAAATATGACATCGTTGAGGAAAAGGACCTTGTCAAAGTGAACGCCTTGCTTGTGCAGTTCAAGCAGATCGCGTATCGTCTTATTCCGGAGCTCGGCAAGAAATGGAATCCTCCTCTTTTGCTTCCCGTTCTTGGTTTCGACCCAGCCTGGCTCGCCCTGCCATCCCCTCTTGATCATTTCCTCATGTGACTGCTCCGACATCTCGACGTGGCGCGGGACACCCCGCTGCGCAAGCTGCTCGTCGAGCACCGCCAGAGCCTCCTTGGTGTCGTCCCAGCTGCCGCTCTCGTAGATGCTGACGAAGACGTTCTGAGGCCCCAGGGCATCGGTCAGCCTGAGGAGGGCATCGTTCCAGAACGGGAAGAGGATGTGGGCGTCGTTCCAGTGCAGGCTGGCAATGTAGATGCGCTCGGCGGGCTGCGACGGCTTTGGCGGGGGCGCCCGGTCAGCCTCAGCAATTGCGCTGTGGATTCGGAGGGCGTCGAGAATGCTGACGAGGCACAGGAGGCCCAGGAGGATCTTTGGGGTTCGTGAGCGGAGGAGGCGACGGAGGTAGAGGCGATTGCCGTGGGAGATCATGGTTCCTCGGGGGTTGCGAATGAGTGTGGCCGAGGAAGGCGAAGCTGCATGATAGAAGCGGTTCGGTAAGGACTGAAAGGCTGCAAGGAGCGAATTGGCACTATATTTCTGACAATACCGTTAGACAATGTGCCGCGACCCCATACATGACGTTGAATGGCTTGTACGGTTCCTGCGAATCGAGGATCGTGAGGTGGAGCGTAGCTCTGTCCTCATGCCAGCTAAGCGCACGTCGCCATGATGCCCGCCAGGGGTTCGTTCGTTTTAGGGGTTTTAGGGGGGGTGCAACCCCGACATGTGGCTTGCTAGCCCCTGTGTCCCTGTGGCACGCGGGGCTCAATGCTACCGTAGCCATCGCTGATTCGACCCTGCGAACCAACCTTAAATCAGATACGAGCCAAGGCTTGCGAACGGATGTCACGGAATAAACGCGTAATAGACAGACAAGAAAACAAATTAACATATCCACAGCTCCTTTGGTTTTTCTTCCCCAGTCATGGCAATGAGAGATTTCGTGCTCCAGTTATGGTACATTCAGCGGGACGTTTCCTCCACCCGCTCTACCCAGCTAATCATGGCCGCCAAGTAATTAATTCCTTGGCCTCTAAGATATAGATCCACAATTTAGCCCGTGAAAAACTTCCATTCCACATTGTTCACATGTTCCTACAATTCTATCCCGCTTCAATACCCTCCCGAGGGGATCATCATTTGGGTAGTCGTTTATTTGGCAAAGTGAAGGTCGTAGCCGAGCCACTTGCGGCGGAGGACTGCCTCGACCGAGAGGCCGGGGTAGCCGTACGTCAAGGGCAAGAAGAAGTACCATCCAGCAACCAGGATGAGGATGACACCGCCGCAGGCAATCCAGGAGCTGAGCATGCTCTGACCGGCGAATCGCTCCCGGGCAGTGACGTGGTGTCGGACGGCAGGTTGCTTGTTCTTGGCGGGGACCTCGTCGGCAGGCTCGGAGTTGCAGATGAACTCGAGGAGAGCACCGGCAACCAGGCAAGACGCCAGGTGAGCAGGGAGGTAGTGGTGCAAGAAGAGCTGTCGACCCATTAGGTAGAAGGGGAAGTAGTGAGTGGCCCATGCCAACCAGAAGAAACCGGTCGAGTTGTACAGTCGCGAGCGAGTGCCTAATTTCCTGTTAGTATGCTGGATAGCACATCGATTCTGCTTCTAGAAATACTTACGGTGATCAAGGGCATCGATGCCGCGGCGAAGGGAGACCTGGTCGGCTAGGACAATACCGGCATAGACAGCCAGCAGACTGCTGGCGAGCCACCAACCGATGGGATTGCCCAGGAAGTAGATCTGCTCACGGGTGTCGTTCTTGGTCCAGAAGCTCACACCGCGGAGCAGGAAGGGCCACTGGTAGGGGTGGCTGGCGTAGGGATGGCTGCTGGTGAGCTTGCTGTTGTGGTAGAACATGGCTCGCTGAAGCTCGAACCACTTGGTGAGGAAGGGAACATGCTTGACCTTGCGCTCCGGCTTCTGGCGGCGGGCATCATCGATGGCCAGAGAAGGAATGTCCTCCACGATCCAAACGTTGGAGCTGGGGGCAATCTGCTTGTTTCCGTTGATTTCCTGCTGCTTGTATCCCCACTCAGGCAGAGGCTTGGTGTGAGTCCACATGGCGACCTTGCTGGGGTTGTGAATAAGCTTGAAGTGACCAGAGACAGACTTCCAGTCCTGGTTGTTCTTGCCATGCTCAATTCGAACCTCGAAGAGGGTGTCATTCTCGCGCTTGCCAAAAGCCTCCTCGGCGGCAACAGCGGTGAATTCCTGGTTGGTGGGGTAGTAGGGAGATGCGACGTCGTGGGAGAGGAGGATCTTGTCAGTGCCAATATGTCGGAGGCGGACCAAGTCGTGGTTCTTGACGTTGCGGCCCATCTGCTTGTCGCCGTTGGCGGGGAGGACCTCCCAGTAGTTGTTGGTGTCGTTGTAAGGGTATCCAGTAACCTGCTGACCCTGGCTGGAAACACGGCCATCATCGTATCGGAGAGGGTAGCGATCCTCGTGGCTGTGAAGATAGGTCTTGGTCTCCTTGTGTCGGATGCTGATGGTGTCGTAGTACTGGATATCGATGGAATTGGCAAGCATGACGTTGTCGCTCAAAGTCTCCTGGAACTCGGGGGTCATGAAGTCGTCGCCAGGGCCAGAGCGGCTGAGGACGGCAAAGTGGACCTGGAACCAGAAGAGGTAAAAGAGGAAAGGCATGATGATCAAGCCAAAGGCGCGAGCGGCAAAGTGCTTGCCAAACTCGACCAGGGTGACGGAACCCTTGCGACGGTTGATGTCAAGAAGGTCCCAGAGGTCAATGATGACGGCAGAGCCGATGGTGACGAAAGCAAAGGTACCGACATACTTGGTGGACATGTCGCAGGACAGGGCGAATCCGGTGAGGATAAGCCACTTCCACCACTTCCTGGAGAAGGGGCTGTGTCGCATCTTGTAGAACTTGATGTAGAAGAGCAGACTGCACGCCATGGCGAGGACCAAGGTGGCATCCAGGAGAATGAGACGGGTCTGGCCAATGTGCGCGTTGTCCAGAAGGATCAGACCAGCGGCAAGCAGACAAGCGGGAAGGGTGTAGCCGGATTCCCACATGATGAGGTAGACCACAGAGACGGTCAGAGCTCCGAGGATGGCGGGCAGGGCGCGGAAAGCGACGTAGGGGACCTTGTTGGCGATGTACGAATCGCCAATGTTCTCGAAGTGGAAGTGACCATCGTAGCCGACCAGCCAGCCCATGAAGGCGAACAGGAGCTTGCCAAAGGGAGGATGGACATCGAAGAAGTAGGTTCGCTGGAGGTAGTAGGAGGCGAACTGCAAAGGAGAGTTAGCAATGGGTTGATGGGTTGGCCAGCCCCAGGGTGAAGAAGCAGCAGTCACATACCTTTCCGAAGTGCACCTCATCGAAGACGACCTCGTTGGGATGGCTGATGCCCCAGAAGCGAGTCACGAAAGCGAGCGCAGTGATCAGCACGAAGCCAATCTTGTAGTCGGTCTCGGCCTCAGCTTGAGCTCGCTGAGCACCTGCCTTGGCAAGCTTGTCGAGCTCAGCTTCGGGAGAGAAGGAGGGCGTGTCTGCCTTTTTGGAGCCCGGGTTCCTCTGTCGCAGGCTGCCCTGCGGCGTAGAAGGACGAGCCATGACGGGGTTGCGAATATACGACTGTGATGGTTCGATGCTTGTTAGCGAGGTGTCTTGTTGGAGTTGAAGTCGCGACGACAGCAGCCCAGCGCCTTTTGGGTCCAATGGGCTGACGCTTTGGGATTGGGACAAGTAGGCGTCATAAGCCGAGGGCGGACGGGCAACGGAAAGCTTGTGAACTCACCTCAGGGGGGTTAAGGAATTACGGCCACGCGGCCAAAGGGACTGTTGAGAAAAGAAGTATGAAGGTGTGAGACAAAGGAACGGAGAGAATGTATGGACAAACAAGCAGGTGCTGCGTGCCTGAGCGGCTCAGGATGAAGAGGAAGGGAAAAAAAGAAAGGAAAGGGGAGGAGAAAAAAGAGAGGCGATTCGATCTAGAGCCTCTCCCTTTGCAGTAGCAAAGGATTCGCGTCTGAGCCCGTCCCGTGGAGGACAACTTGCCAGCTTCCAGTTCTCCAGTGGAGAGCTGATGTTGGCTGCAGGGGTGCATTGAGCCACTCACTAACTGGCTGGCGCCACTTTTTTCGCCTTTCTGGCCACTTGGCACTTTTTCTGGCCGCTAACAAATTTCCAGACCACGCTGTGGCACTCACACGCTAGCGGAGGGACAGGGGCCGGTGCATGTTTTCGGGGAAGGGTACTGAGGCAGGCACAGAGCTAAGCTCCAGGAGGCTATATCCGCTGAGGCTCTCCCGGTGGCTCGGTCCATAGAGGGGTCACTGCCGGGATGGCGCCCGCGATTTCCGTGATCTCCCTCCAGCACGCTAGGATAGGAAGGCAGAAATAAAAAAAGACCAGACAGGGCTGAGAGATCCATGGTTGACGGTACCAATTGCCGAGCCTTGCAGGCCCAGGACGTCTTGTAATTTCCATGACTTGAAAGATTACGTGGCTTGAGATGCAATGAAACTGATGGTGCATTGGCGTGTAGATTGCAAGGTGTGATGCAACTTGCAGAGTGCACCTGCAAGTTTTGAACTGGTCGTTTGCGGAAGAGGTGACGTTTGGCATAAGCTTCCAACACCATGCTGCACCGAGAAAGCTTAGAATAACCCAATAGCATGCATGAATACCGAACATGGCCCCAGTGCGTTATTTCTTGACCAAAACCGTTTAATTCTTGGTGTCTTGGCCGGTAACTGCGATGTATGTTTTTAGAACCGCCTTGTTCTCCTATCGATAACCAACGAGACAACGCAGCAAGTGGTTGACCTGGCTCAAGTTGATCTGCATTATCTCAAAAGACATCCGCATTCCACAGTAAAGCCATGATATTAAGAGATGGCTTTGTTTTGCCTTGAAATGCACCTTACCAAAATACAACCATCTTGCTTTGGCGAGATATTCCATACAGGCGGCTAGAAGTAATTCATGTTGGCCTGCCACTTTGCCCTCCCTTCCCACTGGATGATATCCTATCCCGGCATGTCATGTCCACGAAAACTCGGCCTCGTAATAGACTGACCGTGTCAATTTCTTGAGACGAGATATCCAGTCTTTCAAAGATCTGGTACGCGGAATCAGGTGCACATTGAGCATCGCATATCCCCATCCTTGATCATATTCAAAGTGAACTGGCTTCCAACGGACTTTTACACTCCGCTGGAGCGCGATGAGAACCAATCGAAGAAGAGATTTGCCACTGATTTTTGGCAAGCAATAGCTTGTAACCCAAATTTCTATCTCTTAATACTGATACCACGAGAACTCCACCTGGTTATTCGAATAAAGCTTGTCTTAATCTCGAAATCCCTCACTGCTCCCCACCCTGGGAACACCGCATTGTATATATCCCTGAATGAATATTAGATCAGTGCTGTGCGCATCTTCTTTGCCAGTTCTGTTGTTATACAATTCTGTCGCCATCATTTCCCTTATCAGATTTGTTGCCGAACAGGAAGGAGTTTGGCGCTCCTCAATGCCGTGCAGGGCGATCAAGCAGCGCTCAATCTTCCCCCATCCATCAACTTTTGTCCCTGTTCCTTCTATGAGCTCCGTACATGTTAGTCAAAAGTCTCAGAAAGTGCATCGTCATGCTGCAGTATAAAATTTCCCGCTGCGCTTCCGAGCCCTCTTTTTCTTCTTCTCCTTTCTTCTGCATGGCGTGCTGGGTGGTTTCCATCTAGGGCCGGCCCATTACTGCCGCTCAAGAGATGGAATGGGAGTTGACTCCGAGACCTGTATGAGTCGACGAGCCCTCGATGTATCAACTGGTAAGTATGCAACGGCATGGTTTTTTTAAATTTTTTTATCGTGCCTGATATTGCAATTCTTTTAGGTGATGCACCTTTCTGTTTTTCATTGCATTCGCTGGCCTGCCTGGCGGTGTGAAGAAGAAAATGGGGCTTGCTGTGGTCGTTAGCCCTGGTAGTTGTGTGAGGAGAATACTACATTCCACCATCTTCGTGATTGACATGCCTTTTTATCTCTATGTGTCTGCGTCAACAAGGTGTCGAACCGTTTCCGGCCGATTGAAGCAAAGCTTTCGTGAATATCGGGGCTATCGGGCTCGGCATTTATGCTTACATTGATATCTGTATTATATGCAAACCTTTGTGGATTTGCACGGACAGTTGTATCGGAGCTTGGTCAATATGATCAACTCGACGGTATTCTTGCCGGGGGTATATTCGAGCTGTCCATGTTGGCCCCACCAAGACGCAGGCTGGGCCATACCGCGCCCGTGCAAAAAAACAACCCCGCCAACGTCACCAAAGGCGACCCCACCAAATCTGTTCCATGTGAAGACTGCTTCTTCAATTGACATCTTCTCTCTCCTCCAGCCAGATAATCTCAAAATGGCTCCCAACACCATCATCGCCCCGTCTATCCTCTCGGCTGACTTTGGAAACCTCGGCCATGACTGCGCCCGCACCATGGAGCAAGGCGCCGACTGGCTGCATGTCGACATCATGTAAGTGCCTGCCAGCTGTGATATGATGCGGTGCTCACCAATGCAATAGGGACGGCCACTTTGTCCCCAACATCACCTTCGGCCCCCCAGTTGTCGCCAAGATCCGTGGACACGTCGAGAAGCCTACCGAGAACCACGGACGAGGTACATTCGATTGCCATATGATGATCGCAGAGGTAAATACCGCTTCGTAAGCCGATGCGAGAGGCTCAGTGCGTGGCTGACGATGTATTGGATAGCCCAAGAAATGGGTCAAGGAATTCAAGAAGGCCGGTTGTGACCTCTACTGCTTCCACTACGAGGCCGCCTTTTCCACCGCCGCCGAGAACCCCGAGGATACGACCGACGAGAAGACCAACCCCAAGGCCTTGATTCGCTACATCCACGACCAAGGTCTGCTTGCTGGCATTGCCATCAAGCCCGACACGTCCGTTGACGTCCTCTGGGAGATTCTGGAGAATTCTGATGAGAAGGAGCGCCCTGACGTACGCCTCTACGCAATGGCACCCCAGAGCTGAGAAGTCGCGCTGACATGTTGATAGATGGTTTTGATCATGACTGTATACCCCGGATTTGGTGGCCAGAAATTTATGGCCTCTGAACTCCCTAAGGTTCAGGCCCTGCGAGAGAAGTATCCCGAACTCAACATTGAGGTTGATGGTGGCTTGGGACCCGGCACCATTGACCAGGCTGCCGACGCTGGAGCCAACGTCATTGTGGCTGGTAGCGCCGTGTTTGGGGCCAAGGACCCCTCCGAGGTCATCTCTCTGCTGCGAAAGTCGGTGGATGAACGCAAGGCCAAGATCTAGCCATGTAAATTGCACCAGGGACGGCCGAGGAGATGCCAATATATAGACTGGGAGTTGGGTGGTGAAATTAGTTATTAATAAATGTCAAAGAATTGATTGATGATAAATCCTCGTTTAAGGCCTCGTTTGTGTGAGTGAGCAAGTTATATACGAAAGAATGGCGTCTCGATGTGCTGTAATGATGGTATTTGTCTGATCAGACTCGCCCGCATGGCGCCCTTTGCATTGTGGCGATGGCGCACATGGCCGAAAACCATGAGTCACTCGTCGTTTCTAGACCATACATATGTCCCTTTCTTTAACCCTGGTTAAAATTATTGTACGTAAGGAGACGGAAGGACATGGTACTGGAACCGGGTGTCAATAGTGGGCTCTTGCCACCTTCAATATAATGCAGGCATTGCAATTTGGAGGGAGAAGATCTCGTCTGGTGAGCGAATAGATTAATGCTTGCCATATTTTGAATAGATAATACGCTCGAGTCTGCGGAAAATCGCTTCCGTAACTGAATCAAACTGGTGTACTTGAACTACGTTCTGGCGTGAAGTTTCTTGATGCAATTTTGCGGGTATCACTCGCAACAGCAACCTCGCCACCATAAACTTGTTCTTCAGTGCTGTTTTCCGATTCAAGAAATGATTATTATGGTCCCCTCTGTGGAAGTAATGAGGGATTTATGTTCTATTGATAAGAAATGAGCCTTCGAGTATGTGCTTCATGGGTAAGGCTTGGTTTGGTTTCTCTTATCGATAAGAGCAGTGAGCATAGCAAGTGGATGGGCTGATGTGGTTTTGGCTGAGCATGGACATGGCAGCACGAGCGTCGTCATGGCGCATTGGGTTTCTCCTATTTCGGCCCTTGCGCTTTCGAGACGTGTGAGGAATGTAGCGGGAATCGGATATGAAATTATGTAAAAGGTCCAGCTCTCGAGGCGAAGTTGGATGGGATTTTTCGCGTTCTCGGCCTTTCCAACCGAAGGGACCAATGAGCGCATCGACAAATGAATCCTGAGTGTAAATGGCGCCCTCTGGGGACCAGGACTGGAAGTGAATGAGCGGCTGAATGCAAATGTCAACAAGGCAATGCGAGCTATTTGGAATCAGAAAACCATCCACCGAGGCTTCTTTTGCAAATGCGCGAACCGCGAGCTGGGCCGTCGCAATGCGCGTGGCCGGCATCCGATGCCGCGCCGTGTTGTATGCAAGCGAGCATCGTTAGCTTCCGCCCTGCTCGTCCCTTGAAATGTCGGGACCCCGTTTTCCTTTGGTTGTGCCTCGATTGGGGAAAGGAACGAGAGGAGGGGAGGGGAGGCTTGGCATTGGTCAGATCGTCTAGGTGAAGCCCAAGATTCCCATCCCCCAATCCCCAACCCGAGGAGCGTCAAAGAATGGCACGCACACCAGCAGCAGGACCCTGATGGGAGGAGCAAGCCCACCCCCGACCGCCGTCTCCGGAGGGCGCGCGGGCGGGGCACCCGAGACCAGGTTGCTCGATCCAGCGCAGAGCACCCGCGCATGGCCGATGTGCGGATTGGCTTCTCGCCCAGCAGCGTGTGCCTGCGATATGTTACCGCTGTAGCTGTAGGGGCAATGTGGGCACGGCCAACGAGAGCCAATTCCGCCGCCTTCCACTCGCGGAGCCTCGAAAAACAAGCGGAGCATCTCCCCGGACTTCAAATAGCTCCATCATCCTCGCCTGGATCCGAAATCTTAAAGTGCCCAGCTCTCTCCATCGTCTAAATAGCTCTCTTCTTCTTCTTCCTCCGAAAAAAAAAGACCTCCTCAGCCAACACCTTGCCTCCCCCACTCCCTTTCTGAACCCTTTGCCCCTCCTCACCTCTTCTCAGTTCTTACTCAGGTATGTTGGCACCCCTCATCCGCAGAGTGCCCCGCGTCGCCGCAGCCGCTCTTCGGTCTGCCCCTCCGGCCTTCAGAGATCCCCGGTTCACAAGTCGTCTTGTTAGACCGCAATCCACAATGGCTGAACAGACCATCATCTTTACCAAGGACGCTCCCGCCGGTGAGTAATGCATATTCTAATTGTTCTTTGAAACCACGTTTTACTGACGTTTGCACCCCACCAGCTCTTGGCCCTTACGTATGATTCTCCCCTCATTCCCTCATGGTACCTTAAAAAAAAGAGATATGTGGAACTGACCTTCACTACAGTCCCAGGCCATCAAGACCCCTACCGCCATCTACTGCTCTGGCCAGATCCCCCTCACCCCCGAGGGTGTTTTCATTGAGGGCACCATTGGCGAGAAGACCGCCCAATGCTGCAAGAACCTCAAGGCCGTTGTTGAGGCGGCTGGCTCTGACTTCGCCAAGATTGTCAAGGTCAACATCTTCCTGGCCTCCATGGATGACTTTGCTGTATGTCCCCCCCAATAGCTCATTGACCTTCCGTTTTGAGCAACCCAAGTAGCTGACAAGATGTCGCAGGACATGAACGCTGAATATGAGAAGTGGTTCACCCACAAGCCTGCTCGCAGCTGCGTTGCCGTTAAGACTCTTCCCAAGAACGTCGACGTTGAGATTGAGGCCATTGCTCTCCCTTAAATTAACCTAGGAATGGAAAATGCCGAGGGCCCAAATTAGAAAATAAAACTTCAGAAATCCATTCATCGCATCTTCTATTCTGTGCGGAGAGTGCCCCGGTCAACACCGCTACTTGCACCATGCCCATTGTCTCTTTTCCATTTCGCCCAAGAACAAAGGTTTTGATTTTAACCTCGCCTCAGCCGTAGTGTCCCCTAGGCAACGACAAAAATCACACCCTGCCTGGATCATGTCCAGGTAGAGCACATCCAGCTCGGCATCGCTGGCATCAATGTACTTGAGGAGTGTTTTGGATGTCTGAGATAGGCACTGCATCGCATCGAGGGCGCTGTCTTCCGCCCCCGGCACCAGCACCCTGAGAAGACGACCGCGTTCCCAGAAGACGCTGTTGATGGTGCTCACGTGTTCCGTGAGCGATTCGGCTGGCTCGTGTCCCCAATAGAGCCTCTCGACGGCCTGTTGATGAAACGTCGTTGCTTTGGACTGGGGGAATTCCGCCTTCAGCCACGGTAAGTGAGCTTGGGCGTTGTTTTTGAACTGTTGCATGTACCTTTTGGCAGCGTTGAGGCAGATGATGTATACTTCCTCCAGCTTCCGTCGCCTGTGATTTGGGATTTGCTGCTGGGGTATTGTGTTGGAACTGGAAGTCTGCGGAGGTGAGACGCTTACAATCCTGATATGTCGTCCCCGTCTAGCCTTTTCATTGCCCGGGATGGAAAATGCTGCTCTGGAGCAAGGGGAATTGGTTGGTGGAGAGTCGAGGAATGGATCCTGCGGCTCTTCCATCCCTTTGATATCTGGGTTGGGGATACTTTTATCTTCGTGTAGTCCACTGTTGCTTTCGCTTCGAGGCACACCTGGAGACAAGTGTAAAAGGTTTGCATCAACATCCATATCTATTTTGCATTTAGAACAGACTGATCGAGGCGGGTTGTTAGGCAAAGGTTGAATAAGGAGGATCACTATAAGTAAATCAATCAAAAATGCAAGCCTCAGGTCGGGTTCAATTAATAGCAGTTTGCGAGTCGAGCTAAAGCGTGTCACTTATGAAGCATGAATCACAATGCGAACAAGTACAAGCGAACATGCGATAAAAACGTGCCGCGACATGTTGGCTTTGTTCATTTCTCTATAGTATGTGTAGTGTGTGTATATTTAGACGTTCCAGATGACAAATCGGCCATCGACACCGCTCGCTGCACTCTTTGTTAGTTTTACTAAACTGAATGGTGGTAGGGGTCATGACGTACATGTGATTTTAGTTACTTGGCTTCCAGAGGACTCGTAAACTCGCAGAGTGTTGATGGTGTTCTGGTGCACGGTCTTGAGCTGTGTGTCATCCTTGACCTTGCCCTTCAGATCCATCTGTCTGAACATGTTCAAGGCCGACTCCTCACGCTCGGCATGATCGCCACCGGCCTTGGACTCGATAGTTCCGGTCAGCTGCCAGCCGGTTTCGTTACCCTGGAAGCGGAAAGCCTCGCAGTCGTAGCCTGCAGCGATGATTTGGTCCTCAGAGCCCCAGACGATGCTCTTGAAGGGGAGCAACTGGGTGGAGATGGTCACGACGGCACGAGGAGCCTGGTCGGGACCAGTAGGGTAGACGACAGTGATGCTGCTGTCGTGCGCGGCGAAAGCCAGACTGTCACCGCTGGGGGAGAAAGCGACGGAGTGGACCCATCCGGCAGAGTTGTTCAGGAACTCTCCGCATACGGTGTTGAAGGGCAGTCGCTCACCCCAAACGCCTGGGGGAGGTCGGGCATCGACGCCTTTGATGAAGCTGGACAGAACTCGGGCGTGCGCGTCGGTAGAACCGGCAGCAAGGAGGACGGAGTTGGGGTGCCATGCGACACTGGTGATGGTGCTGCGGATGGGCTTCTTCAGGTGCTTGGACACCCACCAGTCGTTCTCCTCCTCGAAGTAGCAGACGGCAATGACGCGGTCACCGGATCCAACGGCAAACTTGGTTTCGGATGGAGACCATCGAACAACGGTGGCAGCACGGTTGATTCGGAGCAGAACGAGGGTGGGCTTGTATCCTGTCGGCGAGGGCTCCCAGACGAGGGCATTGCGGTCTGACGCTGTGTTAACTCGGGGACAGTATAGGGGCAAAGTTGCCGGATGGGGAGGGACATACCCTGAGAGCAGGTAACAATGCGGCCGCTGTTGGGAGCAATGTCCACGCTGGTCACAGTCTTGTCGTGGCCCTTGAGCTCATCCTTGAGCTTGTAGGCGTTGCCAACCTTGCCATAGAGCTCGATAGTGGTATCGCGGGCGACAGCCAAGGTCGAGTGGTCAGCCGAGACGGAGTGGTCGGCAATAGGGTTGTGGAACAGGTGGTGGACTTCGGGGGGAGCCATTGTGAGTGAATTGCGATAGGAGTAGCTCTCTACTATCGTTGGAATTGGCAGAGGAGGAGGTTGAGTTGAGGTTGCGGTGCTGGCGATGGAGTTGGGAGGCTGACGATGATGCAGGCGCAGTGGGGGTGGGGTTACGTAGCAGCTCCAAGCTTGGACCACTCTCAAGGCCTCAACTCCAACACAGCGCTAAAGCTCCACGCGAGGCTGGCCGTCGGCTGGTGAAAAACTCCACCCGCAAACAACATCGCTATCACCACGACCACGACTCCGGCGCGTGCCCAAGGCCACTTCTTCTTCTTGAACCTGCTTTCTTGGGCGCTAGAGGCACGGCTTCTCGAGCACACTATCACCGAATTTCAACTTAGCCAGCATCACTAAACGACGTCACAATGGCCGCCGTCGCCGCAGCACCTCGCAGCCTCCAACCGAACTCCTCCCTTCCTGCCAAAGTGCAGCCTATCCCTCCCAACCAGACGTCAGTTCTCCTTTGGTATCCTCCTTTTTATTTGTTCTAGAGCTGACGTCTCTTAGACTCTATGTGACCAACCTTCCTTCCGCGAAAATCCAAAAGACCGATCTGCGAACTGCTCTGTACATGCTGTTTTCTACATATGGCCCTGTGTTGGACGTTGTCGCTCTCAAAACGATGAGCATGCGTGGCCAAGCTCATATTGTCTTCCGTGATGTGCAGGCTGCTACCCAGGCTATGAGAGCTCTGGACGGACAGAACTTCCTTGGTCGAGACATGGTGTGTACTTTTGTGTCCGTGTTCAAGCTCATGCTAACTTTGCTTTCAAAGAAAATCCAATATGCCAAATCAAAATCACACTTCGTAGCCAAACTTGACGGAACATTCAAGATTCCAGGCAGTGGATCTGGAGCTGCCAACGTCGAGCAGACCGAACTGCAACAGAGCATCTTCAGCGCTCCTCCACCTGGGACAGCCCCCGTGCCCGGCTCTGGCTTGCCCGCAAAGCCGGCGGCTTCGGTGGATCATGTTATGAAGGATGCTGGCTCGCCTGAGGGCCGCGGCCACAAGCGAAACCGGGACGACGAGGACGAGAGTGATGAGGATGTGGCCATGGAGGAAGACAGCGATGACGAATAATGGACCCATAACAACGGCCAACTTCATCGATAAGAGACGGAATCCGTCAAGCGGCTGGAGTCGCTTGGATTGCCATCTCCTTAGGCACCCACAAGCCGACGCACCCTCCCACCAACCCGAGCCAGATCATGAGATAGTCCGTCCTGTCGCACTCGAAGTTGGAGATGGCATCCCCCAGAAGGCAGGGATGGACAAAGAAGGATGGGACACCCGTGACAGGGTGATGCTGGGAGCAAAGGTGTTAGTTAGGCCAACGACCTTTACGATACCCAGAATCTTGAATTGACTTGTGGAACAGCGTCTTCCAATGACTTACATCGGCCGAAATGCCGCCTATGCCGCCAAGGCCACGAAGGCCTGCCTTGTACTCGTCGGGTACCAGACGGCGGAAAACGGTGTCGATGTTAAAGGCGGGCTCGTCCGCTGGGAGCCCGCGCAACGTAAACCACAGACATGGTACCCGATACGTAGGATGCAGATGAATCTCGTATTCCACCGTGCCAACATCCAGACGAGACGGTTGCTTCACAATTGCCGCCTGAAACCTCGTGTAAGAAAGCGACCTAAAGAAGCAGGATGCATGCTGAGGTATCGTTACCTCATCTGAGTCCTCCGCGTCCATCATGTCATCGTCCCCAGCAAGTGAGATATCCTCCTTGGGGCCGTCGGAAAAAGAAAAGTTGTCCAGATCCAGCGACAGGTCCCCATGATCTACATCCGTTTGCAAGGGGCGTCTGATTTGAATGTACGTTGTGTAAGCTCCGTCGAACGTAAAGTCAGTGTTGAGGGCCTGGCACACCCTTAGCTTCCACCGGGTTCGTTCTGGCCCTAATGTCGCACGGCAATACTGTCCTTCGAGATGGTGGCATGCTTCTGCAAACTCGGCCGGGCTCAGGTACGGATAATCTGCGATGTTCATGACTGCCTTGGCTGTCCGGTTAAGCTTCCGGTTACGGCGGGTTAAATTTTGTATCGATGCGTTTTGCCAAAGCCCCCCGTAGATTTGTCTCAGGAATGCTTGCAGGTGCCTTACTTGGGTGAAGTTGTGCGTTGAGAGCGATGCTGGTGCAACCCAATGATTGGGTGGAAGTTTCTCAAAAGCAGTTTTTTTGTCCTTTTTTTTTTAGCGTTTAAAGGCCGCGAATGCGAATATTCTGGAACTATGCTGTGTCGCTGGGCCAGGAGTCTGTCATCCGGAGCCCAAAGTGTTTTCATCAGCCTGACGCTGCTCAATCAAATGTCCTGGTCAGATATCCCGCACCCAGTCATGTTGCACACGCGCGCGGCCCCAGCCGTCCATGTCAATGCCGCCAGCGTGTTGCGTGCGTCCGCTAAAAGCCAAGAAAGCTAGGGCGGCTGTCGCTCCAATGCCGGACCTGAACAACTGTACACGGGTCCTTTTGCAAGGAGCTCAGGGCAGGCCGCCCAACCAGGTAGTCGCTAGCTCTAGCGGTTGCGGGGGTCGTTCGTCATGGCCAATCTACCTACTCCATAATTAGGGGATCCCTGATGTCTCAAAGGCTTGTGAAATCTGGTCTTGTGCTTGTCTCGTTGCCGGAGCTCGCAGGTCTCTGTTCCGCGTTGTGCCTGGTTGCGCCCTCTCCTCGTCTCTGGCTTTTCTACAGCGCCTCCTCCCTGTAGATCTGCCAGCTGTCTTTGCCTCGACCATCATCCTGCCAACCGCCAAGCTCTCGTCCACGCTCCCCGTTCAGACCTTCCAGTAGAGCCCATGATCCGCGACCCGTTCAACCTCCATCGCACTAACAGCGCATTCAAAGTCTCCTTGCCGCGACCGACCCCGAATACCCGAGCCGAAGACTCGCAAGCCGCTGCCAATGACGTCGCAATGTCCTTCAATATCCCAAAGAACATACCCGTCTTTTCCAACCCCCAGCGCGATCTAGAAGATCGGGTCTGGGGGTCTGGCGCAAACTCCCGACAGTCGTTACCCATGTACAAGGACAAGCCCTATGCTCTTACACCCTCGCACAAGAATAGGCCCCTCTGGAAGCGCAAGCGGACCGTGGGCATATCTGCCGTTGTCCTCGTTATTCTGTATTGGATGGGATTGTTCACCAAGCCCCCCAAAGACGACGCGAAGAAAGACTGGAGTTGGATGAGCTTTTCCAAGGAGGACAAGAATGTGAATTGGAACGAAAGACGAGAGCACGTGGTGGAGGCCTTTGAGCTGAGCTGGGATTCGTACAAGCGATATGCATGGGGTACGTCGAATCTTTGGGGGCCATTCTAACCTATTCGCTGACTTTAAGTTGATATGCAGGCTATGACGAGTATAAGCCAATCTCCAAAAAGGGTGGGAAGATGTCCCCTAGCGGGCTCGGGTGGATCATTGTTGACGCTCTCGATACAATGATGCTAATGAATCTGACTTCCCGGGTCCAAGATGCCCGTCAATGGATTGCGAACGACTTGACATATGATCAGGACCAGGATGTCAACACTTTCGAGACGACGATTCGAATGATGGGCGGTCTGCTGGCAGCGCATTATCTGTCAACCGAGTACCCTGATCTTGCCCCATTGACCGAGGACGATGAGGGAGCACCTGGAGAGGATTTGTACCTCGAGAAGGCCAAGGATCTCGCTGACCGCCTTATGAGTGCATTCGACTCGCCATCTGGAATTCCCTACGCGAGCGTAAACCTCAAGAAGTACGAGGGCATTCCGTCTCATGCTGATATGGGTGCCTCCTCGACCGCCGAGGCAGCCACGCTGCAGCTCGAATTCAAATACCTGGCGAAGCTCACTGGAGAGAAAGACTACTGGGACCGTGCTGAGAAGGTGATGCAAATCGTCGACGACAACGGCGCACAGGATGGATTGGTGCCAATCTTCATCTACGCTACCAATGGCAGGTTCCGTGGCAGCAATGTCCGTTTGGGCAGCAGAGGCGACTCGTACTATGAGTATCTCATCAAGCAGTACCTTCAGACGAACAAGCAGGAGAAGATTTATCAAGAAATGTGGGACGAGGCAATGAGAGGTGTGCGAAAGAACCTCATCACTTACACGGAACCCTCTCAGTTCACCATCATTGGCGAGCGACCCAGCGGGTTGGGCCAGGATCTTTCACCCAAGATGGACCACCTCGTTTGCTTCATGCCTGGCACCATTGCTCTGGGTGCGACAGGAGGTCTGACCGAGGCCGAAGCCCGGAAGCTGCCCACTTGGACCAAGAAGGACGACGAAGACATGGAGTTGGCGCGAGAGCTGATGCAAACCTGCTGGGGCATGTACAAATACATGGCCACAGGTCTGGCGGCGGAAATCACTTACTTTAATATCCACAGCCCGCCACTCACTGCTGATGCCCCCCATCAGGCACCCAAGGAGTTTGACCAAGACCCCAATGCTCAGTGGCGCAAGGATTTTGTTGTCAAGCCCGCCGACGTCCACAACCTCCAGCGCCCTGAGACAGTGGAGAGTTTGTTTTACATGTGGAGGATCACTGGTGATGTCCGCTACCGAGAGTGGGGATGGGAAATGTTCAAATCTTTTGTCAACTACACAACTGTTCCTGAAAAGGGCGGGTTCACGAGCTTGATCAACGCGAACGTCATTCCTCCACACACCAAGGATAACATGGAAAGCTTCTGGCTGGTAAGTTTTAAATAACCAGGGGGGGGGGGGGGGGGGGGGGGCGGTAAAGACGAAAAGGCTAACTCGAAACCTCCAGGCTGAGACTCTCAAGTACCTCTACCTTCTCTTCTCACCCAACGACTTGATGCCGCTGAACAAGATTGTGCTCAACACTGAGGCGCACCCCTTGCCTCGGTTTGATATGGGCCGATTGTTTTCAACAGGTTGGCAACGAAAGCCGAGAGACGAGACCGGTTGGATTATTGGCAAGAAGAAGGGAGAGCAAGAGGACGACTGATTTTAAGTTCTTGCGTGCTCTTGGGGCCGATGATGTGGGTTTAAACGGGAAATGGTAGAAAAAGGACGCGGGAGGCAATGGCATCTGTGGTCTAAGATTTAGGACCCCACAAGCATGACTTGATTGTATACTTTTATGACAACGGTTGGATATGTGTGTTGACTGGAGGGTTGGCTTAGCCGCCGGCATCCGATCGGATCTCCGGATCCGGGCTGAGCCCCAGGGGTATACTAGGGCCGGGGAAAACGGTCCCTTTCCAGTCTTTGAGCGGAGCGAGACTTGACCAAAATACAATAATACGAGACTTTTGTCTTCTCATCAGGACATGGCCACTTGGGACCTTTGTCTTGGCTTCATCGGTTGGTTTTCTGTTTGACGCTGGCACGAATTTTCTCTCTCTTTCCATTTCTTTCTCTTTCTCAAGATATTCATGTCACGTTGGATACCTCTTCCTCTTCCTCCTCTCATGCTCAAGATGCCGTTTTTGTTCCGAACAACGGAGCCAAGTGGCTCAGCAAGTGCACCATAGTTTCATCAACTTGCAACTTAGAGTTTGGCGCCAACGGGGGATATATGACGATTTATGAAGAATGGTGGGACTATGTGGAATTGCTGACGGCGGGCTCGAGTTGGGCACATGGCACGAGGACAGAGTTTAGCGGCGGGTTGGTGTTCCTGAACCTTGCCGTTGTCAGAGTCGAGACTAGCTATTTCCAGGATGAAGGTCAGATCCGGTTCCAGTCCTGAGCATTATAGGGTCTAGGGATCCTGAATATCCTTGATGAGATAATTATCTGCCACCCGGAACTCGCGGGGTTTTTCTTCTTCTGTTTATTGTGGCCAATCGCTGGCCAGTTGCTATTTAAAAACCCGCAACTCTATTCCGTCGAGACTCTCATCATGCTTTCAGCAAGTTTTTGGCGACAAGCTTGCTGCTGAATAGTGGCCACAGTGGGTAAACGGCGGACAGCTCTCGGTGGTTAGTCTGGGGGGATCCCATGCAGGCGTACCCCGTATCCACCGATTAACTGTCTCATTCAGCGGTGCTGCGACTGCAACCCAACTCCTCCCGGCCTTGTCATTTGAGGGGGGGCCGAGGTTTCTCACCCAACCCATGTGGCCCATCTGCTGGCGCTGCTGCCAGGATAGGTCCGTCTCTGCTCCCCGTTGGCTTTGGCCGTGGCTCCAGCGAGACGGGTGCTAAAAAGCCAATTCTCTATTTTGTCTGGTGTGCGTAGCTTTATTCGCACATGCTTTCTTTGCCCATGGCCTGGTGTCGTCGTCGTCGTCGTCGTCGTCGTCTCGTTATCGAGTGCACCTGTCCTATCCTATCCCGTTCTGTCCTGTGCCTCTCTTATCTGCCCCTTCCAGCGCCCCCTCGAACCACTTCGCCCGCCAACCAACAGTCATGTGCGACGTCGCGGTTTCCGTTTTGGCCCAGCTGCCATCCCCAAGCCCTGGGACGCGGCGCCGCAAATAGCGTCCCCTCGTGGATGAATCCTTTGAGGGCCTCGACCCCCCCGGCCCGGAACAAATCCACAAATCCCAAGGCCAGGCATCCGCTTCTCCATCGCCCGTGGCGCACCCCCATCAACCCCCTGCGGACCCAGCTGCCCCCACTGGCAGATAGCGCTCGCAGCCGCCATGGGATTAGCACCAGGCTTTGTCTGAAGCCGCTGGGATGCGCAGCTGGTGGTGAGGAGGCGGCTTGCATGAGCGTCGTCAACGCCAAGCGCAGTCACATCCAGCATGATAAGCGGACCACCACTACCACCGCCTCCTCGCCTTCCACCACTTCCCTTCCCGGCTGCAAGCCCCTTCAGGGTTTTCCCGTCACACATCAGCGCCCCCTTCCAATCTCTTTCTCCTCATCCCGCATAGCCGTGTGCTGTGCGCGTGTGTGTGTTTGCGCCTGTGTGGCTTTCCCACTTCCCATTCTTTGGTGAGCTGCTCCGGCCGCCGCCGTTGGATTCGCGAAAGTCAACCTTGGTTTCCGTCAACGGCAGCTCCCCCCGCGCACATACAATTACAGCCTATACGCCAACAGCCTTGCAAGGCGTCCTTCCTCCGCTCTCCCGACTTTTTTCTTTCTTTTCTTTCTTTCTTCTTCTTCTTTTCTTTGACTGCAACAACGACACGACAACAGAGGAGGACGACGTCTACGCACATTCCGCAACATACCCGCTGGGCCTGGCCTGCATCGATCAGCTCGACCGCGGGCTGCGCCGCCCCGCGAACCTGGTTCGATTGAAACGCTTCCAACCCTCGACGACGTTGCACCACGCTTCTTTCTTGGCTCGAGGACACCGCTTTTCATTTTGTCAGCAGCCCCCTCAGGGGACGCACTGCTGTAGGGCTGGGCGGCAAGAATGTCGTCGCAACCTGATGTCGAGCTCAACGCCTTGAAGATGAAGGAGGATTCCGTCGCCCACGGCAGTTCTTTCAGCATGCGCGAGCCCGAATACAATCAGGACAGCCCGCCAAGTTATTGGGGTCGCTTCATTGATGGCTTCAAGCGCGACCCCAATTCTTCCCTCTTAGGTTCTTTCGATCCTCTCGGCTACCAAGAGGGCCGCGTGCACAATGGCGCCCACTACTACGATCTGCACCTGGCCAACCTGGGAACTGCGCACTCCGGTCTGGCAAGAAAGCTGAAAGGAAGACATCTTCAAATGATCGCCATCGGTGGCTCCATCGGTATGTCCCAATAACTGGACGCTCCCCCAGCGATGACGACTTATATGCTTTGCGTCAGGTAATTGCGGTGCTCGTTGGCTAACATGTCTCTGATGCAGGAACCGGGCTCTTTGTCGTATCCGGGAAATCGCTGGCCACTGGAGGCCCCGCATCGCTGCTGCTGGCCTTTCTCATTGTCGGCACGATGTTGTTTTGCACATGCCAAGCTCTGGGTGAGCTGGCAGTAATATACCCCATCGCCGGATCGTTTTCTTCGTGGGCAACTCGATTTCTTGACCCATCGTGGGGGTTTGCAGTTGGTTGGAAGTGAGTTTGCTTGTCCATTTGCTGCTAACACCGTGCCCGTTGGTGCTAATGAAACCTGGCAGCTATGCTATGCAGTGGCTCATCATCCTGCCGTTGGAAATTATCGCCGCCTCGCTGACTCTATCATACTGGGAGGAGAGTCTTACACGCGCCATCTTCGTTGCCATTTTCCTCTTCGTCATTATTCTGATTAACATGTTTGGAGTCAAGGGCTATGGTGAGGCTGAATTTATCTTTTCGAGTATCAAGGTCGTCGCCGTGATCGGCTTCATGTAAGTCTATGACAGTCCATGGCTAAGAAAACTGGATATCCGACTAACGAATCTCCTACTAGCCTACTCGGAATCGTACTCAACTGCGGCGGAACCCCGGAAGGAGGTTACATCGGTGGTAAATACTGGCAAGATCCTGGCGCCTTCAACAACGGCTTCAAAGGACTCTGCAGCGTCTTTGTCACTGCAGCCTTTGCCTTTACTGGCACCGAGCTCGTCGGCCTAGCTGCGGCGGAGACTGCCAACCCGAGAAAATCGCTTCCCACGGCATTGAAGCAGGTATTTTGGAGAATCACCATTTTCTACATCCTCGCGCTGTCCTTGGTTGGCTTGCTCGTACCATACGATGACCCTTTGCTTATAAACGGCGAAAACGATGCAGACGCCAAGGCGTCACCATTTGTCATCGCCATTGAAGAAGCTGGAATACAGGTGCTCCCATCGGTAATGAATGCCGTCATCCTCATGTCAGTTCTGTCAGTCGGTAACTCGGCGGTATTCGGCTCCTCGCGAACCCTTGCTGCCCTCGCAAATCTCAACCAGGCACCGAAGATTCTCGCCTACGTCGATCGGAAAGGTCGCCCCCTCGTTGCCATCTGCGTTGCATTCGCCGTTGGACTTCTTGCTTTCCTGGCCGACCTTCCCCAGCAGAGTCATATTCTTGACTGGCTCCTTGCGATCTCAGGCCTCTCGACCATCATAACATGGGGTTCGATTTGCGTCTGTCACATACGCTTTCGCCGTGCTTGGGCTGCTCGAGGCCACACCGATGACGAACTACCTTTTAGGTCTCAGGTGGGAATAATAGGCTCGTATCTGGGCATCTCGCTCAACGTCAGCGTGCTTGTTGCGCACTTTTGGGTCGCTGCCTTTCCCATAGAGTGGAACGACATGACCAGCGCCGCAATTGCGCAGAACTTCTTCCTCAAGTGGCTGGGGGCCCCCCTCGTGCTGGGCTTCTACGGCGGCCACAAAATATTCTACCGCACTACTTACGTGACGCTCGCAGACATGGATCTTGATACTGGCCGCCGAGACTTCAACGTCCCCATCCTCCTTGCCCAGGAGCGCGAGGAGAGGCAGGGCTGGCCCATGTGGAAAAGGTTTTACAAGTTTATGTGCTAAGGCACATCCAAAGGCTGGACACCTGACGAAGTCATGTATTTAACGACTTGCAAGTTTGCTGTATGATTATTTTGGATATTATTTTGGTGTGCACGGGCACAGACATGCCCTGCTGGGTAAACATGTCTTTGGATTTTGGCAAGCGAATATACCCATCAGACTTGGTTAGGTAGCTATGGCGTTTTTTTTTGGAGGATCTGATGGGATTGGGGGTTCAACAAGCCCTTGAATCTACCCTGTTAATTACTTGATTTTTGTCTCGATAATTGAATATTCTCGGGAAAAGCTTGGCGTGCAAGGCACAGGCCCTCGGACGGTTTCTTTTATGCAAGGGCGAGGATAGAAAGCATGCCATCATGGGAGCCATATTGTTAATAATAATTGGTTTGCCTAGATTCTTATAGCCTAGCCTGATGAATTGATCATAATGCACAGCATGATCCTTCTAAGTCCACTATGCCACCGCCTCGAGCCAGCCCTTGGTTCCAACCCCAAATGCTCGACATTGAACATGACACCTCGGAGCTGGTTCCATGGGTTAGTTTGGTGGGATACAAGTGATGTATGGTGAGGTTCTGGTCTCCCATCGGCTTGACTGAGGACGTGATTTGAACCATGTGGAAGGGAATCGTATCCTCGGTTCGTGTGTCAAGTCCAGGTCACATAAACTTGCTAAGATAGCCAGGGATAAGAGGGGCAATAATCAATCTAATTGAGCTTTCTGGGGTAATATCCACGTGTGAAGTGCTGCACCCATCATGTTCCTTCTGAACGGCACACAGCCAACAACCACGACTGCAATCATTCTCCAGCATCAACTCCTTTCCTCCCACTTCACCTCATGTTTTCCCAACGCCATACACAGAGGCCACAAGGGGCAGAGAAGAGAAGATTAGAGAAAATGACATAAAAATACTAGTAAAAACCTAAGGCTCAAGTTCCCCTGTCGGCTCTCGTCTTTCTCCAAAGGGAAAAGGATGGCGGGACTGATTCCTCGTAGGAGACATGTAACATACATTCGTTAATGGGGTTAGATGAAAAAACAGAAAAAGAAGTGATGCAAACGCCAAAGAAGGCCGTCAGACATCATGGGTATCCTCGCGCTCAAGTGCCCATTCCTTAGAAATCCCAAAAGTCCTTCTTGGCGGCAACTGCGGGCTGCTTTCGGGCGGCAGGGAAGGGGTCATGGTTCTCGTTCTCGTTCGAGTCGCCGTACAGCCAGTCGCGGTCAGTTCCCTTCTTGCCACCCATACCATCGCCCGCGATGTGAATGCGGCCCTGCTTAGGCTCGGGGCGGTCAACGTGGCCTTGCTTTCGGCCAGGAACAGCCTGGGGGAGCTCGTCGTCTGATTCAGCACCTATGATATTGGCGCCGGTGCCTCTCTTGCCACCCATGCCGTCACCGCCAATGTGGATGCGGCCCTGCTTGGGCTCGGGGCGGTCGATGTGTCCTTGCTTTCTACCGGGGATGTTCTGGGGGAGCTCTTCGTCAGACTCGGCACCAAGGTAGTTGCGTTCGGTCCCGCCTCTGCCACCCATGCCGTCGCCTGCGATGTGGATGCGGCCCTGCTTGGGCTCGGGGCGGTCAACGTGGCCTTGCTTTCGGCCAGGAACAGCCTGGGGGAGCTCTTCATCGGACTCGGCACCAAGGTAGTTGCGTTCGGTTCCGCCTCTGCCGCCCATGCCATCACCGCCGATGTGGATGCGGCCCTGCTTGGGCTCAGGGCGGTTAACATTGCCTTGCCTTCGGCCAGGGATGTTCTGGGGGAGCTCTTCGTCGGACTCGGCACCGAGATAGTTGCGTTCGGTTCCACCGCGACCGCCCATACCATCGCCCGCGATGTGAATTCGCGTGTCCTTGGGGTTGCCAGAGTTGGGGCCGGCATTGGCCTTGCGGGTAGGGACATGGTGAGGCTCATCATCCTCGCCATGGAGCCAGCCGCGGTCGGTTCCCCTGCGACCTCCCATGCCATCACCAGCTATGTGAATTCGATTGTCATTTCCGGCTCGGTTCTCCTTCTTGACAGGGGGAGCAGGAGACTTGTCGTAGGCAGACCAGTTGGCATCCATCATCTTGACAGCTTTCTTGCGAGCGTCGGGGAGAGGTTGGGAGTGGCGTTCGGGCTGGGAGGGCGAATCGTCGGTGATGTCGAAATGAGGATCAAAATCTTTGCCACGATTCTTCACGTTGGTAATGTTACCGAGGGCGCGGTCAGGACCGGAATCTGGATCTTCCTTGTCAAACAGCTGGTTCTTATACAAGCCTAGGTGTTCATTGTGGGTGTAGCCTCTGGGTTTGGCGTTAGGGCGTTGAGGTTGGGGTACTCTCTCACCGTCATCTTGAAGCTCGAAGTGGGTCTCGGCATCGCGTCGGGGCCGAGCGGCAAGATGCACGGGGGTTTCGCCAATCGTGTCCTTGTCAGTGTCCCAGTGGCGTACATCCTGGGTGCGCAATGTCTTAGAGGGCTTGACCTTTTGGGGGGTCACGAAATCGTTAAAGGACCATTGGCTATCGCGCTTAGACTTTGGCCTCTCGTCGAGAGGTTGGCCCGGGACGGGGGCGTCCTTGGGGTCGGAGCCATCGACAAAATCAAAGTGGGCGTACTTCTTGGGGTCAGGACGAATGTAGCGCTTGGCTTTGGGCTCGGGCGATTCCTCTTCGTCGTCGTCCTCGTGATCCTGCTGACCATCAAAGATGCGCGAAGGTTGGAAGTTCTTACCCTGGCCACCCTTGCTGGGCGACATTGACCGGTGGCGGTTTGCGCTTGGCGAGCCATCGCCAACGGGCTCATCACCAAGGATCTCGGTAAAGGAACGCTGTTGGGGACGGCTTCCAGCATACGGCGACACGACAGCAGCGGGAAGCTCAGCTTCAATCTCTTCGCGAGGACCGAAGAGCTGGAGGGAGGCATGAGGGTCGCGGAAGGCATTGCCCGTGTTGCCTCGGGCTCGCACAAGGTTCTCGTTGTGAGTGGGGGGAGCAGCGTCGAGTGTACCGGAGGACTTGATGCAGGTCTGGATAAAGGCAAGCTGTTCTCTGCTATCCTTGATGGGCCAGTTGCGACCAGACTTTCCAATAATCTCAATCTGCTTCAAGAGCGAACCCTGATCCCACTGGAGACGAATCTGGAGAATCTTGCCGGCCTCGTCGAAGGTTACAAAGTGAGTCTGGGAGAAGTCAAGTTAGCATGAAAACCGAGGAAGCCGCAGTCACGCCCAAATTGGTCACGACGAACAATTGAAAGATAAGCAAGGCGAGAGGACAGGAAGTTGTCGTCAAGGCCGGGGAGGTATGGGCCGCCGCTGGTCTCAAAACCAAGGCCGGTGTCAACCTCGAGCACGATGGCGTTTCCGCCGTCGATGAGGTTGAAGATTTCTTCCTTCTCCTTGGAGACCTGCTTCTGCAGGCCATTGAGATGCTTGATGATTTGGGTTGCGCCGGAAATGGAAGTGGTGGTGGTGATGTAGTGCAGCGACGCGTTGTCGGCCAACAGCGACGAGGTCGGAGCAGCCAGGAACTGCTTGTAAGTGGCCGCCATGGCGAAAGGGGGCGCTGTTTGCGCGACTGTCGAGGGAGCGTGAAACAGTAAGGTCTACGAGGTAGATGAGGGGAAAGTGAAGCCGCGGCGCAAAGTGACGAGGGGTTCAGCGGAAGCTGGATAGAGAGTGTGGCAAAAGAGAGCGACAGAAGCAGGCGAGGACAAAGACGGGGATGGAGGTGACGGGGGAGGCGGGAGGTAAAGTAAAGGAAAGAAAACAACGAGCACGTGGAGTTGCGAGGGTGTGAGAGTGGGATCACTCGACTCTTTCGGGGCCTTGGGGCTCTGGGGTTGTCGGGTCTTGGGAAGTGAGTGTGAAGGTAGAGGGTGAAGGTGGAGGGTCTGGCAACAGCTGTGCCAGGGTCTGCGAGACTTTGATGGGAGGTACCTGCTTGTTGGTACACGCCCTTGCACCCTCTGAGCTTGGGTCGATCAAAGCTCCCGTTGTCTAAACTGCGTTTGGAGCTGCCGCAAGGTGCGCGGCTGTGAAGAAATGGCAAGGTGCGCAGGTAAAAAATAATAAAGGGGCGGGATTGACGTCTGTGCCTCGGTGTAGTCCGTTCTCGAGAGATCAGAGCGAGCAAAGACGGGATGTAAATGAAGGACTGGCTTCCCCGGTTGAGGCCATCTGCCTTTTGTTGTTTGCGCGGCGCTGTCTGGCGCAAGTCTTTGTCAGAGAACCTTCTCCCTCGTTGCCTGATCCGGAGCCCCCCTCCTTCAGTCCCTCGCCCACCACCACCACCACCACCACACTCCCCTGCAAGAGTCACCTCAATCCTGCTGTTAGCGCATTATGCGCACCGGGTGTGCAATGCCATTGGAAATATTTCACAACCGTGTCCCAGCTGGCGAGTGTGCTGAACGCAGGCCAGGCGCATATCATAGCCAGGGCGCGCATGAAGCTAGCAATCTCCCCTGCCTCTTCCTGGGGGGAGGGGAGGGGTACATTCCACCCAGGTACCAGCCGTCGTTTGATAGTCAACCCCGGACGTCACTGAAGTGACAAATTTGGCAGTCATGTCCTTCGGCCCCAGCTGGTAGGGTTTGACGACGAGTGGCGGTGCATTTCGGCACGGCATACTCAACCCTGATGATTCACGCTGGAATTGCTGACTGGTTCTTGTCCTCATTATGCCGTTTGCGTCTTCTTCATTCAACCGAGTAATTGAAGTCAGTGACATAAAGTACCGGATGTGGGTAGTCTTGGTGGACGGGGCCCAATGCACGTCAAAGGAGCAAACTATCAGACTTGAGACTAGCGCGCCCGCTCAAAGTAAACAAGATTTTTCGTCCTCATTTTTCTTTTCTTGGTTTGGCAATTACTGTGTTCATCTTCGACATGAATCGCGATTAATTTACTTTGCTCCGTTTCCGATTGATTCCCAGGGATCCAAGAGCATCAAACAGTAGGGCATAATTGGCGTCGTGCAATGGCCCGAATTTCCCATGTTGGTAACGTCTTCCCGAAGCCTTGGCGTGTCATCTACATCCCCAAAAGGGCAAGGTCTAAGACAGTCTGTCTCTCCACGCGTCCAGCCTAACGGAACTCGCAGAGCTTCCAGGACCAATGACCCACCGTGTTTCATGTTTGGCGCCATTTGAGACTAACAACGCTCTCGCCGGCTTCCAAGCCTGTTTCCAGTCGCAGCCCTTCAGCCTACAACGTCCGGGATGAAAAATAGCGGCCGCCAAGTTGGAATGATCCAGCATGCAGTTATACACACGTACACATGCACATGCGCACACGCGCATACATAAACAATAGACGGTCATTGAGCAGGCAAGTTCCTTGGAGCTTGGGCGGCCCCATCCGTGCTGGGTATAAATAAAGAAAACCGAGCACGAGCCAGTTCCTAGCTGCCGTCGACGGAGAATGAAAAGTCCCCTATACCTACAGCTACATGGAGCTTCCTTGATCATGAGCAATGCAATACCTCCCACGTGTCAACGCACATCAACGGTGACATTAAAACTGGCGGCGCATCGCATCGCATACTACTATCAAGCAATCGTTAAAAAAAATATATCTCCGACTGTTATGGAGCCTCGATCTGGGGAACATACATGGGGACGAGCATTAGCTAGATTTGGTAATTTGTCAAATTCGACCGATGCACATACAGTACCTGCATACCCGCTCCTGGGCATTCGAAGCATGGACAGTGCACTGATGCTATTTCCGCAACCTGGTAAGATCCCATCCCAAGTTTGTGTCATGGATCCGGCAGTGATGCAATGCTCGCCTTCTGCCACATCACGCATGTTCGCCATCCAGTCGCACTCATCGTAAGCAAAATATCCAAATCGCAGACACGTCGGTTGGGCTGCATCAAAATGCAGTTGGTGGGTGAAGATGGTCCATTCTGAAACCCGTGTTTGAAAGCCACACAGTGTTGGGCATGGTGCTCATGACGTGGCATCCTGCGAGGTGTGGCGAAGACCTTCCTGCGCCACACTAGGCGGAACAGCTCCTTCCAGGCACTGACGTGCCGCCGACGCGGAAGCTGTGTCGTGTCCCAAGATTCATCACCACTTCATGCAATCCAACTCGCGCAGCCCATTGCAGCCTTTCCGAATCCTCAAACCACTCGGTTCATTCAACCCGCAGCTTCAGCTTCTTCATCCGGCGTATCCTCCTTGATGGTTCTGGCAACCCTCACTCCGCTACAACAATGAGGGTAGCAGGCAGGGCTGCAGCCTCATGGCGCATCCTCTTGCTGTCCCTGTTCTGGGTCGCCGTCAGCGCAAAAGGAGACCAGCCAAGCGTGAAATACCAAGAATTCAAACACCCCCCGCTCAACATCAACTACTTCGACGATAGCGATGTGACGGTTTTCCACGATATCGAGGAACGAAACATCTACCGAATCGACAACTCCCAAAAGGACGCCAAATGGAGCCCGGTCAAGGGCATTCCCGAAGGCTCTGCTTCGATGCTAGTCATGCACCCCTACGAGCCCAAGACTGCCTTCGTCCTCACGCAAGAGACGAAGCACTACAAGACGACGAACCGCGGCGAGACATGGTCCGAGTTCAGCAGCGGCACCTATCTCAGTCCATACCAAGCTCACGTCCTTGTTTTCCACGCCGATGACACTGACCGCATCATCTTCAATGGCATCAGGTGCGAGGGGCTCTGGTGCGATGCTGAAGAAGCAACATACACCACCGACGGTTTCAAGTCTGTCAAGACGCTCCGCTCCTCAACCGCCGGGTGCTGGTGGGCCAAATCAACCAAAGAATTCTCCACGGGCCAGGCAAGCACCGATAAGGACAGAACTCTCTGCATCACTTCGAGCCCGATGTCTCTCTTCAAGGATGACCAGCGACTTTCCATCTCGGACGACTTTTTCGAGTCGGTTTCAGGTGCGCAGCAGGAGTTTGAACCCAACCTGGACACCAACAAGGGCGTCTCAGGCATTGTGAACCTGGCCACAGTCAAGAAATTCATCTTGGTCGCCGCCGCATCCCCCAATAGTGATGAGATGGCCCTTTACGTCACTGATGACACAATACGGTGGCATCGTGCGGTATTCCCATCCGCTGACAACCATGATCATTCCCACCAGATCAACCAAGAGTCGTACACGGTGTTGGAGAGCACCAACTACAGCATTCAAGTGGATGTCATGACATCCCATCCCTCAAGGCCCATGGGTGTCTTGTTTACCAGCAACTCCAACGGTACCTTTTTTACCGAAAATCTTCCTTACACCAACCGCAACTCCAAGGGCCATGTGGATTTTGAGAAGATCAGCGGCATTCAGGGTGTGTTCTTGGTCAATAAGGTTGAAAACGGCAAGGAGGTGGATGAGAAAGGAGCTGACAAGGTTATCGTCACTGAGATTACCTTTGACGATGGCAGAACGTTCCAGGAGATTACCGCTGATAAAGACAGAGTTCATCTACACTCCGTCACTCAGCTTGACAACACTGGCAGGGTGTTCTCAAGCCCGGCTCCGGGGCTGATTATGGGCAACGGAAACGTTGGAAAGTCCCTGACTCGGTTTGCCGATTCGAACCTCTTCGTGTCAGACGATGCTGGAATGACTTGGAAAAAGGCACTGGATGGTCCTCACAAGTATGAGTTCGGTGATTCTGGCTCAATTCTCGTCGCGATCAGGGACTCTAGAAAGGAAGACATCACGGAATTTTCCTACTCCCTGAACCATGGCGAGAAATGGGAGTCCGTCACTCTTCCAGGCAAAGTATCCATCAAACCACATATCCTGACTACGGCCAGTGACTCAACAAGCCCCAAGTTCCTACTCTTGGGCGAGCATGACAGGGTATACTATATTTTCAGCATCGACTTCGCCGCCCTCGATAAGCCGAAGTGCGACAAGGACAAGGATATGGAGGACTGGTATGCCCGAGTAGACAAGGATGGAAAACCAACATGCATCATGGGCCACAAGCAAACCTACCGTCGCCGCAAGAAGGATGCGGATTGTTTTGTCCTCAGCAACTGGGAAGACCCTGTTGCCAAGACCGAGAACTGCGAGTGTACAGATGCGGATTTCGAATGCGACTACAACTTCCAGAGAGACTCCGAAGACCTGAGCGTCTGCAAGCAAGTGGGCGCGATCCCCATTCCAGAGGGCTCCTGCGCCAAGGACTCCGATGCCAAATTCATGGGCTCATCCGGCTGGAGGCTTATTCCAGGAGACACGTGCAAGCGCAAGAGTGGGTCGCAGAAGGATGATACAACAGAGCGAAAGTGCTCGGAAGGAGGTAGCTCGGATGGAGGTAGCAGGCCTCCGAGCGCGCCCGCAGATGGAGCCATCAAGCACACCAAGGTTGAATTCGATACGAAATTCAACGACTTTGACAAATTCTACCTAAATCAGGGTGATGCAAAGTCGGGAGCGAATGAGGTTGTCATCGCCCGACCTTACCAAGAAAGCACCAGCGGGAGGCAGGTAGACAACAACCTGTGGCGAACAACCGATCAGGGAAAAACATGGAAACATATCCTAGAAAAGGAGGATGTCCGAAACATTTACCAGCACGACGCCTTCAAGGAGGTCGTCTTTTTCACCACGGAGAAGGAAAAGGTCATATATACAATTGATCGCGGTGAGAGTTTTCACAGCTTTACAGCTCCATCCAAACCGGCATCGGGCGTCCGGTCCATCAACTTCCACCCAGACAAGAAGGACTGGCTGATCTGGATCGGCGAGGCTTGCGATGACATCTCAGGAAGCGAGCATTGCAATCTTCAGGCGTCAATCTCTACGGACCGTGGAGACAACTGGGCGACGATCCTCCGCTACGTATCCAAGTGCGAGTTTACCGGAAACTCGGCCTACAAGTTCACGGATCGCTCCGTCAAGCAGATTGTTTGCCTCGCCCACAAGGAGGAGAGCAGCAGCGGTGACAGAACTATTGTGACGAGCAACGACTTCTTCTCCGAAGACAAGACGCGTTACGACGGAACGGTCGAGAACATGGCCACAATGAGCGAGTTCATCCTCATCTCCAGCGAGGACAAGGAGTCGGGTGGCCTAGATGCCCTTGCTAGCATCAACGGCAAGCACTTTGAGTCGGCACGCTTCCCTCACAACTTCCACGAGACGCACCAGAGCTCTTACACGGTTCTGGACAGCTCCTCGCACGCCATCAACCTCTTCGTCGGCACCCAA
Organism: Calonectria crousiana; assembly: GCA_013406985.1. Taxonomy (NCBI): domain Eukaryota; kingdom Fungi; phylum Ascomycota; class Sordariomycetes; order Hypocreales; family Nectriaceae; genus Calonectria; species Calonectria crousiana. The sequence goes on along the minus strand of VTGD01000040.1, from coordinate 316,580 downwards.
GAAGTGGAAGGACACAAGTCTGGTTCAATCATCAAGAGCAACTCCAACGGCACTACGTACGTTCTCAGCGCCTCGCACGTGAACAGCAACGACAACGGCTATGTGGATTTCGAAAAAGTCAAGGGACTGGAGGGGCTTGTCCTCATCAACACCGTCGCCAACCCAGACAAGAAGAAGGAGAAAAAGATTCTTCAAACCAAGATATCGCACAACGATGGCTCTGAGTGGGCCTTCTTGACAGCACCGGAGAAGAACGGGGACGGCAAATCATACAAGTGCGGTTCGGGTGACGAGAAGTGCGCGCTGCATTTGCACCATTACACGGAGCGCGATGATAAATCGAGAACGTTTGCGGCCAGCGCAGCCGTCGGGCTACTGTTTGGCGTGGGCAACGTCGGGTCCAAGCTGGAGGATATCAAGGATGCCGACACCTTCCTATCCATAGATGGCGGCATCAGCTGGAAATTTGCCAAGAAGGGACACTGGACTTGGCAATACGGGGACCAGGGATCCATCATTGTTCTGGTGCAACGAGCCACGCACGGCAACAATGCCAAAACCAAAACGATTTCCTACTCTACCGACGAAGGCGAGACATGGAAGGACTACCAGTTTGCCGACGAGGAGGTTACGGTCGTGGATCTGACAACGGTCCAGTCTGGGACATCACGAAACTTCATCGTCTGGTGCTCGCCAGACAAGGGCAAGCCGTTCGCGGTCAACATTGACTTCACGGGTCTGACGAATACGGCATGCAAGTTCAGCGAGAAGGGCGATTCGGACTACAACCTATGGTCCCCGCAGCACCCCAGCCAGGAGCAGACCAACTGTGTCTTTGGACATGTTGCCACCTATCTACGAAAGAAGCCGGGGAAGAGTTGCTACAACGAGCTGGACCTCCAGCGACTGCACAAGTTTGAAAACTGCGAATGCAGTCGTCGTGATTACGAGTGGTGAGTTTGTAAAGCAATCGCAGTGCGAGTGACGGGACGGAATGCTGACCTTTTTTCCCCTCTCTTTAGTGCCTTCAATTTTGAACTTGACAACCACGGGCAATGTGGGCTGGTGCCCGGGTACCAGCCTCTGTCCGGGTCGGACTGGTGCAAGCAGAACCCCAACGAGACGTCATATTTTGAGCCAACGGGTTACCGCCGGGTTCCGTTGACGACGTGCAAGGGCGGGCGTGAGTGGGACAAGACGTCAACAGAGCACGCATGCGACGGGCACGAGGAGGAGTTTGAAAAGAAGCGGCGAACCTCAGGGCTAGCCATCTTCTTTGCAGTTGTTATCCCAGTTGCCGCGGCGGGGGCGATCGGTTGGTTTGTGTGGCGAAACTGGAGCGGCAAGTTTGGGCAGATCCGGCTCGGGGAGACGTCATCGACGTTCGACAGCGACCAGCCGTGGATCAAGTACCCCGTCATTGCCATCTCAGCGGTGGCGGCGGTGGTGGCAGCTCTTCCTCTGGTGGCCTCGAGCCTGTGGCGAGCGGGTTTCGGGGCGTACGAGCGGGTGCGCGGAGAGCGCAGCGGCGGGTGGCTCCCGAGCAACAGCACGCGGCGGTTTACGACGCGGGACAGCTTTGCCCGAGGGCGTGGCGACTACACCATGGTGGATGATGACGAGGGAGAGCTGCTGGGAGAGGACAGCGACGAGGAGGTCTGATGAGCGAATGGGATATATACACGCTGTTGGTGAGGCATGGCTTGAGACAGTATTTCATTTGTTATGAGCTTCTGTTGCTCGTGAGCACAGCAGCCAATGTATCTTTTAGCAAGATGACTTTACGAGTCATCAAAATTTGGGTAGTGACATAGAAGGGTATGGGCGTAGGGTAATGCCTTGACGTCTTGAACACAGCAATTGACGGTTTTGAACTACGAGTCGGGTGCCAAGCCAGTGCCGGCAGCAAGCGGTATCGTGTTTAGGCTTTAGGATTGCCGAATACGGAGGAGCACAAACTCGGCGTGCGAGCGTGAATGTGACTGCATGTGAGCGAGTGTGTGTGACGAGTATGCCGGCTCACGCATCAAGCACTCGTCCGTCACCCCAACCAGCCTCAGACATATGCGGGCAATACGACCAGGTGCAGAAAAGTTGTTACCGTGCGGCTATGACGGCTTGTGGCCTGATGATGGGAAATGCGGTCGAGAAGAGGAGAGGGGGGAAACGATGCTACGCCACGCACACAATTATCAAAGCCAAATGGGCAATATACCCATCCGGAAGCCATCCGATAACTTCCTCTTGGTCGACTTTTTTTTTGCGGCGCAAAAAAAAAACCAGTCCTGCATAATCGACCATCATATTTTTTTTTAGTCTACTTTTTTTTGTTTGTTTTGATTTTTCGTTGGTTCAGCTTGGGGACCATGATCCCCTCTTTCTGCCCTTGGACAGCAAAGCTAACTCGTCTCCCAACAACCCATCACCTTAGTTAGCTAGCTTATACCCACAAGGCAAGGGGAAGAGAGCCCGGTAGGGGGAGACCAGGTGAGGAGCTGACGCTACTGTATGTAGGTCATGAGCTTCCTCCCAATGCCGAACAAGAGCAAGCAATCAGCTAGAAGAAGAAAAAAACTGGGGAGGTGAGGGGTGCGTGTCAGAGAACAAACAAGCCTGAGAGAGAGAAAAATGAGGCGGAAGGCGGAAGGAATGAGTTGCATCCCGTCTGTCTAGCTTTGCTTTATCCTCTACCGCCGTTTCCGCCATGCGGGCTGAGCAAATAGAAAGCTAGGGTGAAACGACAAAAGAGAAACAGGGTAATACACAACTGAGAAGAAAAAGACAGACACACACCAAAAGAAGAAGAAGAAGAAGAAGAAAGGCACCTTTCTCTCAGAACTGCGCCCCCAGGGTCCCGTTCCCAGGCGCGAGTGTATTTCATTACCGGGAGCGTGCGGGCATACTCGACTTTTTTTTTTTTAAGGCCATTGACTTTTTATTCTTGTTCCTGCTAGCTTGGGCTGAATGCTGGCGGCGGCGGCGGCGGCTTGCCATTCAGGGTGCACAACAACAAAAGACTAAGCTACTGAACCGTAAATTTACGCAGTGCTGCACCACGCCAAGGGTCCCGAGGAACTCAGCAGTTGGTTGGTGTGCGTTCCCTACACCCCCCTCCTTCACCTCCTCCTTCACCTCCTCCCGACGGCGCCGCGCCGCCCTGCCGCCGCCGGCAGTCGCACGTACACCGTTGCACCACCGCAAGAGCAAACGAAGCATGCCGCCGAGAAACCCGCTGGGCCTACCCCACTACCTTTCAAAACACACACACACACACGCACCACACCAACGTATGTAAATTGTTGCAACTTTTTATGTTTTGTTTTTTTTCAACGGGGAGAAAACAAGGGACAAGGCAAGAAAAGGAATGGAATGAGACAAAGAGGGGCTGGGTATGGCGGAAAAAGAGGATATGGAAAGAAAGAGAGAAGCAAAAAATCCAAAGCCAGTCCCCGATGATTCTCATTGGTGTGCGTACTCCATATTCACAGCATAAGCATGCCACGCTCGGGTTGCCCATTTCAGTGCCCAAAAAGTGACGATCGCTTTTCCTCACCCACCCCCTACCAAGACCAACTTCTTTTCGGGGTGTGCTATTTTTTTTAATTTTTTTTTTTAGGTGTGTTTGCCCAGAGTTGGCCCAAAGGCCCGTCTTGCATAGCCGCTCACACCCATCACCCATTACCCATCATCACCGGAACTCCATCTCATCCCATCCCATCCCTAGGCCCCCCCTCCCTCCCCTCCTCTAACCCCCTCTCACCGTTCCCATTCCCGCTCGCTCTGCATGAAGGCGGCACAAGAACCAGCGTTTCAATCCGTTGGATCGTCACACGCACCATCACACACGCGTGTGTCTCTCTTAGCTTCGGCCAGTCCCACGGCCGGTTTGGCCAGCGGGACGTGCCCCCCCGTCAAGGCGTGGCGGCCTGAACCACACACACAGAGGATGAGATGCATTGACGGGCTCTTCATTACCCGGAATTGTCATGGACGTGCGCCCGTCTGACGTGCCATGCAACCTGTGCAACATGGGTTACCTGTGTGCACCGAGCAATATATCGCAAGCATCCGCCCTGATCCCTTTCACCACCTACTAATCACATGCTGTCATGCAGAGTCCAGTCGTCTGCACTCTTGGCAAACGACTCGTAATTAATCAAAGCTCCCCCAATGAGGCACCAGGCACCAGGAACCAGGCACAGCACAGTACACCAAACACGAAAACACGAACCCGTAAAACATTTCATGTGAGAAAATCTTGTGGCCAGGTAAATCTGCTCTTCTCATTCGCCAGGTCTCGGATGGTTTTCTTCATCATCTTCTTCTTCTAATACACAATGGCTGAACTGAATCACTTCCTCGTCACGCTTTCCGTCATTTGAGTCCCAAACTCCCTAGTACGATTGACATCTAGAAACACTCAAGTAGCCTCCCGTCTCACCTGGCCCGAGCCCGAGCACATACCATGAATCCTCGAAATGACCCCAGACTGCTGCAAGACAAACTCCATGTAACGCCTCCCAATTGGTGGTTGCACCAAACGTAACAAAACATTGCCGCCCCATACACCTGGTGTGTCCAACGGAGGCGGTTAACTCTATAGTAAATTTAAAATGAAAATTAAAACAAAAAGCACAGGCTTGGAGGGTATTCGTTAATGAGAGCAATGAACAAAAATAGAAGAAAAGGTCCAGAAATCGTTTCCTCGTTCCAGCCATCGAGGCCAGCGACCAGGGGTCGAAGAGTCTCAGGGCCCCCATCCTTTCCCGCGAGAGTGATGCTGGCTCGTGGCTGACCTGCTGCGTGGCGCCCGCTTAGTCCGAAAAGGTTGCGCATTGCAAATGCCACCATGATGCTTGTTGGCCTAGGACCGCCGCACCCGGTTCCAAATTCGTTTGACCACTCCGTTCTCCACGCGAACGTCGTCGCTCCACTCATCCAGCGCCGCGAGTTGTCGCTCAATGCTTTCCTTGCGATTTTCACCACGGGCGTAGATGACCGGGCCATGTGCTGGCGCGTCCTGTTGCCTGCTAGCTCGTTTCCAGCCATACATCTGTTCCTCATTGGCCCTGAGGTCGGGCCTGGTGAGCGTCATCCGCAGCGTCATCTCTCGGCTTGCTAGTGGGTTGCGGTGGGAACCAATCCCGACGTGGTGGGATCGCTCCATGATTGTCTTGGGTGGGCGCTCTGGGGCAGCGAACAACTGTGGCGTCTTAGGCGTTTCGGGGTCTTCGATTGATGCCTCCTCGCTCGAGGTCGAAGATTGGTCGTCCTCCAGGAAGCTGCGGAACTTGTTGGGTGGTTCCATGTCCGTCTTGGCTGTCTTAGTTCCATCTGCAGAGGGGAACCCAAACTGGAGAGCCTCGTCAAACTTCTGAGGAGAAGCCAAAAATGCTCGCACCTTCATCCGAGCCTCCGGGTCTTGGTAGTGAGGCGCGCGAGGATCAAAAACGGGCGTAGGGGCAGGATCTGCTTGCGGGTTGGGCGACATGAGGGACAAGGCCCGCGATCGTCGCCGCGGACGACCTTCGGGGCCCGGTGCATAACTCTTGTAAGACGATGCCGCTGATGGCGACCTTGGGGTCTCCTTCACTGGTGGCCGGCTGTAGGAAATGGAACCGCGCCCAAAAGGTAGCTTGTTGATAGATAGGTGGCGCCGGAACGAAGGTCGTCGAGTCTTGGGCACCGGTATCTCCTCGCGAAGGTTGATGTGGTAGTCGTCCAAGTATAGACGCAAGTCGAGTCTGTCCTCTTCTTCGAGCCAGCGGAAGCTGTCGTAGAAAGAATCCGAGTCCTTCTTCTCGTGCCCTAGCGGAGGGTGGTCCTCGTGCGGGTGCGGCATGCTTGATAGAGAGGACTGACCCTCTGAGAGGGCTGGGCTGCCGAGGGGGGATTGCATCATGTTGAGATCTCGTTGCTGACGTTTTGTTACAGTGAGCAACTGTTCCTTGGGAGGGCTGTGAAGAAGCGTCTGCCTGCGGTAGCGAGCTGCGATTTGCTCTTCTTCGGTCAGATGCTGACGCTTAATCTTTTCAGGTAGGCTCTCAAAAAACCGCTGTTCTGCTGAGTTGATGCGCGGTCGCCGTGTTGGTTCGGAGAGAGGTTCTTGGGTTGCTTTGCTTTTATGCTGCCGTCGATGTTTGGTGGGCTTCTCGAGAACGGGCTCCTGCAAGTAGGGTTCGTCGTGTCCAGCACTTCCGAGTCGTAGATGGTCTTCCAGATCTTGGCGTGCGAGAAGAGACCGTTCAATGGTGGAAAAGTACTGTGAGCAGCAAGGACGCCTTTAGTACGTGGATAGCAGACCGGCACGCGACACCACAATGACAATGAGTGTATCGGTATCACTTGACCCGGCAATTGATAAACCACACGCAAAACAAGGGGTTAGGAATGAAACAACCAGACATACTGGAGGGGGGATCCTTGGATCTTAAGGCACGGGAGAGGGGCAAGACCAGAAAGGGGAATGGGCATGTCTCAATGCAGGAACGAGACTCTGTTAGAGGGGAAGAGAATGAGTGGGCGTCCCAGAGCGGGCCCGCGAGTGTCCTGAACCCTAGTGCGGACTGAGGCCCGGTTTCTTGGTGGTGCCGAAGCACTACGCAGCTCCAGTGGCATGGATTCGGACGTTGTCACATTGACCAAGGGTCAGGGTGTGTTGGGGCGAGAGGAAAGTTAGAAAGAAAGGGGGCGTGTCCAACCAATAACCAGCCGCCCGGCTCAGGGACATGGCGAACCAGGCTAAACAGGGTATGGGTCCGATGGGCGCTGGCCCAGTGGAGTGTTCTGATGGTGGGAGTGTACCGTCCTCCTGGCGGCAACTAGCCCCGGCAGCTGCAGCGTTAAAGTATGGCTCGCCGAATCATGACGGCTGGCGTCGCCTCCATTGGCCCAATCATGCAGAGTCATGCCGGACAGTTCATCCCAGAGAAGCTAAGAATGCAGAAGACGTAGTAATGCATGGAGGGATGCCAATGACATTGAGACTGGTGCCGCTTGACAATCGGTCCATCAACACAACAAGGCAAGACCCTCCGGCGAGACAATGACTGTGTCCAAGACCGACCTCGCGATGGAAGAACAAAAAGAAAAGGGATGCATGTGCACGGGGCGGGAAATGGGACTGGGTGTGTGAGTGTGTCTGGGCTGAGTGTGGGATTCTGGTTTTGTTTCTCATGTGCCTGACTCTGGACCGAAAATCCCCTAAGCGCAGAGACAAATCATTGAGAACAGGGAAAGAAAGAAAAAGAAGAAGAAAAGCTGCCATGACTTACTTTGCGCTGTATAGTAGGCGGCAAACTGTCGTACTCCTCCTTGGTTATCACCATTGATGGCTGGTTACAATCCAGCGATGAGAATTGGACCGAGTCGCCAATCGAGGCGCGCCAGTCGTCAGCCAGTGCATTTCGACTGCGTCGCCAATGGAGCACGTGGCTTCGCGATGATGAAGGTCGGTCGTGGTGGGCAAAGCTTCGCTCATCGGGACGTAGGTGGTCGCAGTTGAATGTATCCAATAAACCTTGGTGGCGATCCGTCTCATGTTCTGACTCTCGTGGGAGGCGGAGATCAACCTTTGGTTCCTGGCACCAGGTACCTTCCAAGCTTAGCAGCGGCAACGGGTGAGTGGTACTAGGAACGACGGCGCCTTCGGAAGACGTTGCTGTCATGGCCATGGTCGCGGCACTCGTCTGGCGCGAGAGGAGGAAACTTTCACCGGCCAGATGGTTTTTGGGTTCCCCGGTGCTGCTAACAAAGGCTGTTGAGGGGCGCCTTGGCAGGCAATGTGCACACGTTTGTGCTTCCATGTTCGCGGTCGCATACGCATATACTTGGAGAACGCGCGTGTGATTCCCAATGTCGCTTTCAGAGTATTGTTGTCGGTGGTGGTGGCGATGGCGATGACGATGGCGAAAATACTGTGGAAGGGTTCCGGAACACGAGCTCGAGGTGGCATCTTCGAGGAACGACTTATTATTAAAATCAGACCGTTGCTCGTCGCCTTCACCGTTGCTATTACCGTTGCCGTAGCCATTCTCTCCAGAATCAGATGCCAGGCCTTGCCCTGGTCCTCCTCCCTCTCTAGTCCACCCAGGATAAGAGAGCGGCGTCGCTACCTCAGCATCACCCTGACCCATGGCCACGTCCAATAGAAGCGCGACTGGGGCTGGCGGGTGCTAAGGTGGCAGGGTTTCCGGAATATTTGGACAGGGTGTGGTGATGAGATTGAGCAATAAGCGCTGATCAGGAAAGGGCAATGGAAATGAACCGCGGTGTCAGGTCCACAGATTGAACGACGTCGCGTCGCTTGATTTCGTCTTGAGCCAAGCCCAGGGTCAAGCTCAGGGTTGCAGCTTTGCGGGTCGAAGGCAGGTGACGAGGATGTTAGACATTAGTGTGCAAGGTGACAAGTGAGATGTGTGATGAACGATTTGACAGGTGCAAAGGTACGGGTTTGAGGGGTCGAAGTGCTGAAAGAGGAAATGTTGAGCCTCTGGTTGGAGATGGGGTCCTGACAGGTGATTTGGCCAGGAGCAGAGAGACAGAGGCAGCAGAAGAGGGGAAAGGGAGCCAGCACACGATGTGTCTTGAAGCAGTGTGCCTCTCAGATATCGGAACAGGCAGGTTAGTACCGAAGTAGGTAGGTAGCAACTAGCAAGCTGCTGGTTGACCACACCCACCTACGGTACCGGTTGTCAGAGCCAGCAATGGGCAAAAAGATGCAGCATTGAAAAATCAAATCGAGATGGTATCCCACTACATATTATCCCGTCCAACCGGGCCACTATCCAATTCAGCTGGCGCGTGCGTCTCTCGTCCTGCATGGGAAGCTGCACTGCACCGCCTCTCATACGGCAACAGTTCGACCGTGTGCGCCTCCGCGAACGAACGACATGAAGCACGGAGCCCGCATGGGCCAAGGACATGGCCACCTCACTCCGCAGGTCAAGAGGGGACGCTCACCTCTCCGCCCTGTGCTACTGGACGGAGACTTGCTCAATCCAACCGGCCTAGCTGTCTAGAAGCGTGCCTTCGCCTCAAAGGCACGTTCACTGAAGTCACTATTCCCCGCTTGCATAGGACCCTGGTCCTTGACATGTTCTAGCCCTGGTCCCCGGGTTTGTGCTTTGGGCCGCCATGGTGGGCATTCTCCGGAGCCCTGAGCAGCAGCCCTCCAACGCGAAGGGGCCCAGGTTTCCGGGCACACGATGCCTGCTTCAACAATTGCGAGCAGAGCGCATCGGCGGTGGAAAGGCGGCTAGCGAGAGCCAGCTTCCAGACGGACTCGGGAGCGAGTCGACGGTGACACCGTGCGGCGTTTGTCCTCTGGGACACCCAAGTGAAGGGACAACGGGCCTAGAGCCGCTAATTTAGCCCCTGGGTTGACCTCGAGCCCTCGAATGCCCTGTGCTCCCAGCCCGTGTCCTTCGAAAAAAGAATGTGAGTTCTTGCTCGTCCCTCAGGATGCGTTTGTGGCGCTGGCGACTGGCGGCTTGTATGTTCTAGCGGGACAAACACCCAAGGAACGTGCGGCAACAAAAGAAACTGAGCATGTGCGGAGCGACGAACGAGGTTCCACACTGATCACCAGGTCCGATTGCACTCTCGCTCATACAGTAAGAATGCGACAGTCTCCTCCGGCATGTTTTCTCGTCTCCCTTTTCCCTGGCAGGGGCCTCTAGGCACGTACTTCGCCAGCCAATCAATCTCACCACCACGCAATCTGCACTCGCCGTCCAAGCAACTGAGCCAGAGAATCTGGCTACTGACCCGTTCGCTTCATCCAAAGTTAGCTGATCGATGCAGGCGAGCAATCCCTTGTCCTCATCTCTCTCGTCCTATCATGGGACTTGTGAGATCAACGTCAGATTCTCCAATACAACGCTAACAGCGCATTCCAAGAGATTCATCAGGGGCAGCCTCCACGAAATCCCGGTTGAGACAGCCATGGTCCCTGGACGGGCTACCCTTTTCTGTATCGCTACCACTTCTCTTTAGGAACCTCTTCCGATCACCTCCATTGTCCGAAGCACGCTAATCTAACCTGACACTGACATTTGCAATTCGCTGTTCGGCGCTCCCGACAGCACACGTGCGGCTAAACGGCCACTGGGAGCCGCTTCAGGGACCCCAGCCTGGTCCAAGGCTGAGCTTCATTGTAACTACAGGCCAAAGTCGCACCCGTCATTTTTCTCATTCCAGGCCTGTTATTTTGCCCCGCGTGCTTTCTTTTTTCTTCTTTTTTTTTCAATCCCAGAAGCGCTAACCACACCATTGTCATAACCTCTAATGAGGTAAAATGACTGAGTATTGGCATGCCAAATTGCCCAGGCCCAGACAATAAGTAATACGAAATATTCCATACCTGGCCTACTGTTTCATTCTCAAACGTGCACTCCGAGCCTTATCGCTGCAGCTCTCAGTTATAATGTCATCAAATTCGTATCCGTAATTCCGTAGTGCAAAATCCCGGCGCCAATCCCGTGTGCACCACACTCCCCTTGTACTTACGATTTCATGGTTGCGGATCCATCCATTCAAGACTTTGCAGGACACCCTCCGAAGCTGTACTGCAACTACAACACACATGCACAGTTACTTGCACAGGATTCATGCAGCTGGTCACGCCTAGGTCCAAAGGCGGTCATCAATCCGTTCAGTTTATACCCAAAAAGGCGATATACTTCTATCCATAGCATTAAGCATAAGCGCCGCTATCCTCAGCATCGGCTGAGGCCGTCATCAAATCCACAAGAGACAGTATGATGTCAATCAATTATCAGGTTTAAGCTGGTCTTGCCGCCCATGCCGATTCACCCTTAAACATCGAGTTGTCTCAAAGAGGAGAGCAAAGGCCGGAACCGCGCCCGTTTGTCGCTCGGGCACGCTCAAACGTGTGAAACGAGGCGTTCGTTCATTCAAATCTAGCACAGATCACGTCTCGTATGTGCGGCGTTCTAAACCAGCCACTGCCAAGGTCACAGCCTTCCCGGCTCTTGCAATTAAAAAACCCAACCTATCATCTCAATAAAAAAATAAAGTTTCCTGAATTACGATTTAGGATCGACGTACGACAAAACATATCCCTGATACGCGATGTGAACCATACCTGGTGCGAAGGATTATCATATTCCGGTGTGACGTGGTGATTCCAGGATCATGATGCTGGCTTTTGCGGATAGGAATGGAGGAATGGGTTATGACAGCACGATATGCACCCCAGGCAGGGCTTGGAATGCCTCTCTACCATGCTTAGATCAGTGGTTTTCTTTTTTTCTGGAATCCTTCAGACCCATTTTGCCCACCCTGGCCGGGTCCCATTGATAGACACGAAGGGTATTGATCATGCTTCGGTGGATCGCTGCCGAGTCTCCATGGCAATGTTGCGGTCAGTCAGGTAGTGTCGTCCGATGCGACAGTTGCATTTCGTGGAGTATCACCACCATGAGGTGCTGTACACCGCAACAATTGTTTCGGCGCATTGACCCTCATCCGCGAGGCTGGGGCACTGTTTCAGAATACGTGGATGCTGGACCCAAGCCGCTGCTTCGAATATGACAAAATATGTATCGCACGGCGTCGCAGTGACACTAAGGATGGGCATCAGGGACGTGCTCATGCATCATTCAGGCGCGCCTCAACGTACACTCGCGCTCCCAAACCGCTGCGATGTCACCCCATCTCGCCGCCCACCCCAATGGAGCGGGCCATCGCGGTCTCGTAAGGAATGTCGGGGACACCGCCAGAAAATACAATCTCCCGGGTCACAACGAACCCGGATGCTTTATGAAATCAATCAAGGTTTGTCCAGGGTATCCCACTTCCCGGCTAGAGGAGATTGATGAGCAATTGCCGAGATCAGAGACCACTGTTTCCCAGAGGAGACGGCCCGGCCGGAAAAGTAACGAACGTCCCATGTTAAACTGAGGGGCAGCAGTGGGAGCGACCACGCTTTCAACGTTCGTGTGAAAGGGTTGCAATCGGAGATGGCGGTCCCGAGAGCCAAAGTTCCCTTGAACTTCATGCATGCTGTACCTACTATCTGAATGAGGCAGTTAGAGAACCTCCAATGCGAGAAATCGCATCCCAATTTTGCCATCCAATAAAGAACCCCGCCAGGCGGTGCACACGGTTGTGGACAATCACCGTGATGCTACGCATTACCTTTGTCCAGTTCATCACGCCATGAAAAAGAACCTTTCATTGAATGAGTCGGCCATGATGCCGCGTAAAAGAGAACGCGTCGTCAAGGACTTTGCGGTTTGCCGTCGTTTTACCGGCGACGCATCCGCCGGCAGGGGCTTCCAACCAATCAGCTGTCCACTACCACGACACCTCTAGCCTCAGCCTCAGCCTTTCCAGGTTCTCATCTCATCTTTGAAAGCTCCGCTCAGCCCACAACCCAGGCACGATAGCGCCGCGGCCAATGATGAGAGGCCTGTGATTCAATGTTCAAATCGCTCCCCGTGTATTTTTAAGTTTTCATGTTTTGGATACACTTTGTGATACCCACCCTGCTGTCCTCATGACTTCCGCCAAGATGCCGCTCATGCTTGAGAACGCTATGCCAGCCGGTCTCCAGGATATGGACGACTTGTTCGGCGATGGTGTTGGCCTGTCGCTCCCCGTCAGGTCCCAGAGCAAGCAACTACACCAAAGGATGGAGGAGCTGAGGAGCCGTGGATGCTGCCAGTACGATCGAGTCCCCCAACCTCCTCAACGGACATTTCACCGCTGACATTAACACAGGGCAGTAGCTTGGTCAAGGACCGGCACGATAGCCTCTATTACTCCGGATGGACAGGATCTCGAGCTTCGTCACCTGTGGCGGCACCCTGAGAATGGGGCCTGGGACCTAAGTGAACCGACGGTCTGCCAGCTTGTCAAGGGTTCACCGTCCATCCCCATCGTTCATTTAGCCTGGGCTGGCACCAGTATTCCTGACCTGGCAGTTATTGATGCAACAGGGCGCGTCACTATCATTAGTTTCTCGATATCCATAAATCACCCATACCTTCAGAGGAAGTGGGACGCCGATTCAGTAGACGACATGCATGCCGTCATGGGTGCTTACTGGCTGACCATTACCCCATCCAACCAACCAGTAAGATACGCATACCAAGACCGTTCGCCCTCCCTTCTAACCTCTGAAGCCCTATAACGTCCTATACGGACCAGCCAACAAGCATGGCAACAACTACACTTACGAAAGCTCATTTGTCCATGCTGGTGGCCCAAGCCATCCCACGCCAGGCAAGAGCGCTCTATTCACTGTGACATCGAATGGCACACTCAGAATGTTTTGGTCTCAAAACAACAATAGGATTGAGGAGACTACAATCGAACTCGAGAGTGTCAATTCCTCTGATGAACAAGTCACACACGCATCATTTGCTTCTGAGAAGAGTAAGATCATTCACCCTCGAAACAAGAAGCAGACTGACATTCACCAGAGTCCTTGATACTTGCTCTCGCCACAAGCTCTAAACAGCTCAGGCTTGCCAAGATCGATATACAGTGGGGTTTACCAGCTCAGGGCGATAAGCCAAACCCTCAGCAGGCCAGGATTCTAAACCCATCTCTCGTGGAGAAGCACCTGGCAACCACAAACTGGCTGCAAGGCGGAACGATTGATACCAGCCAGGATGCGTACATGTCTGAGCTTACTCACTTGGACGTTCTCCCCTCCCTGTTGGATAACACAGGAAAGAGTACTGCTCCTCCCATGGTTGTAGTCATCAGGTCTCGTGCCGCAACCGAGGGCTCCTACCAACTGGCACAAAGTACCATAGATCGCTGGGAGGCAGTGGAGCAACGACAGAACCTACATCCTGCATTTGAGCAACTTGGAAACCGCCGCAATAGTCTTTCTTCAGAGGTGCCAAGTACAATGCAACTTCGGAAAATCGACCCCATCATCATCAATAAGATTATTATTGGGTTTCAAACTATTAATTTCGGAAAGCTATTGGTTTTAACTTTTGCGGATGGGTCAGTGGAGTACAGAGACAGGTTTTCTTTTGACGAACTCTACAATACGGAAGATACGACCAGGGTAATGCACCTTCGTCAGGCCGGGTGGAATTTTACGGATGAGGGGCCTTGTAAGTCTTCTTCCTTTGCAGTTCTGGATGTCCGCTAATGCAATAGAAGGTCAACAAGTTGCGTTTTCTCCCACTTGCTGCTCAATGGTTCAGTTGGGAGATGATGGCAAGGTAAAATGGAACAAGCTGCAATATTCCATGGGCGATATCGGAAATACTATGCATGATGGTGCGTTCCAAGTACCTAACCAGACTGTCGATTCCATAACTAACTCTGCCCAGCACATTACTCGGCTAGCATTGCAGGTTTGGTGGTAGCAGCAGCCCCGGCTATGGTCTATCAAAACAACTATGACGATATGCTCGCCATGGTGCGACCGTATACCACAAAGAAGCGTAAGACTAGTTTGGCTTCCATCACAGAGAGAAATTATTAACAGTGCTCTACAGGTTTCACTCAGGACTGGATCACCGAGCTCATGCGAATTCTTAAAATCACCGTGGACTACTCGGAAGACACTCACCATGACTCCCTTGTCAGAAATGGTTCCTTGCAATCATGTTTGAGCATTATGAATGCTCTAGGGTTCCGAGGAGAATTCGTACCCAGATCATTTTCAGGCAAATTCTCAATGCTTTCGCTCAACGTTCGCAATGTGGTGGTTCTTATCACCATTGCCAGCAACACGCCGTTGACTATGAAGGAAAAACTCAGCCCTCTTGATGAGCCCGGTAAGTGGTCATCTCACGCTATATGGAACTCATACTGACGAGAATCGACAGAGGTGGTCGAAACTTTGGCTGGTTGCGCGAAGTGGTCTTTGGACTTGCTTGCTTGGTTGATTGACAGTCTGTTTGAGTTGATGAATGATGACGAGTTCATGGAGCTCCTCGCTCCACCGCGGTTCAACGAGATTGCACCTTATCTGCACGATAAGAACAACATATCTCTTCACTTCCTCCTGAGCTCTTCCAGTCGAGGATTCCTCTCTGCAATATGTCGTCGTTTAGGACACTTGGAAGCTCTTAGCACGAGAGCCATTGAATTTTACCGAAGACAATCAGCAGATCCATCGACTGCAGGCAAGCTGGCTCCTCGGCTGCAGCAAGCCTACCAGAAGATGCAGCAAGTCACATCGTCTGGGGTTGTGAAGGTGGCCGAGTTCGAGAAACTTCTAACAGTTCTCGGCAATGACATCCGGCAGTCTTACCTGACCTACCTCCCAGCGTTTGTCAAGGCTCAACCTAACGCCCCCCAAGGGAAGCAGATTGACATGGCTGTCAAGACAACCCGTATTCAGTTCGAGTTGGCTTTGCTTCTCTCCGCTGCCCCCCCTCCTGCGTTCCTCCAGGTGATGGTGAAATTCTTTAAGCAGGATCTCAAGGCGTTTCGAAACCAGACTGATCCATCGTTGCTGTTCTTTGCGAACTACGATCTCCTTGAGGTGCAGGATGACAAGCGCAGCCTGGCTGCGAAAAAAGCAAAGGGTATGGTTTACATTGACGTATTCAAGCGGATGGAGATCAAACCATCGCCGACTCAACAGTGGCGAAGATGCACCCGATGCGCAGCTGTTATGGAAGACGTGTTTGGGACTCGTCCTGGGTTCACATTTGTATTGACACAGCAGCGAAAGTGCGCATGTAGCGGACTTTGGTCATTGATGCCAAAAGGGAGCCCCTAGTCTTGGTCTTACCCGCTCCACTCCGACTGCGATTAGATAATGGTTTGTGAGGTGTGTAGGGCGTTATTGTTCTGGAGATTACGGTTGGGGATACGCTGGTAATTCCAATAGTGTTAGTCATGATATATATATATATAAGTATGCTTTGCCTGGAGAATAGGCATTCGTGTACTCAATACAAAAGCTTTGCTGGTATCAATATAACCAAATTATATGTAAGAGGGATCTTTCTTGTAGTCTCGTTGGCTTTTATAACCATCATATCTTCCTAGTTCTATCCGGCTCGCAGTTGCCAGTTACGTGGTTTAGTGTGTGAAGAACTGCCTTGTTCGTGTTTATCATCGGTGCTTTTCATTGATACATATTTCTACACGTATCCATTGAGATAATGAACCTATGGGTTGCGTAGCGAGTGATGGGAAAATAAAACTCTGCGTGTAGGTAAACCTTGGCTCCCGAGCCTGGTTCGGCCAAACCAGTGACACAACAAGATGATTGCAGATGTTGTCAGCCAAGTTTTCTAGACTAATATTACCCGTGACTCAGTCTTCTTACGGTACGAACAAGTCTCGGTTCGGGCTTTGAGAGGGTGTGCGAGTGAGACATGGCGTCAAGGAGGGAGGCATCGACGTCCCGATTGATGGACCACGAGGAGGCTTGACGCAATCACGTTAGTGGCTTCAAGATTACTCGGATCGTTGCCGAGTGGTCAACAACCTCGACGAGATGGCTGCTTCTGCTATGTCGTGATCAACTGGCAACTTCCTGGTCCAGCATACCGAGCCAATGGCATTAGATGATACATACCCTATAGCCGCCCAACTTCCAGAAGTAGCATGGCCATCACGCTGCAGGCAAGCTATTGACACTGGGACGGACATTTCGGCTGACAGGTGGCCACATTTAGGGCGCATTTCTAGTGTTCTAGTTTAATTTCCAGTTGTAATTGGGCCTGCAATGCTTTAACGTGCTGCTAGTGATGGGTCATCTGGACGTGACCATAATTAAGCTTGGGCACGAAGTCACAGCCAATGGCGCAGTTGGCGCCACCAATCTAGGTCGCGAGACATCAACACCAAAAACCCGCTCGGGGCTGCCATGACCATGAGCTGAAACCAAAACAGCGAACCTCCTAAGCGCCCCGAATGAACTGGGCTGGATTCGTTGTCAGCCCTCACCCGGTCGGCATTCAACGCTCTGCTTGAACGCTTTCCCCTGACATTACGGATGGGCTTGTAGGGTAGCAAGAGGCATCCAAGACACTAGTCGGGGCCAAATCCAGAACCCCACGCCGGGCCGCTCTTGATCGTCTGTGTTCGAATAGGGATGCCTCGCCAGTCCAAGCACCTGAGCACGATCGACGATGCTGCATGGAGAAGATCTGTGTCCAATTCTCCCCCGACATTTGCCACCGGAGCCATCGAGCCCCCTTTAGGTGCAGGCTTCTAAATCCGGAAATGGCATCGGCCCCGGGCTGAGCTGGGGGTGACTGCGCAGATCCAATCAGGTGGACGGGCCGGTAGCGACAAAGCATTTCGGCCCGTGGGGCGAGTAATTGCCATTTAACACAACGGAGGGCGATTGTGTGCCTACGGAATACCGTTGGCTGCGTTTGCATGATGCAGGTACCACATTGGATTGTTATCGGTGTAATTACAGTGCAGCTGGGACTTTTGTCTTGGATTCTAACTCATTCTCTTGATGGGCCATTGAGTTTGCCCGTTGCCGTGCGCACCTCGTAAATCAATACACGGCTCACTCATTCCCCGCAACAAAGGGAACTTGATAAGGACAATGTGATAGTCGATGGAAATGCCATTATGGAGATTTGGCTTGGCAGTTTACTATGCCGGCAGGGAGGGCCAACTGGGACGGCGCCTGCGTGGTATGCCCACTCAGGGGCTGATCCAAGACAAACGGGGCATAGTGGAATGTGCCGCAATGTGATAAAAAAACAAATCAGAGTTAATGAGAATACGACACTGCTTGATACGCCGCATCGTGTTGTACGAATATCCAGGATTGCGCACCTGGGCTCGGGGAGAATGGCGTCAAAGTTGATGCATGGATAGTGGTGTGAGGAATACGGATCGAACATCATTTCCAAGAAGAGAAGAAAAGATGGACTGACCACCGGTTCGACCCTGGGATCATGGCACTAAGCAAGGTTTTGTTTGGTCCAGGTCAATTGCTCTCGGTAGTTCAATCGCACCCCGAAAAGGCCGCAGCTGTAAGGGGGATTGCCGTGACCGACGATTCCGTGAGAGAGATTAGGCCACGTACGACGGCATCGTCATTGAGGAGGAGGAGGAGGAGGCTGCATTGGTGATTGTCGCCCACAGATGAATTTTCGAACTCTTGACTTGGAGTCCAGCGCTAGACAGCGGGTCTTGAGCCAATGGGAGACGCGACGCGACGCGGCCGAATGATGGCTGAACCGCAATTAAGGCCATCATATGAGGTGTCTCCACCAGACATTCCCGACTGCCACGGCGTAGACGCGTCGCTGTTGGTTCAGGGCAATTATGCCGTGAAATTGAAGCCCCGCACAAGCTGCCATGATGAAGATGGGGGGACAGCGGCCAGGCGCCTTGACTGGTGGGCTTGGGTTGTACGGTTAACGATGGCGGTTATGCTGGGAACAAGGCCAGGATAGCCTGGGCTGGCAGTGCAGCGGTTGCGCCGGGCACACGACAGCACCCACACCGCAGACCGTTTTCCTTCCTGGTTCGGTTCGCGAGGAAGAGTGTAAGTGCACAAAGGACAGGGCTAGACATGCATCATGTACGACCGGAATGCATTGCTGGCGCATAGGACGGGCGGCTACGTGCTGTAAACCCAGAGATTCCATTGCCGCCGCCGTGGGGCCCAGCGATGCGGGGGGGGCTTCGCATGGTGAAACCTGCTTTAAAGGCTCTCATCGTCACAAAGGGAGGAATCCAACGAAGAGCGAAACACCCAGCCAAGGGGATGAACAGCAACCTTTTTTTTTTTTAGTTGCTACGTTTCGGCACCGTGTCGTCTTGCCATCGTCATCATATTATTCTTCCTCAGCGATCCTTTTGTTGCTTCCCCTTACCCTTCGCCCTCCTTTGAGCTTCACCCCCTTGCCCGCCTCCACCAGACAGCTTGGATCCATGGCTGGTCCTTGGGTGCGACTTTACTTTTAGAGCAGTGTTTCCGTCATTCGACTGCCCACCAACCAGGCGTGACCAAACATATTTCCCACCCCAGGGTTCTAAATCATCAATCAATTTGTTGCGCAAATCATCTTCTATCCGGGGCAAAAGCAATCATCCCAACTCTAGTGCCCGCTGTGCCTCACTCTCATTGAGCCGGCAAACCCCACCCTCATAAAAATCATCAACGACGCCGTGCCGCAAAAGCACTGCGCTGCGCTAGAGCTTGCGTCGCATCGCATCGCATCGCACCGCATCGCATCGAGGGCCAAGTCGCCGCCGTCGCCGCCACCACCATCACAACAGGTGGCCCCTGCTGCACCCCGGCGTCTCCAGCGGCGTCTCCCTTCTTGACCCTGGGCCCGGCGCGCGCCATCCCTATCCCCCCTCCCCTCTCCCCTGCTCCTGCACCCCAAATCACCCGAAACGGATTGTCGACCCTTCGGCCAGTTACCTTTTCTTGACACGCGTGCCCCTGGAGCTCACAAGAGTACGGGGTTGGGTTTGGCCAGCGCTAGCGCAGGAACATTGATCTGGTTGTTGGTTACCTCTTGAATCATTTGCAGCCCACCCTCCTTTGCGGAGTGCCCTGCTCCCTGAACAAAGTCGACGAAAAATAAGCTGCCGGAGCTCCCTGTCTTGATCTTGCCCACGTTTTGGCGCCCCTCCCTGAGCACGGCCAGGTACGCTCGCCTTCTGAGTGGCCAGACCTGCAAGACCAGGCT
Source organism: Calonectria crousiana (assembly GCA_013406985.1). Lineage (NCBI taxonomy): Eukaryota > Fungi > Ascomycota > Sordariomycetes > Hypocreales > Nectriaceae > Calonectria > Calonectria crousiana. Next base: position 296,949 of record VTGD01000040.1, on the reverse strand, counting down.
GGGAGCCCCTTATTTCCACTGCTGGCCACGGGGCCCACCGCCGAAAATCCCCACTGAACTGCTCGCTGCTCCACCGGAGGTTGCGCCCAGTGGCCCCTTCGTGGCGCCCCAAGGACGCTAACTTGCAGGGAACCCCGGCCTCTGGCGGCGATACGTGCCACCGTCTGCTCGCCTCTCCCTCTCTGATCGTCAACCGTCGAACCAGGCAATCCTTAGTCCTCCCTCCTCTCTTTCTCGTTATCCCCTTACCACGTTCTTCTTTTTTACCATCACATGGGCTAAGTAGAGCCAAGGCGAAGACCAAGCCTAGATTCGGCATTAAGACGAAGCTAGTCGGCCGCGAGCTGGGGTCCAACGGTCCAGGGTTAAACGCCCTCCTCTCGTCTGCCGCCGCGCCGCATCCCCATTTCCCATTCACAATCACATCACACACACACACACTCATACACTCGCAACCAACTGCTCACGCCCCTCGCTCCTTATCCGTTGGTTTGGGTTGGTTTGGTTTGGGTTGTTTCGCTTGGCTGCTACCTTGCCGTGCGCCCATTGATCGGCCTTTGTGCAAGTCACAACTTGACGCCGCTGCCGCTTGTCCCACGACTCGCTACCAGACTGCCAGGCGTGAGCTATCGCAGCCGGCCTCTCGTCCTATCCCAAAATATGGAACCCGCCCTGGCCGCCGCCCATGAGCCCGGGGTCCCGTTGCCGCCCTCTTCGGACTCTGATACATACTCTGATACTGCCTCTGACGCTCACTCTGTGTCGCCTTCGCCTGGTCCTGCCGCCGACTTTTCTGCACCTACATCATCATCACCCCACCGCCAGAGTGACATCCACCGTCAGCAAGCGCCCACCTCGCCCAGGAACTCTGCTGTCCATACGAGACCTCAAACGCTTCACGGTCTCCCCAGCTCCGCTGTTCCAACTGCCGCCGACGCCGCCCCGGGACCCAAGCCCATCAAGCGGAAGCCCTTGTCCTCGGCCGCGTCCTATCAGGCTATTCGCTACTCTTCCTCTGGATCGCCTCTGCCATCCCCCATTGAGCTTCCCAAACCGGAACAGAGGTTCGCAAGATCCTGCCTTGTGGATAGCCCTACTCTTTACGAGTTCTCTTCCACACATAGCACTGCCAGCGCTTTGCCGCCGGCGTGCGAGTGAGTTGCCACCCTCCTTGACTTTCGTATTCCGTTTCGAACATTTTACTGACTGGAATCTTTCTGTAACAGTCCCCCTGACGCGACTCTGGCTTCCAACGCTCCTGACTCTGTTGAGTCGCGACACATTCCAGCTCCAGCCCTCAGCCCTTCCCCCTCAGGGTCTGAATTCTCTGACGTGCTCGACGGGTATGACGATCTGATCCCGGACCACAAGTCAGATTCCGCAACGCACGCCTCGCCTGAGACTGTTGTGGACGCCCACAAGTCGGACAAAGACTACGACTCTTCGGACCTTGACGACGACGACAAAGAGCCTGGGGTCCACCACCTTGCCGTCGACGCCAACTCGGACATCGACGCCGACTCCGTCTACTCTGATAATATTAATCCAAGCGACTTCCCGCTCCCCATGTTGTCCGCACCCAGGCCGGCCCCTCCACATCTCAAGCTTGAGAAGATATCAGTAACGCCGCCATTGGACGAACCACAGTCCAGCACGCAGTCGCCACGGTCAGCCCAATCAAACTCGTCGCCACAACTCAATAAGCCCTTACCCAGATCTCCGGGTGGTAACGCACCCCCCTCACCTTTTGTCAACCTCTTCACATGGGCAGCGCCTTCGCCATCGGCCACCGAGTTTTCATCCATATCGACGCCTGTGTCTCCTATGCGACTTGGCGCCAATGATACCCCGTACACAAACAACTCTTTTTCGGAAAGCGCAAGGTCGAATCCGAACCCAATCAACTATCGCGAATCATTCTTGGCAGCTTCGCAGCCAACTCACGCACAGCTCGAAGAAATGGAGGACGAGCTGAAAGCCATCAGCTCCGAGCTGGCGTCCTCCATCCGTCGCGAGATGGACTTGGAGGACCTTGTGGACCGGCTACAGGAGCAGATTGGCAACCCCCAAGGACCTGGAAAGAGATCCAGTGATTATTTTTCCGACTCTGGTTACAGCTCCGCCAAGATGAGCGAGAGCGAGAACAGCCGCGAGGAAATTCAAAAAATCCAAAGACGATCGGAGCAGGAAAAGGCCTCGATTCGCCTCGAACTAACCAACAAGGTTCAGGACGAAAGGGCCAAGCGGAAAGCTCTTGATCTGCAAATTAAGCGCCTGGTTGAGAGGGCCTCCCACATTGACATTGCGGAGATTAATAACATGGATGCGAATGGTCGGCTCAAGGATCTCGAGAATACTTGCGGCGATCTTAGGAGGCGGCTTTCGGAGGAGCGCTCTGTTAAGAACAACTTCGAGGATTTGCTTGCCGTTTTGCGCGGTGAGCTCAAGGATGCCTGCAACGAGCGAGATAACCTGCGGGACGAGGTTGTTCCTCAGCTCAAGGCGCGTGTCGAGGGACTTGAGGCCGAGGCTTCTGAGTACTCGAACTTGACCTACGAGTCGAGCAAGATGCAGCAAGAGCTGGAGGTTCTCAAAAAGGAGAATGACACATTACGAAACACCAACTTTTCGGGTGCAATGCCTGGAACTTCGACACCCCCCATGAACCGCATGTCGCGCGCCATGTCTGGCACTCTGTCGAGCGGTATGTCTGGCGGCCTGTCTCGATCCAACTCGGTGGCCACCGGCTCTTTCCGCCACCGACAACCACCAGGCCTCCATCTTTCCCGATCCAACAGCGTCAAGAACGTCCAGGTCGAGTCTCGTGAAGCTCTCTCAGAGCGACTTAAGGACGTTGAGGCTCAGAGAGACGCCCTCCACAGCGCCCTCAAGAACCTGTTGGAGAGACAGGAGCTCCAGAACCGCGAGAACGAGAAGAAGATTCGCATCCTTCAAGCAGAGCGTGAGAGACTCATGTCGGATTCCCCTCGACGAGGAGGTTTTGAGCGCGACATTGCCAATCTGCGAACCGAGATCAATGTTCTTCGCCACAGGGCCGAGGACGCCCTCGAGGAGAAGTGGCAAGTAGAGAAGGGCCTGGGTGGTCTCAAGATGGATTTGGACAGGGCCGAGGAGGAAATTGCTCTCCTTCGTCACCTTCTCCAGGAGAAGGATATCCTCATTCCTCCATCTCTTGCCCGTGCCAGCGGATCTAGCACCGACAGCGGCTCGTTTGGCTTCACGGGCGGCTCTGTTACGTCGGAGTCTCTTCAAAAGGCCTACGAGGGCCTCCAGGCCGCGTACAAGGAGTCTTTGGATCGCATCAAAGAGTTTGAGCTGGAGACTAGCTCAGATGAGCGAACTCAGTTGGCTATGGAGCGCCTAGAGCGCACTCTATCTATCGCTGTCACCGAACGTGACGCCGCCAAGCGAGAAATCGAGGCACTTCAAACCCAGTTTAACAGTGCCAGCGCCAGCGAGAGCAAGGCGATTGAGAGCGAGCGCGCTCTTGCGGACGAACTTTCCGACTCAGCTCGACGTGTTGAGGAACTCGCCTCCCAGGTTCAGCACCAACTCGCTACAAATGCTGAGCTTCGGGAACGCCTGGCCGCCACTGTGGCTCGAGGTGACAGCGATCGCAAGGCCAACTCGGACCGCATTGCTGACCTTCAGGTTCGCCTGAAGGGCATGGAGGACAAGCTCATCGCGGCTCAGACTGCCTCCGAAGACCGAGTCGCCCGTCACGAGGAGGAACTTGCAGCAATTCGGGAGGCTCACAACCAGCAGCTTCTTCGCATGGACAGCACTCCTGGACTTGGGGGCCTGCGATCCCCCAACCTCCGATCGCCTCGCAAGCCTTCCCTCTTGACTCCTCTCTCCCCGCGATTCCCTCTCTCCCCTCGCAATTACAAGGAGAAGACTTTCGAGGACGCCGCTCAGGTGAGCGCTCTCCGAGACCGTGTTTCGGAGCTTGAGAGGGCTCTCGAGGACACCGAGACTGAAATGCAGGAGGTCGTTTCCAGGATGAGCGTTGCGCAGATCGAAGTGTTGAATCTGCAGGAGGAGCGAGAAGCAGCTGTGCGGGAGACCCGCAGATTACAGAAAATCCTTGAGGAGGAACGGGTGAAGTCCTTCGAGGAGCGATTCAAGTCACTGAGAAGCACAACCACTTAAAGAGAAGGAATTACAAGACAATCGGACGGTCCCATTTCAACGGAGTATTGAATGGGATCCTGCATTTAGCGAAACGGAGTTACCATGGCTTTTCCCATCTTTATTTGGAGCTCATATGAATCGGCTTGGACAGACAATGTCGGCCACTATACACATTTTCTTTTGGAGTGGATCAGGGTTTGGATCCAACTTGGATCAACGGCGCGCCTATGTGCCCAAATATTGGAAGCACATTTTTTTTTGGGGAGGAGTTTTATTCTTTTACTATTATACGGCCAACGCCTTGAGTTTCCGCAAGCAACATTCGCGGATTATAAATACTCGGCGGAACAATTGGTATATAATGTTTTCTTGTATTACCTGCCCCCAGTCTTTGGAAATAGGCTGGGTTGAAGCGAAGCAGATTGGATTGGATGTATATATTGGTTGCTACGGCAAGTTTATAGTTAGTGACGTGTACGAGAGGGCTGCACATGGCCCATGTTTTCAATATCAATGTCTATTATCACGCATACTTCGTTGCTTGTTCCGTCCGATGTTGAGTGATTGGTGCTTGCCGCCTTGAGTATGCGTGGGTCGACGACCTTGCGGTTGCCCTGCCTGCCACCTGCCAAACAATGCATTTTTGCTGCGAGGAAGCATCGACTGAGGGCCTCTTTTTGACCATTCTGCCAAAGTAACCGCACTCTGGCAGACATCAAAAGCTGGCCTGTTCCTTTCGTCATCAATTTCGTATCACCGTGCCAGCCGTTCGTTTAGTTTGCGCATCACACACGACTCCGAATATCTCTAATTAATTATTTCCGTCTAAATTAACACCGCTGCTATGCTCTCCGCGAGGTATCACATCCTTTTCTGGATGCTTTCTCTCCTCTCGCTCTTGGTGAGCCTGTTTCGCGAAGTCTGTCGACCGTTCATCCACTCCATCTTCACGAACGCTCTGCTTGAGCACGTCATTTACGGGCTCGGGACCTTTGTCATGTGGCCCGGGGAGCGTCCTAGCAGACTCACTTGGGGCTATTTCTTGAACCTCGGGATGCTGTGCGTGACGACCCACGAGGTGCTGTCGGAAATGGGCTTTGTGGGAGAGATGCCGTCGCGGGTTGACGAAATGGGCGAGGAGCATCTGAGAATGGTGATTGCGCACTTGCTGACGAGCTTCACCATACTCGGTACGCTGGAGCCCATTCGCAGAAACGTAGGCGCACCTCCATCTGCTTTGATGTGCACGTGTTGTGGAAATAGGATTTCTAACTTATGGCAGAGGCGGGACATTGAAGTCTGCGGAGTGGGGATCATTTGGTTGCATCCATTACGACAGGGCAGAAATCAGAGTGCGATCCGATCGACGGTTATGGGGCTGCTGGGATTGGCATCCGCAGTGGGACTCATTCAACTCTGCCTTTACCACTTCCTTGGCTCTTGGGTGGATCTGGCTGGATTCTGGTTTCCCAAGAATCTCACCTTGAAGCAGTTGTTTGTCCATGCGTGGACTCTCTCGCCACTCCTTGATGTTGTCGAAACGGTAACAAACCCTCACAAGGCGGCGCACTCATAAAACTGCCAGCTGACAGAACTAGGTGGTTTACACGGGGGGCCGCTTTATTCGACCAAAGTGGTTCTGGAGAAAGGAGGTAGCCATTCACAACCAGCCATAGGAGGTGTGGATGTGGCAGAACTTGACACTATTGGCATGGTGGACAGCAATGTATTTTTGTACTGCTTTTTGCGATTTTATTATCCAGGAAGTGAGCAACCCAACGGGGCAATGGGGGCAAAAACCCTGGGGCCTCTGAGTCACATCCAGCTGAGCATTTTTTTCTCCCCCGTTCACGTTATGTGGCCTTGAGGCGGGTTGAACTTAATCTTGAGCAAGAGGGCGAGCGTTGGGTTGGGATCCAGGGGTTGCAGAGTGGGCTGAAGCAGGTCGATCGTGAAGCTAGCGTGCTGTTGGCCGCACGCAAATCGAGTTGATCTGAGGGGATTGATAACAGCGTCAAATTGATATGAGTTTTTTGTTTGATTTCATGTGTCATTGTCAACTTAGATGGAGAGTGTATCAAAAGGGATAAGGCTATCGGGAGGACAATCTTCTGGCCAAAACAAAACCCTGGCGTCGGCTCTAGAGCAAGGGTTCTGGGGTTTGGGGACTAGTTTATCCGCCGCCACGTTGCCATCTGGGTCGAGGTCTCGGGGGAATTAACGACGAGACCATTGAGCTTCAGGTGCTATTATGATAATGGGAAAGGGTTGACTTAGGAAACATGATTAATGGCCTGGCTGGCTCAAGACGTCTATTTCCGAAACTGGACAACTTGATATTCTAAGTCGAATCGGAGGTCGTGCATTGGTCAATCAGGATTCTTCCGAGAAGCACTAATCTACGACGATGTTTAGCATCATGTCTGGTCTTCCGAGCCGGCCGCGTACGACACCGCGTAGTCATGATGGTGTCCGGAACGGGTAACTGCCGTGACGACCACGTTCTTTTTTCCCTGACCAAAACGCCATGCATGCAAGGGTTTGCGTCACGGCTGATGGCAATTTTGCATGTGGCGGCGGTGCAAAGAAGGCCCATGGCGTCTCTTTGCAACCCAAGCCGCGAAATTGCTTTGCTTTCGGGAGCGTGGTTGCGGGACGGATGCCACCGCCTCTGCTCGCACGGCACCATCGGGGACTTCCCCCTCCCCTTCTTGGCTTCTCCGAGTGGTGCAAGGCACAATATGCAGAGGGGGACTGAGGGGGTGAGACTAGACTTGTCGATTGTGATTAAACCAGGGCATCTCGATGTTGGATGTGTGGAGCGGTGGTGAGTCTTGGGACGGCCCTGATCTGATGCGTTGCAGCCCGTGTAAGCATGAATGGCTCTGGTTCTTTTGGATCCCGGGCCGAGATTTCGTGTCCCAGCGAGGAAGGAAGCGGTGTCTCGCTTCAGAGGAACGGCCCAGGGAGCTCACGCAAGCAACACTCGGTAAGGCAAAGTCGATTTCCCCATCCGTGGAGATGCTCTCATGGTTCCTCGTCCTATGCGTGGAGGGGAGTGACAGGGGAGGGGGCGAGGCAGTTGGGGACAGTGACATGTACAGACCGGGGAAGCTGAAAAAGCAATTAAAGTCAGGAGAAAGGGAGCGGAACACCTGGCCTATAGGGCCGCCATGGCGATAGTGCGCTGGCGTTGGTAAAACTGCCAAAAGCCATTACCATTTCGTGGTAGCTAAGTATCAGAGACCGTTGATTGCCCCCCCACCATCCCTGTGACCAATCAGCGTGGGGGAGCTTATCTGGGAGACCCCGACAGGTTACCTCTTTCGTCATGGCTATCCCGGTCCGATCACTAAGCCTCAGGTGCGTGTTAGTTGCAGGCACGCACGCGGTTGTGGCTTTGCACCAGTCTGCTGTCTTTGCAGTAGCACACGGCCGGCGGTGTCTGTATTTTCTTTTTCTTCTTCTTTTCTTATTTGCCTGAATGTCGCATTTGCCGTTGCATCGGCATTCTACCTGCCGAACAAAAAAGAATGGAGATCGTCACCCCGCGGGACCGCTCCGCACCCTTTTGGTGCCTTGATTTCTGGAATACAGCACCCCTGGCCTGTTTGCCTTATTCGGGTTGCTGTCTATTGAGACCGCTGCACACAATGCATAGACGAGACCGTCAGGCCGGGAATTAATGTCGTGGAGATAAGCAGACAGGCTGGTTGGTTGGGGCATGGCGAAGGAGCCAGCTAGTGCACCGAAGCCCCTGTTTAGGACCTGTCGCCTTCGACGGTATACCGTCCCGTTGTTTGATTGGAGGCGTGGGTGTAAGTGTCCGTGTGTTTTTTTATACCCTGCGAGCTGAGCCTGGGCCGATGATGATTGTAGATGAAGGAATTACAAGCTTTTTGACTCGAATGAGGGATTGCATGAGGATGACGAAACTTTCGAGGAAGCTTTAGGGAAGCATCCAGTTAGACGCCGTTCCTCATGGCCATTCATTGTCTAATGAAACCCACACCAGAGACGTTGTTCTGTAGTTGATATACCACCTGTCACATTATATCCTAGCTCTGATGCAGGTTCTAATCGACTTTTTTTTTTTTTTTGTCGCGCGGAGGCCTGCCAAGGGGGACCCCGGGGAACTAGTGCACGGCATCACAAACCGCTGCGCTATTGCACTTGCGAGTCAGGGATCCAGGGCACGAGGTTCCAGGGTCTTATCAGTTGAACGATTGTCTAGGGGATACATAGATGTGTTGGTCTTTTGTGTGTCTTGGGCTTTACTTGAGAAGCAAACCGCTAATCTTGGCAACGACAAGTACAACAAAAGAGCGAGAGCGAGTGAGGTATCAGAAAGACAGACCTGAAAACAGGGTTGTCTGATTCTGTCAGGAGCAGCCGATCCAATAGTCTCACTGTGTCCAGGCAAATAAGGCCAGGCTCATTCTTGATGACGATGGCCTTTTTGTTTTGTCTTATCTGAATCGCCAGTCGAGCGTGAGCACAACAGCCTGATGGGGAGAAAGAGGCCGAGAGAATTGAAACGTTGCAATTTCACAGCTTAGGGGCCTGAGCATCGTGTTGGACGTGCCGATGATGCCAGCGTCCATGACGGGAAAATTAATTGCGTGTCCATGATTGCTTTCTTTTCTGGCCCTTCTCGGCGAGACGTTGTGTGTTAGTGGTGAGTCGAGTTGCGGATAAAATGAGGGGGGGGCGTGGCCTGCGAAATCGATAAGCATCCGCCCCAGCCGGGGTTGGCTCGGAGCCCACCCAACTTGGGGCTTTTTCTTTTTCCTTTGGCAAGTGACGCTTCAGTGTAGCAAAAGCATGAGCGGGTGTGTCGCGATCAGCGCCAATGGCAGACAGAGGCGGTGGTGTCTTTTTCGTACGGGCTGCCCTTTAACCTTTGGATGCTTTCTTTTTGCAATTGCCTCTGCCCTCTTCCTTTCTTTTTCCTCTCCCACAAGCACCACCCGTCCCCCGGCCCTCAGTCAACCAACGCCACAGGACCACCTCGAGACGCCACCAGGGTGTGGCCACTCCGTTCCATGTTGGTGCTGGCGTTTGGGTCGACCCCCCTCCCCGGCCGCCGGACAAGCGACGAGGAGAGCGCTATCCGAAAAGATAGCTCGGTCGGTGCATTCTTTTTTAACCATTCCATCGCAGCTGGCCTTTTTCTTCCTTCTGCCCCCCGGCTCCGAACGTGTTGCCGTATAATTCTGGTCGTCCTTCCCTTACTCGCGTCGCCAGCATAAATCTCTCATTCTCTCATTCTCTATCTTCCCTAACACATCAAATTTGTTGTTCTGCTGATTTGGCTTTTTTATTTTTATTTTATTTTTCCGTTACCAGCCTTGTGGTCCGCCGTTGCTCTGTGCTTTCGCTCTCTCCTGCGCCCTTTTACTACAAACCCGGTCGTCTCTGTCCCTTATCTCTGGGCTGACGTCCCGCCCTCGGCCGCCGCATCCTCACACGGCCACCTTCTCTTATCTCCCACTCCTCGTCTCCCGCCACGCGACGGGGCGGCACCTTTTCCCTCCTCTTTCCCACCTCGCCCGGGAAACCCGCAAAGAGGCCCTTTTACGAACCTTCGCCATCACTCTCCACCATGACAGACGTCGTGGTGGCCTACAATGGCACCGGCCCAAAGGGCGCTGATCCCCTTGAGATGAACGTCAACATCTGGTACCAGGTGAGTCGCTGATTTCGCCCAATGTGGGTCACTGTCCGGTTCAACGCCCGCAAGCTGACTCTCGTGCGCCCGCAGGCCGGCGACATTGCCTGGATGCTAACAGCCACTGCCTTGGTTTTGCTTATGATTCCTGGCGTTGGGTGAGTTTTACCTATATATTTTTTAGGTTGTTTCTTTTATGTTCCGAATTCCTTTTTCCGAGTCGGAATGCCTCCATTCAATAGCTGGTCCCCCAGTATCAGACACGGCACACTGCTGAGCACTCGACTAACACGCGACAAAATGTAGCTTTTTCTACTCAGGTCTCGCCCGCCGAAAGTCGGCCCTCTCCTTGATTTGGCTCTCAGTAATGAGCGCCGCCGTAACATGTTTTCAGTGGTTCTTTTGGGGTTATTCCCTGACCTTTTCGCACACGGCCGGCCCTTACATTGGTAATCTTGCCAATTTTGGATTTCGCAATGTCCTCGCCCGGCCCTCCGTGGGCTCCGAGAAGCTTCCGGACCTGCTCTTCGCCGTATACCAGGGCATGTTCTCGGCCATCACCGTCGCCCTCGCTACCGGCGCCGTCGCCGAGCGCGGCCGAATGCTGCCGTGCGTCATCTTCATGTTCATCTGGGCCACCGTCATCTACGATCCGATTGCCTGCTGGACCTGGAACCCTAGCGGGTGGTCCAACAAGATGGGCGGTCTCGACTTTGCCGGAGGCACTCCTGTGCACATCGCCTCCGGCAGCGCTGCCCTCGCCTACTCCATGATGCTTGGCAAGCGGCGCGGGCACGGCACCCACGAGCTAAACTACCGCCCTCACAACGTCACTCACATTGTCATTGGTACCGTCTTCCTCTGGGTGGGTTGGTTCGGCTTTAACGCCGGTTCCGCCCTGTCCGCCAACCTCCGCGGCGTGCTCGCCGCCGTCGTCACCAACCTGGCCGCTTGCGTCGGAGGCATGACCTGGTGCATTCTGGATTACCGCCTCGAGAGGAAATGGTCGACAGTGGGCTTCTGCTCAGGCGTCGTGGCAGGTCTCGTGTCCATCACCCCTGGCTCCGGTATGTTGAGACGGTGGATAAATCTTTAATGAGGAAACAAAAGTACTAATGAGTTTTTGACAGGCTTTGTCCCCGTCTGGTCCGCCGTTGTTTTCGGGGTCCTCGGAGCTTCTTTTTCGAACTATGCCACTAAGGTTAAATTTCTCCTTGGTATTGACGACGCCCTAGACATTTTCGCCGTGCACGGTGTCGGTGGCCTGGTTGGCAACGTCTGCACCGCCTTTTTTGCAAGCAAGACCATCGCTGCTCTGGATGGATCCACGCGTATCGATGGTGGGTGGATCGACCGCCACTGGGCCCAGATGGGCTACCAGCTCGCAGACTCCTTCACTGGCGGCCTCTACTCCTTCACAGGCACCTGCCTGATCCTCTTTGTCATGAACATGATCCCCGGCCTGCGCCTGCGCGCCACCGAAGATGCCGAGATCGTGGGCATCGACGACGCCGAAATTGGCGAATTCGCCTACGACTACGTCGAGCTGACCAGGGAAGTCGTCAACGATCTCGAGAACGAAGCTGGGAGCCGCTACTCTGCCGACCCCACGGCCTTTCATCCATATGAGAAGAACAGCATTCCTATGATTGACGCACGGATGTTTGGTGGTCAGCCTCCGCCCGCGCCCGTCGCATTCCCTCAGTAAATGTTTTTTTTTTTTTTGGACAACTGCGGCCGCTCGGCAGGAGGACCAAATATACTCCGCCTCACATCTGTACACATAGGCGGCGACATCATTATTCGATTCTTTTATTATTGATACCCGGTTTTCTTGGTTTTGGACATTGAGATTTGTTTTGGCAGAGGGATATTTGTACGATAACATATGTGTATATGTCGCAATGGATTTAAAAAGGGCTCAGGACAGGGCAGGCTGAGCGATGAACTTGGCCATCGATTTCATACTACGTATAGAAACGAAAATAAAATTCAAAGTAATTACATGACACTGTAGGCAGAGCACGAGTGAGCCGCTGAACCAAGAAATCGGGAACCACTGTTGGTGGCTGATCCCGTCCTGCCAAATGGGGCAGTTGGCGGGTCATGTTCCCTAAATAGCGCTGCAGCCTGGCCAACTCAGCGGCCAACTGAGTGAGACCCCTAATGGTCAACTTGTCGATTGTGAAGTGAATCCGGCCCTGCGTCCGGCTTGCCAAAGAGTCAAACCGCTCATCAGCATCGCCTTTATCTCCTTTGGTTTGCGCCTCACATGATCCACGGCCAGCCAAATACTGCGTGACCTACGCGCCAGGCACCACCGAAGCGTCGCGCAGATATGAAAGCCTGTCGCGCCGCTTCAACTTCACTGTCGCATTCACCCGCGCGCCGGTCATGCTGCATCGCAACATGGGGTCCCTCGCGGAGAAGACGGCCTTTTTCAAAAGCCTAGATTCTTTCGGCAGCGATGATGAGTTTGACGAAAAAGAACTAGCAGAAAGAAGACGGTGGCGAGGCTTCTTCGATGCAAAACCAGCAACACCGTCAGCTGCTGCTGCCGATGAGGAACCAGTGGTGCTGGACCTAACTGAAGAACAACCGCCAAGGTCAAGCCCAAAACCCAAAAGGGTCACTGCAGAGCCTACGCCGACTTCAAATGGCAGGATGCGCGTCATCAAGGGCACACCCGTCACAAGTTTCCCTCGAAAAAACCGAATAGGCGCGCTGGCGTACGCCTCGGACCCAGACATCAGCATTATAGAGGACACGCCCATACCTGACTCAACTCGGCCTACTCATAGAGGCATTTCGAGCATAGTTGCGACACCAAAAGTGCTCTCGACTCTGCTGGGCGGAGATTCGCCGTCTCCCAGCATGGTGATCAAAAAGAGAAAGCGAGAGTCCGCTCTAAAGCTGCGACCAGAGAGTCAGCAAATATTCAAAGGGCTGGCTTTCTTCTATATCCCAGACAACGACATTTCACCTGTTCGCCGGATGCGCATCACAAAGGCCAGAGAATACGGCGCAACATGGACAAGACTACCGCATGCTGCCACGCACATCATTGTAGATAAAGGCCTTGCATTCAAGGATATCGAAGGAACTTTGCAGGGCACAAACAAAGTACACCCTCCCGACATTGTAAACGAAAATTATCCAATCGACTGCATCCAGTACAGAACAATTCTCAATCCTGATCAGAGAATGTACAAGCTCAAGGGCCAGCCTCAACCGATGGATGGGAAGGCAAAGCCAGCATCCGCAGCGCCGCCAGCCTCAAGCGACTCAGCAACGTCTCTACAGCTTAAACCGCCGCAGAGAAACCCAAAGAGGTGGGATGACGTCCCTCCAGATGGCACACCTGAGAGGAGCCAAGAGTCCCCACAGCCAAGCCGAGTTACTGCAACACCAACGCCGACGGATTCACAGCCAATTGTTTTGAATGCAGAAGGGCTTTTGTCATCACCAGTACCAAATGATTGCGAAGCAAACATTGAGCAAACAGACAAAGAAACGCCGACAAGCAAGAATACACAGGGAGGGGACGAGGCACGATCCACAAACATACAAAGCACAAAGGGGAAGGGAAAGGGGCGCGCGGATGAGCTCACCGAGTACATCAATCTCATGCAGGAGTATAAGGACCTCCCTTTGGATGCTGAGGATGACGATGTTCACTCCGAGGCGGGCACGGGGGAGGGCGAAGTAGAAATGGAGGCATCTGGTTCCGAAGACGAGCGAGCCAACAAGCGAAAGCGCGCCCAAAGGAAAACGCGATCCGGCCGCAAAGAGTTGGCGTTCGAAGACCGATTTGCATGTAATTCGGCAAGAACCAAGGATGCGAAAGCGGGGAACCCCAACGCCCGAACGATTGAGGTGTTGCAGCAAATGGCAAATTATTACGATCGCGTGAATGATCATTGGCGCACAATCGCGTACCGCAAAGTCATCAGCACTCTCAGTCGTCAAGACACTAAAATAACAACCGAGGAGCAAGCTTTCCAGTTGCCAAGCATCGGCCAGCGCTTGGCACAAAAGATTGAGGAGATTGCCACAACCAACCGGTTGAAGCGGCTCGAGTACACAAGAGACAACCCAATGGACGAAGCACTGCAACTATTTCTAGGCATATACGGCGTGGGGACCGCCCAGGCCCAGCAGTGGATCGCTCAAGGGCACCGGACGCTCGACGACCTAAAGGCTAAGGCCAAACTCACGACAAACCAGTTGGTCGGGGTTGAGCACTATGACGACCTCAACACGCGGATACCCCGGCGTGAAGTCGAAGCCCTCGGCCAAATTGTGAAGAAGACAGCCCAGCTTGTTGACCCCAAAGTAGAGCTCATTATTGCTGGGAGCTATCGACGAGGAGCAGAATCGTCTGGCGACATCGACTTCATGGTGACCAAACCAAATACAGAGTCCGCCGGGGATTTGCGGTTGTTTCTCGACGAACTCGTCCGGCGTCTTGAGGCCGACAAATTCCTCGTTGCCAGGCTGGTGTCATCTCGGGCGGGTACTCATGATGGGAGCAAGTGGCACGGGTGCTGCGTGCTCCCCAGGATCCGCGGCTTCAACGAAGAGAATTACACGCCCGTCTGGAGGCGCATCGACTTTTTACTGGTTCCTGAGTCGGAGATGGGAGCTGCTCTGCTATACTTTACGGGAAATGACATCTTCAACCGCAGCATGCGCCTACTTGCATCCAAAAAAGGCATGCGCCTGAATCAGCGCGGCCTGTATAAAAATGTGATGCGTGGCCCACAGCGAGTCAAAGTGACTGGGGGAGAGCTTATGGAGGGGCGAGACGAGAAGAAATTATTCGAGATGCTAGGGGTTCAGTGGCGAGAGCCTCACGAACGATGGTGCTGAGGAAGGAAGCATGTTTCTTCACTTGTCTTATGTATGACTTATTGGATTTGATACATCAACTTAGGCACTCATTGTGTTGTTGCATAGCGATGGAGTCGGCTTGGGTAGGGGTGCATGAGCCAGGGGGCAGGTTTAGAGCATCCCGAAAAGTAGACACCAGATATGGATTAGGCAATTTTGATTTTTAAGGACGGCCGGTGCCCGATTGACATCACTTCCACAAGCCTGTGATGTCTGGATTGTACTAGGAATTCTTCCGTCAACCCGGCTGTCATCACATGCTAAAACATGATGCAGAGTCGAACCGGATGTAGAGTTAATGCGTCAGCCGTCGCAGTGAGAGGCCCTAAAAGAGCCCAGACACCAATGCACCGTGCGTCATAGGCCCGCGGCCCACTACAAGGCCCGTGGGGAATGCCGGTTCTTGCGGCTTAGCTGCCTTCTCCGCGACACAAGCCGAAGATACTTCCAGGCCGAGGCTTGAACAGGTGACACCCACTTGTCATTGATCTGGACGGCACCCCCGTCCAACGGGATCTTGAATCTGACTTTCCAGCTTCTCTTCCCTTCCTCTTATTCTCCCTCAACGTCCCATCGTTGTCTGTGTTTACTTTTTTTCTTTCTTCCTTTCTTTCTTTCTCCTCTTTACCGTTTCCTCTGTCCTCCAATGCGGTAGCCGTCCCAGCGCAAAACAATCAAGTCCCCTGCACCCGTCTCGCGACACCCGCTTCCTCCAAAGACTTTTTGCCGAGGCTCGATCTCGCCGCAGCACCATGGCCTCGGCCGCCCTCGAAGGAATCAAGGTACGTCCCGCGATGCGATCGCTAACGATTCCACCTGCGAAAGGGGCACCGCCGTGCGGTGCACGGCATAGACTCGTGGCTGACGCACGCAGAACGCGCTGGAGGTCATAGTTCGGGACCCCCGATACCATGACTTGCTCTCGCTGATCAAGACGGCGCGCAATGGCGCCGTCTACGGAACCAAAGTGCGGTTTCCGCATGCGCTAGTGTAGGTGACGCCCTTGATCGTCTATTTGCCGGTGCGGTTTGCTAACAAGTCCTCTTTGCAGCATGATCTTCCTCTTCCGCTCGGGAACGTACGTTGAACCACCCTCCACGACCGCTCGATCGATTGTCGCATGAACCGCGCGCTGATGTAGACGATTTTACAGATTTCGACAAAAACTATCACTGGTCTTGCGAGCGACAAGACATCATGCTAGCAACCTGGCACGCTTTGCCGTCACCTACAAATTGACGATGCTTGCGCTCAAGCACTTTGGTTCCACGCCAGGCAAAGAAGGTAACGTTACCTCAGTTCGATTTCACAAATGAAGAAGAAAAATTCCTAATAATTAATGTTACAGGAGCGTATGATTCCTTCTTTGGTGGTCTCGTGGGCGGTTACTTTGTGTTTGGTGGTCGCTCCCCGCGTTCCGGAAAGATCTCTTCCGTCAACCAGCAAATTGTAATCTACGTCTTCGCGCGAGTGGTGCTAGCTCTTGCTCGCATCGCCGTCAAGCCCGGCGTCGGCTTCCCTGGAGTGTCTTCGGAGCCCCTGCACTCCAAGATCAACCACTACGCCTGGCCCGCCTTCGCGTCGCTCTCGTGGGCCATGGTGATGCTCATCTTCCGCTACCATCCAGAGGAGCTGCAGTCGAGCTTGCGCGGTAGCATGACGTACATCTACAAGGACTGCAACGACTGGGACTCGCTCCGAACGTTGATTTGGCACAACAAGTAGACAAAACAAGACTGTGGAGAGGGCGCATCTCTTGAGTTGGTTATCCCGGGCGTTATTGGCGTGGCCTTTGTGAGTTTTAGCTAGTCCCAGAGACGGGACCTATTTTGGAGTCGGGCACAGCTCAGCATTTTTACGAGAAAGACTTTGTATGGAAATATGGACTAGAAGGACCCCGGATCCGATGGAGCCATTGCTGTTCCGGGTGGAACGCTGCATGTATACACTCCTAGGAATATTATGATCGGTTCAATGTTAGATATCAAGCTAGCACAGCTCGCATCCGACATCAATGTCAAATTGCCAATTTCTTACCATGGCACATTGTTCCTAACATGCTATTGACTCGAAGGTAGCAATCAGGAGCCAGACGATGGCGGCTCGCCACAGCCCTATAAGGTAATTCAGATGCAAAAAATTAAGATCAAGATGCAGCCTGGGAAAGGCTATTTGCGAATAGCTTGTTTATAATCCAACTAAACAGATTCAGAACGGTTGGCAACTATTTACAAGGGCTTCCCCCATAGCGTACCCCACTAGCACGGTGCCGAGCTACGGTTGGGGACAAAAATCGATAAAAATTGCACTGTGTGTGTAGCTATCGGTCATAGTGGATTTGACACTGTATTTGTCCACCGCAGCCCCCTACACCCTGACGAAAATAATCATGATTGGAATCTACAGGCACTGTGCAGTGTTTGTGCACTTTTGTCCTACCCCGCTAATGGGAACAGCTCTCCGCCATCAGCCCGTTTCCGCTTGCCCCTCCACTTGGGAAGGCTGCCTTGAACGTGTGGGTGTGCCTAGCTTCAACTAGCATCACCTTCACTTGGTTCGGCGCCTCCAACTTGTTTCCCCCCCCTTCCCCTTCTTCTGCCAACCCCTCTGCCAACCCTCACCCGCGATGGCGCCCAACCCCAAGGTCGCCGAGGCCCTCGCCAGCGCCGAGTCGGCGTCTGGCGAAAAGGCTCCCCTGTACGAACAGCTCCTGGCTGGCATCCAGACCATCTCATCCCCGGCCACCGCCACCGACGACCTCAACGCCATTGTCGACTCCTTCTTCGGGCAGAGCCTGGGCGTCGTGGCCACGCGGTCTGTCCTGAACGCCTTCGTTCCGACCCTCAAGGAGCTCAAGGACGAGGACATGTGGATCGAGGTGGGCAACCGGACGCTCGAGGTGCTGTCGGCGCAGCCCTCGTCGTCGTCGTTCCTCGACGCCGGTGCCACCCTCCGCGAGCTCGTCGCCACGGCCCACGAGAACAACGAGGACTTCCTCGACGCCGCAAAGACGCTGGCCGAAATCCCCCTCGACAACTCGCAGCGCAAGATCACGGACGAGGAGAAGGCCCGCACCTGGGTTCGCATCGTCCGCAACTACCTCGAGGTGGACGACTCGACCGCCGCCGAGATGTACATCAACAAGCTCAAGAACATCATGCACAACGTCCCCGACCAGGACCTCAGCCTGCACTTCAAGCTCTCCCAGGCCCGCATCCAGGACGCCAAGCGCGACTTCCTCGGCGCCTCCCAGCGCTACCACGAAATCAGCTTCTCCCCCGCCATCGCTGAGGAGGAGCGCCTCCACACCCTCAGTATGGCCATCAAGTGTGCTGTGCTCGCCCCCGCGGGTCCCATGCGAAGCCGGACACTGGGACGGCTCTACAAGGACGAGCGATCAGTGCAGCTCGACGAGTTTGGCATCCTGGAAAAGATGTTCCTTGACCGGCTCCTCTCCCCGGAAGAGGTCGAGAAGTTTGCCGAGGGCCTGCAGCCGCACCAGCTGGCCACGACATCGGACGGCTCCACCGTCTTGGCCAAGGCCGTCGTTGAGCACAACCTCCTGGGAGCTTCCCGGCTCTACAACAATATCCGGTTCGAGGCCCTCGGTCTTCTCCTGGGCTTGGACGCCGACAAGGCAGAGGAAACCACTGCCCGGATGATTGAGCAGGGCCGGTTGGTCGGCCGTATAGACCAGCTGGACGGCATCATCTGGTTCGAGGGCGGTGAGGCCTCGGGAGAGAGGGGCAGCGGCCGAGCCGAGGTGATTGTGGGCAAGGAGATGCGCCGGTGGGACGCCAATGTCGAGAGCCTGGCCGAGGAGGTGGAAAACGTCACCAACGCGTTGCAAAAGGAGTTTCCGGTGAGTACCCATTTGCCATTGAATCTATCTCATATCCACATTCACGCTGACCCGTTACAAAAGGAATTTGTGGCCGCCAATCTCGTTGTATGAAGGGAAAAGAGCAAGAGAGGAAACATTAATGCACATTGGCGTTTGGAAGGACTGGGTATTCCGGGGTTTTGTTTTCCAGTATTAAAGCATAGAAATATACATGCATTGGCAGATTTACGCCCCTCTGTCGACAAGTCTGATATTCATTCCAAATCTCTCTTCCTGACTATGACGTAACCCTCGCTGAGGTTTCGCGGATTGCCAGCCTCTTCGATAAAAGCGTGGTGGTCGCCACGGGCCCTGGAGGATGGTGCCTTGCCGGGTGATGTTGAGGGCTCCAGGCCTTCCTCCCGTTTGATGATGTGGACCAGGCCATCAGCAATGTGCTGTCCCATCCAGTCATACCCGTCCTCGGTCAGATGCAGGCCATCATCCCAGTACTTGTCCCTGTCAGCCTCGGTGAGGGAGTGGTATGGGATGCGGGATTCAAGGTCAAAGAAATAACTACGACGGTGTAAGAAGATAAGAAGAAGGATCTGCCAAGGCTTCGAGCGGGTCGGGGGGGGTCTGAGGGGGGGTGGGAGACCTGGACATACAAGTTTGGTTGCTGGTGGGTCATGATGTTGAGGTTGAGCTCATCCCGTCTCTTTGTGAGTCTGTCGGCCTTGACATGGCACTCGGGGACAGTGAGAGCAAGAACCTTGCTTTCTTTGGAGAGGGGAACATCCCAGACCTTCCGGAGACCCTCGTAGATGTTTTCGGAAGAAATTCCATACCCCAGGTCGCTGTTTGGTGAAGAGAACAAAAGACAGTCAGCAGGCATGAAGCAGGGTGGTATCTGCAGAGGCAGTGGGGGGGACGTACTTGGTTCCTCCAAGGACAATGGTCCAATCGAATTTTGCGTTTTCGACTAAAAGATGAAATATCAACCATTTGAGCTCACGAGATCAACCAAGCCATGATAGTCGAGGCGGTAGAGTTTCGCGGTGGAGAGGTGGGGGTGGGCGCTGACGGGCAGTGAATGAATGGGTGATAGAGATAAAGCCAGGGGGGTAGGCGGCGGCAGTCTTACACTGAGTCTTCATGCGGTTGAGGAAGCGGTCGAAGGAAGCCACATCGCCCGGGATGCCGTTGGTGACGACCTCGAAGTCCAAGTTGGGAAAGGCACCTGTGAGCCTGTCCTCGAGCTTGAGCGAGTAAGGGTGCGCGTTGAGGCCGTACGAGCAGTAGCCCGAGGTGAGCGAGTCGCCGAAGCACAGGATGCGGAGCGTTTTGGGCTTCATGGTGCTGCTCCGGGAGCCGTCCGGGGCCGGGCTGAGCTGGGCTTGGCTTCCGGAAATGCGGGAAACAGGCGAAGAGGCGGACGAGATAAGACGGGAGGTGGTTTTGCGGAAGACGGAAACCAGCCGGCTGGGTGCGATGAGAGAGAGGGAGGATGCGATGCGATGAGATGAGATGCGATGCGATGCGATGCGATGTCAGTGGTAGAGGTGGGCGACAGGGAGCGTGCCAGCGCTTTGTTGGCTTACATGTGGTGGGAGAGAGCGCGCGCGACCAGGCAGCCAGTAGCCAAGCACGCAACCAAACGACTTTGCCTTGTGTGCAAAGGGTCCTCCAGCTGCATCGGACGAACTCTGGCTGCCGTTTTCGCGCTGGGGGCTGTGGCCAATAATAAGGTTGCAAAGGGTGTTTCCTGTCATTCGGCGCAGAGGAGGCTTCTGCTTCTGGATGGGTTCCTGTTCCCTAGAAAAGAAAAAGAAAAATATAAACAAATAAAAAAGAGGCAGTGCCGTGGACCAGAAGAGGGTGTTGTCGCGCGACCACTGCCGGCCGTGAGGATATCCTTGTGACGTAGCGCCTCCGCGCTCAACCATGGTCCCTGAGCCCGGGGAGGGGGGAGGCGGAAGGACAACAACCCATCAAGCCAGCACCGTCGTCAAAGCGCACCGCAAATAATCCCGGCCACCGCATGTAGTGCACGCTAAAACACTAAAAGCAAACGTATCACACGGTGGCCCGGTCGTCCGGGGCTTGATGCTACGCCTTGTCGACACGAACTCCAGGGTAGTGTATCATCACGAGGGAGCAAATTCAGACGACAAATGCAGAGAAGCAGGGCTTGGTATCGCAAACTAAGTAGTGGCTAGCTGGTGGTGATGAACGCGTATTTTGGTGCGATAGGTTAGCACAGTTCCGCTTTGGGGAAGCAAACTCGTGAAGGTAAACCATATCCGTGGCGCCTCTTTCTTATCTCAACTCCTACTTAGCTAGGTTACCACCACATGACTACAACCCGATATTTCAGTCACATCAGACAGATGAAAATTGGTTGCCTGCATCTAAACCATTACGATATACTTTGGCACACAATACGGGATCGAAATATGTAAACTTCAATACATGGCATGGGAGGATATTATCCCACAATTGAAAGATAGTGTTGTCGTTATCCCGATGAAGCCGAAATGATACAATGTCGATTTATTCTCAGCGATATAAAGCCCAGTGCCAGGTGATAGTCCAACAAGGCGATAGCAATGAATAAACCATTTACGACGAGAACGAAGCCGTAGAGAAGCCTAGGTGTACTCAAGTTCAGAGCAAGTTTGGGTTGTCAATTGAATTACCCGGGTCTATAAAAATAACCCCCCTTCTTCTCAACAGCAAGCACTGACTTGGGTGAGATGGCCGAGTTGGTTATGGCGTCAGGTTAAGGTCACCTTAACACCTAGTTTCCTGATGGAGCAATCCTCCTGGGTTCGAGTCCCAGTCTCATCAAACTCTTTTTTTGGCTTCTCTTTTATTTTTATTTTTTTGCGCAAGCTAACGACATCCTGCTCCCTGTCCTGCCCAGCTGATTTGAACCAAGGATAAAGAAATAACCAGAATGCTCAAGTATTGGTTGATAGGGGTGGACAGACAGCAATTGAAGCGAAAGAGGTGCAATGCCTAACCGAGGTGTTTCTCATGTGCCACACGCGAGAAGCGCCCTGGCAGAAATTGCCTGTCATGTCATTGGGCTCTCGAATGATTGAAACTTGGCTGAGGTACTTTTTGGAACTCCATGTTCATTTGCCAACGCTCGGTGCTAGCGGGTATTAGTCGTCTCTCTCCATGGCCCTCGCGAGACGTCGAGGATGAGCGAGCGAATGAGACCCAGCGAGTCTGTTTCTGCATGTGCCTTTGTCGACAACAAGGTCACCAGCCCAAGCACGATCAACCCGGGATATATTCTAGACGGGATGAAAATATTCTCGCACCACTTAGATGAACAGGCCCAAGTCCAAATAAGGCTGACAATCCTTGGCGTCGCCACTTGCCCATTGCGGTGATGCTTGATATTTTTTTTTTCTCTGCCGCCCCGCCCCCTCCTGCGCGTCGTCCGCTATCGCATCACCACCCCACCACCCACACGGCAACTCGACCCTTTACCCCGCCAAACTTTTTTTTCCCTTGTTGCCGGGCGCGCGGTTGCAATTGTTTCTTCCTCACAACTTTCTCACAACCATCCAAAAAATGGCTTCCCAGCAGAAGATTGCCATCGTCTCCGTCTACGACAAGACCGGCCTGCTGGACCTGGCTAAGGGCCTCGTCCAGCAGGGTGTCCGCATCCTTGCCTCTGGCGGCACCTCTAAGATGATTCGCGAGTCTGGCTTCCCTGTCGAGTAAGTCGCCCAACCGACGCCAAGAAACATTGGAGTTTTTTTTCTTCTTCTTCTTCTTCTTCTTGACGCAATTCTCACATTCTCTCTTTTTTAGGGATGTCTCCGCCATCACAAAGGCCCCGGAGATGCTTGCTGGTCGTGTCAAGACTCTTCACCCTGCTGTTCACGCTGGCATCCTCGCCCGCGACCTCGCCTCGGACGAGAAGGACCTTGCTGACCAGAACATCAACAAGGTTGACTATGTCATCTGCAACCTCTACCCTTTCAAGGACACCGTTGCCAAGGTCAACGTCAGCATCCCCGAGGCTGTCGAGGAAATTGACATTGGTGGTGTCACCCTCATCCGTGCTGCTGCCAAGAACCACAAGCGCGTCACCATCCTCAGCGACCCCAATGACTACGCCGGTTTCCTGAGCGAGCTCGAGAAGGGCGAGATCTCGGAAGCCAGCCGCAACCGCTACGCCCTCAAGGCCTTTGAGCACACTGCCGACTACGACGCCGCCATCTCTCACTTCTTCCGCAAGGAGTACGCTGGCAACGGCGACCAGTATGCTGCCCTCCGCTACGGTGCCAACCCCCACCAGAAGCCCGCCGCCGCCTTCGTGCCCGAGGGCAACCTGCCCTTCAAGGTTCTCTGCGGCTCACCTGGCTACATCAACCTTCTCGACTCCCTTAACGCCTGGCCCCTGGTTAAGGAGCTTAAGCAGGCCCTTGGCAAGCCCGCTGCCGCCAGCTTCAAGCATGTTTCCCCTGCTGGCGCTGCCATTGGTCTCCCCCTTACCGAGGAGGAGCGCAAAGTCTACTTCGTCAACGATATCCCAGGCATTGAGACCTCTGGCCTCGCCCAGGCCTACGCTCGCGCCCGTGGTGCCGACCGCATGAGCAGCTTCGGTGACGTCATTGCTCTCAGTGACGTTGTCGATGTTGCTACTGCCAGCATCATCTCCAAGGAGGTTTCCGACGGCGTCATTGCTCCCGGCTACGAGGATGCTGCCCTCGAGATCCTCAAGAAGAAGAAGGGTGGCCGATACCTGATTCTCCAGATCGACCCTGAGTACAAGCCTCCTGCCACCGAGACCCGCACAGTCTACGGTATCACCCTCCAGCAGCACCGCAACGATGTTGAGATCTCCCCCAAGTCCTTCACCACCATTATCACTCCTAAGGATGCTAGTGCTCTCCCCGAGAGCGCTGTTCGCGATCTTACTGTTGCCACCATCACCCTCAAGTACACCCAGAGCAACTCCGTCTGCTACGCTGTCAACGGCCAGGTCATTGGTCTTGGTGCTGGCCAGCAGTCTCGAATCCACTGCACTCGTCTTGCCGGCGATAAGGCCGACAACTGGTGGATGCGCTTCCACGAGCGCGTTCTTGGCATCAAGTGGAAGAAGGGCACCAAGCGCGCTGACAAGAGCAACGCCATTGACCTGCTCGTGAGCGGCCAGCTCCCCAAGGATGGCCCCGAGCGTGAGGCTTTCGAGGCTGTCTTCGAGGAGGTTCCTCCTGCTTTCACTGCTGAGGAGCGCGATGCTTGGATGAAGCAGCTCAAGGACGTGTGCGTCTCCAGCGACGCTTTCGTAAGTTTCTCCCGGATGCCACTGTTTTTTCATATTTGGACTAACCGATCCGTAGTTCCCCTTTATCGACAACGTTTTCCGTGTTGCTCGATCAGGCACAAAGTATGTTGCCGCCCCTGGCGGCAGCCAGAACGACGGTGCCGTTTTTGAGACCGCCGAGAAGCTGGGCATTACCTTTGTGGAGCAGAACATCCGTCTCTTCCACCACTAAGCAAATGAAAGAAAGAAAAAAAGGAAAAAAAGGGGCTATTGTTATTGGAAGAATGAAAGCTAAAAAGGACACATAAAATTTGACGATGACCATGTTGTATATAGATAGACTTGAAACACTGCGCGATGATAATCACCTCAACGTGATGATGATGTGGAAGCACTATTTGGCTATTGTGCTAGCTCAGTTCTTGCTGCCCGGAACTGAAAGATAAGAAACAAAAAAAAGAAGAAAATATTCACATCTCCATGATGCCAAGTCCCATTTTACTCCAGCCTTTTTTATCCCCATGAACCGCCAACCGTGAAACTCGGTCTGACCCAAACGCAGATCCACCATAGTAGTTTACATTGCAGAGACATTGCGCCGCTCTCTCTAACGAACCATTATTAACCCTCGATATCATCGTCGCTCAGCACGAGCTTCTGCGCCAACAGACCCGACATTCCGCCTGATTTGATGCCCGTGCTCTTCTTGCGCGGGTTTGCGTCCTCGGTCGGCTTGTCCGTTGCCCACGCCTCTTCCGTCGCTGGTTCATCCTCTGCATCTGAATCTTCGTCGGCGGCGTTGATGCCCCGGAAAGACGTCACCTTTTCGAGATCTCGGAGCCTGAAACCAGTTGGCTTGTGGCCACGAGCCATTTGTGCCATGTAAGGCAGACGTTCGAGGAGCATTTCACGCCGAGCGGCACTGCCGAGGGACAGGATAGGGGCATTCTCCCCAGAGGCCTCATGCTGCATTTGTTGGTCAACGGCCAGGCGGCTCTGTTGCTTACGTTGCATCCAGGACGTCTCGCTCGCCGGTTGTTGCGAGCGACGGAACGCCGTAGCACCCTCTGTGAGATTCTTCGTCGGCGCGTTGGTCTCTCCCTTCAGTAGTTTTGATGACCACATGTCGACAAGTCCCTCGATTTCTTCCTTGGCGCGCCATAGCTTCAAACTTGTTGGATAAAACATCTTGTGAGCATCGCTGCCTTTTGACATGGTGCTTGCCTTGCGCTTGACCGGGTTGGGCAGCGAGAATAACATGCCGCGAACAGCGACCTGAAACGTCATTTCGTCTTGTCGCAGGAGCTGGCTACCTGAATCCGCGCCGGTAAAGCCACCCCTGCCCCCAAAGAAGATATCCCGAGAAGGACAGAGAAGATCACTCTGAGACAGATATTCAACACAATCATTCACGTAGTCTACGGAGGTGTTCAAATCCATTGGACTTGTGCTTTCGCAAGAGAGCAGATAGTTCTCGTGCAGCGCAGAAATGAATGTGTGTGTATCTGTTCCAGTCTCATCGATCAGAGAGTCCACAGAAACCTCAGAAAGTTTTGGTCGCGAGTTTTGTGATAAGAACGGCGGTAATTTCTCAACATCGTTATTCTGAGAAGCGCCATCTTCTCGTTTATTGTATACCACTTTACCCACTGCGTGGAATATGCCTAAGCTGGCTTCGCGCTGGGAAATCAATTCCAGACTGTCCTGCTCGCTTTTGGTGAGCCCGATGGCGTCCTTGACAGCCTTCTTCTGCTTCGTGTGAGCCACTCTGGAACCCCAGTCTGCCTCTTGGTCACCTTTTAGGCAAAGGAATTCAAGAGAGGCAACTGCATTTCGAATATCCCCGATTTCGCCAAGGCGCTTCAGAACCTGTGGACCAGGTGTCTTCCTTCGACCTGATTTCCTGGCCTCCTTTTGTACTATCAATTCCAACGCCTTTGCGAGCAGTGTGGGGGCAATGGGGTTGAACTCGATCATACCAACACCTGGGTGGCGAAGGATTTCCGGTCCCAACAGACGGTGGGCAGTGAAGCTGTCAGCCGATGCTGATGTTGTAGTCAACAAAGTTTCCGATATAATTAAAACCACCGGGGTAACTGCCTCTTTCTGAGAATGCTGCCCAAACGTCGATAGCGAGGGTGTATTCGCCGTGAGATAATCAAGTATTGTGCTCCTGAACGACGTCAAGGCCGACGAGGACCTTGAAAAGGTATTGGGAAATTCTTCAATCATCATGATGCGTTTGGACTGACTCTTTGGGGTAGAATGAGGGCTGTTCAGGGCGGTTGGTTCGGGGCTGTCCATATCTAGTGCGCCAAACTTGCCGCCCCTCCCAAGGAAATCCTGGAACTGTGCTGAAGTCGAAACAAATCCATAACCTGAGCTTCCGACAGGATTTCTCCATTCTAGTAGTTCGCACCCCATGTCATTGGCCAAGAGTCGCAGTGTCGTCGTTTTGCCAGAACCAGCTGCACCCTTTAAGACTAGCAGCCGTTGTCGCATACGGCCAGCCGCAACCTCATCCAGCCATCTCCTGACATCTGATACCTTCTTTTTGTGCACTGCCAGCTCCTCTAGGTTCTTCGGCCCGAATCTTTCTGACCATGGGCGTGAGTCGTCGTTCGCTGTGGCTGGAAAAGCTGGCTTGGGTGGTTTGAGGAACCTTTGGCTGGCACTAGGAAAATCGATGGAAGCCGACTGTGTTCCGTTCCTCGATCTCTTTTTCGCATACTGGCTAACCAAGCTTGATGAACTGGCCTTGAGTTCTGAAATCTCATCATCCTCGGAAATGGGATCGCTAATGATGTCGTCGAGAGGGATCGTCTTTCGGTCTGTGGATCCGCCAGTCCTTGTTGATCTCTGCGCCTGCTTCGAAAAGAGACTCTTTATGTCTGCAGACTTCCCTTCATCCTTCCCCTTCCCGACATTCTTCGACTTTTTAGGACTGGTGCTAATCTTTTGCGATTGCGATTGGCGGGTG
Source organism: Calonectria crousiana (assembly GCA_013406985.1). NCBI lineage: Eukaryota > Fungi > Ascomycota > Sordariomycetes > Hypocreales > Nectriaceae > Calonectria > Calonectria crousiana. The sequence goes on along the minus strand of VTGD01000040.1, from coordinate 270,134 downwards.
ATGCGGCGAGAAGTATTCGTAACGAAAGGCCCTGATGCAGACCTATTCTTCGAAGGGCTCGGGGATGCGGTCGGTGCTTTGGTTTGGGCAGGGGAGCTCGGCGAGGAGACGAGGAAGTTTGTCAGTGTGTTGGCACGGGGGTGCTCGTCTTCGTCGTCAGAAGCATCAACGACATTCCGCCGCCGGCGCTTCGCGGGCGGAGCCATTAACGCGACTGTAACATTAGCGGGTTTGACATTCCATAAGAAAGGCCTGACGCGATTTCCGGGGGAACCTTGGCCGATCTGCCGACTAGAAATGCAATCGCGTAAATGTATGCTGTCGCGATGATGCCTGGTTCACGCTGCTATGTTGACGTCGGGACCCACTATACACAGTATTAGCATCCACTCCATATTTACGCACTGTATGATGGTTAACACTAGCTGCCATGCACACACTTAAACTAAATCAACATAGCGGCATGAAGTAAAATTCTTAGGATTGGAGCATTTGCCCCCGCTAGATGGGAATTCTATTGAATTTTGATTTCAATTGTTTTATCCAACTAACCACACTTCAAGACTAAACTACAAGACATGTGTAAAACCTTTTTAAGTTAGGCAGAATGTGTATTTTTGTTCATTACCACCATCGTTATGCGTCGTCCCATGTTGCTTTCCAGTGAAGATTTATCCATTTTATCGCGTGAGTATATAATTCATACTGTAAGCTATGATGATTAAAATGTCCACCCATTAAAATTATCCACGAATGATACGGCAGAGTTTAGGTATCGGCTGTGCACATCTCCCCACGTTCGCGATGCTTCCCTGATGGCGCGAATGGCTGATGTGTGTTAGAATTAAATTAAACATGATGCTGGGGAGTACTTGCCTTTTACATAATGCGCATCCTTTGACCAAGGGGAATTGATTGCTTTATCCTCCACATACTTCCAACTCCTTTGAAGGGGATTTTGTTCAACATTGTCAGGATCAGGAAGCGGTCGTTCCTTGATAACGAAAATCGCAAGAACAAGGAGCCACCACTGTCTGACCAGAGTCATATGGTACTTTTCAGCGAAAAAAGGCAACAAAATTCTGACGGCGTGGCTTGTTGTTAAAAGGTGGACGAGGAAGAAGTTAAAGGCATGAGTTCCTGGCTTGGCAGTTGCAACCAACAAAGCCACGGCTGCTTCCTGTGATAGTTCAAATTGCTTCACTGGATCTTCAAAGGTCCAGGCGTTCCAGTACTCAAGAATGAGAGCCTCGTGCTTGTCGAAGATGTCCTCTAGATCATCTAGGGTGAGATTCTTAGGAAGAGAGTTGAATCGATCATCCTTGGAAAGTTTTATCAGTAGCTGTAGTGGGGAGTCTGAGGTGAATGAGGCCGGTTTAGTGTAGGACTTGTTGTCGAGGTATTTGTGCAAAAAGTTGTATTGCACACAAGCGAGCCCCAGAGCTTCTACGGCAAGTTCCTTACAGTCTACCTCGTACGCATACGCGAGGTGAATGAGAGGATGGCCCACTAGACAGTATGATTAGTAGACTGGCTGGGGCTAAGCAGAGTCATAGACACTCACGACCGCCGATCAAGCCATTGACCACTGGTTCGTTACCCATGAGTAGGTAGTGGGTTATTTCTTGCTTCCAGTGATATGAAAACTGCATGGCTAGCTGGTCCTCAAAGAAATCAACGTAAGCTCGCTGATATCTCTTGTCACCACGGAGGTCTAGCCAATCGTCCTCGCAAACCTCTGCAGGTGAGGGCTCCCATGACTCCAGCTCGAGAATCTGTTTGTCATAGATATCATGGAGTTGAACATCATTGGCGCCGAGAAGATACGCGGAGCTCAGAATATGAGCGTTGTGGTTGTCGTACTGGAGATTGTGATAGACAATTGAGTAGTTGGCGTGGTTGGCTTTCAACAAATGCTTGAGGGACCGGGCTCTCTTGTCTGGGTTGGTCTCGATCTGGTGAATCTCAACTGGAGGCAACGGAATCGCCTGGGTCCTTGAACAGGAGCCCATGATCCTGTTGACAACAGGTACGTAAGATAGCAAGCCGGACATGGTGGGATATATGCAGGGCGCTTTGGTTGGAGAATTGTGCAAGAGGGAAGCAGAACCACGATGACGTTCGACTTCAATTCCCTTTCGTTGGGGTCTTACGGACGCTAAAAATGGCGGGGCACCTGCAGTTTTTCTTGGGGCGACGGGCTTGCGGCTCTGGGACCATTAAAAAAGGGTCAAACGCACAGACCATGCTATACAAAACTCCTGCTGCCCCCAACTGAGTGAACTGTCGCGACGTGGTAAAGCGAGCAACTGGATCAGGCTAAACCTCCCCAACAGTCGGCCACCGGACCGAATCTACTCTGAAATGGCGCTGCCAGGGAAGCCTTTGATTTATGCGGAACTATTGTCAAATATCCGGCAGGTCTCAGTTGCAGCGTCCCTGCCGTCGCCCGCCGACGCGTCAACCAAGGCTGATGTCTTGCAGTATGGCCGCCAGCTTCAAATCACCCACCGGGGTCAGGTAGAGGTCACTTCTCTCCCCGCACAAGTGATGGCCCCCCCAAGCCTCCCTATTCCTGGGCAAGGAGGCTTGGATTTATCATGGCGGCTTCCTGTGTCTCCAGCGGAAGCGAGACCGGCGCATTTCTCACTGGAGAACCAAGTAGTGCCCTGGACATCCACAGATGTGGAAATCGGCTCACCAATAAGCTGTTGGAACTGTGGCCGGGAGTTTATCTCCAAAGATGCCATAAAAACTTGGAAGGATCTGCCCAGTGAGAACTGGGCTGAGATGATGGAGTTTTGGCATTGCCATAAGCCCCACGACCACGATCAGCCAGATGCCGAGTCGCTGGCAAGCAAGGGCTATGGTGCCAATAATTCCATTTCCGCTCAGCCGGGCACCGGTTTTGTTGACCTTACTTCATTTCTATTCGCAGAGTCGGACTGCAACGGCTTAGCGGTAAGTTGACTTGGCGTTTTGCCACTGCTTGCTTTTCCCCTCGTTCCCATATCTCTTAAAGGCCTCTGTCCCGGGGATCAAGAAGGTGACCATGTCGGTATTTGAAACCAGTCAGTGACTTGGCCACCGATACAACTCCCCAAAATCATTGCTTTGGTCGTTCCCACGTTGTGGGCAGGCGAGCTGACTGGAACCCTTCCTTGGGGAACGGGATCTTGAGGTGATCCTGAAGACGCAGCCTCCCTCATTCATCCAGTCTTCCCAAGATATGGAAGACGGGAGATTTTAGAGAAGCACATTTTCCCCGACTTTAGTGGTGCCCTGTACGGTGTTGACCAACTGCTTACGCTGTCTAGTATTCTTCCTCAGCTGCTGATGCTGGGTTTGATATGAGTTCTTTGGCTTTGGACGATGATGCTTCGCGGAAATTTCTTCACATATTCTGCAAGGGATGCAGGACGGAGGTGGGCCTTTTCAATATTCTGGCATCTTCCGTGACTCTTTTCAAGTGGCAAATTGCTTGTCAAACGCTTGTACCCTGTCCAAAACCCACTAGCCCTGAGTGCCTAGCGGCAACTTTGATCGCCACTATCTCACGATCTGGGTCCTCCAAGTCTATTGTTACACCTCATATTTTAGGCCCATCATCATCAGAGCCTGACAAGCCTCGAATGGATTTGCATCTTTGGGTATTGAACCCTAATGTCGTGTATGCATCCTCCTCCTCCACGAAGAGCAAGACTGCTTTGAAGGTTTTGTACAGGGACATCGACTCCGAGGAGGCTACCAAATTGATAGAGTCTCTCAACTCGGATGTGCAGGAAATAACCCTACCGCAAGCAGCTATAGAAGCTGTCAAAGAACAGCTCAAATCCAGCGAGCTTCTTTTGCCACTCCGTGAGAGGACGTTCAAAGAGTGGAATGTCGGGCTACTTGGGCGATGGGGGCAAAAATCTCAGAGACCATAAATATTCGAGAAGCACGTCTTTTTAATGAAGAAAAAAAACATATTCGAATGACTTTGATAGTCTGGGAGCATCTGACGATGCACAGGCCGCACAGTGTGTAAAGCACTGTGATTATATGACCATTTGTGGGAAGCACACAGTGCGCTGATCTAACTTCTGTGGTCGATAGGCAACCGTCGGCCTATTTTCGCATCCATCGTCAGCTTTCTAACCTGCACACACCACCATACTCTCCGCATTTGATCTGACATTTATCGGAGCACCAAGCCTCGTTCAGGCTATTGTTCGTACGAAATCAGGGCGAAACTGTCCCTCCTTCTATTGACAACGGATCTGTGCGGTGATTATCCAACACCTCGGCTCGTTTGTGCTTCTCAGCGTCAAGCAATGTTTTTGACACGTTCCGATTACATCCCTGCGGGGGTTGTCCTAATCACTAGAGATGAGAATGAAATTTCGCTTGAATCTTGGAATGCAGAAGAGCTCCAGAGATGGAGCATGCTGTCGCTGCAGAAAGACGCATCGCCAGAAAAGGACAGCGAGCATCATTTTCTTGACCCGTACCTGCAAGACCAGTTGCTCAGGTCTCGAAATCTTCGATCCTATTCAAATCTTTTCCAAAAACACTGGATCAAGCTGGAATTCAAGACTAATGCTTCCACACCCAACCAAGGCACCCTCAGATTATATCTTCTTCCAGATGATGTTCACCGCAGCATTGTAGATCGTTCTAACACAGGGTTGCTAAAGATGAGGCAATCTATCCTTGCAGAGCTCAACTATTCCAACTCAGCATGGAATGGGGACCACCAGTCTGTGCAGAGTAGTCCACCATTGGTTGACCAATTGAGTCAAGGTGGTGAAGAGGAGATGTCACTGTTGCAGCTCTTCAACAAGATCCCATCACCAAATCCCGATCCAGAAATGGTGCCCGAACAAAACTCGCGAGATGTTATGTATTCGCTTTTGGAAAGCACCGTTCCTGGATTACAGACAAAGCTACACGATTATCAGAGACGGTCAGCGGCCCTGATGTTACAAAAGGAGACTTGCCCAGGGAATGTTCTCGACCCCCGTTTGCTTCATGTTTATGATCAAGATGGCTCAAGTTGGTATTTTGACCCGGCCATTGGCACTGCACTAAAAGAACCACGCTACTATGATGGAGTCTCTGGTGGTATCCTTGCCGAAGAGATGGGCTCCGGCAAGACTATCATGTGCTTAGCTCTCATTCTTTCGACCAAACATCTTCCGGCGCAGCCTCCAGAGCATTACCGTGCCGGGGAAGGACCCAGGCGCAATAAAATTGCTTCGCTTGCTGACATGGCTGCCTCTTGTGCGACAAGGAATTCCGTACCATGGAGACGGTATTTTGACACATACAAAAAGCAACTTGGAGAAGAATTTACCCATTGTATAGAAGCACTTGAACGAAATCCAGGCTATTATTTACTCCCCGCACCCGCACCTAATCGCATTGGGCGACGCAGAGATCTGCCCTTGCCTCCACCAAAGAAAATTTATCTCAGCTCAGCCAGCCTTATTGTGGTGCCCAATAATCTTCTAGCGCAATGGAAACAGGAGATTCAAAAACACACGGATGGACTGCAGGTTCTTGCTGTGACAAAGGATGATTTTGTTCCATCGATAGAGGCGCTTCTCAACTGCGATATAATCATTTTCTCCCAAACTGGATTTGAGAAACTTGTAAAGGAAAACGGCGGCATTACCCAATCTCCCTTCTCTCAAGTGCATTTCAAGCGGTGCATTGTAGATGAAGGACACAAGCTGGGCAACTCTAGAATCAGCAACAAGAGTAATTTGCTTCTGGGACTTGATGCATTGCACTTTTCATCCCGCTGGATCGTGACGGGAACACCGTCCCAAGGCCTTTTTGGGGTCGACAACCACGGGGACGCTTTATCCCATGAGGCCCTCGGGTCCCCACACGAGGCCGAAAATAACAAGGCAAACACCAAGTCCTCGGTTGAAATGGAAAGAAAGGATTTGGAGAGAATTGGATCGATCACGGCTCTCTACCTGAAAGCACGGCCATGGGCGAATTCTATCATGGATGCAGGTGATACAAAAGCAGATTGGTCCATCTACCTGATGCTGCCAAAACACAACACCAAAAGTCGAGGGCGTTGGGAGTGCTTAAAGTCCACGATTAACTCGCTCATAATCCGACACCGACTCGGGGAAGTGGCAAGCCTCCTCCCGCCTGTCAATGAAAAGGTGGTCGTTTTGGATGGGTCCTACCAGGACCAACTATCGTTAAATGTTTTCTCCATGATGATCATTTTTAATACCGTCCAATCGCAACGAACCGATATGGATTATTTTTTCCATCCGAAGCAAAGGCGAAGCCTGTTGCAGCTTGTGCACAATCTGAAACAGGCGAGCTTTTTCGGTGGTTCGTTCTTTGCATCTGAAGAAATATCCAAGGCTGTTCAGACTGCAGAGAAGTTTCTGAGCGAGCAAAAGGTACCGATTAGCGACGAGGACCGAAATCTACTTGAGCAAGCGATTGAAATTGGGCATGCGGCTATGGCTAACGATATTCGAAACCTGAGTAACCAATTTCATGAGATACCAGTTTCTGCACATGGGTTTCCTCGTACCATTGGCCAATCTTGGTCTTTGGACGGCGAACCCGGTGATCCTATGTGTAGTTCATCTAGCATGTTGTTCGCCCTCCAGAAGCTCATCCAAAAGTCGGGAGCAGCACCGGAGGAATTGAATTCTCTACTCAATGGGCAATTGGTGCAGGAGGGAGTGAATGAGAGAGACCGGATGCTGACATCCCAATCCACTAATCAACCAGCTTCATCCAAAGATAACTCTTCGCAAACATTGGCTGGCAACACTAAACTTGGAGGCGATACCTACCGCAAAATACGGTCTCACGGTGTAAACGGTGTGCATCCAGCGAGGGAAACGCCCTCTGAGATTTTTCTTGGACCACTCGAGCCGACGACGATTGGATCAACAGCATCCTCCAAACTATCATATCTGGTGAACAGTATCGTTCGGTATCAAGATGAGGAAAAAATTATTGTATTTTATGAGAATGAAAACGCTGCCTGGTACCTCGCCGGTATGCTTGATGTGGTATGTTGGCTCCCTGACCCCCATGGAAGCATAGCTAAAATTCTACAGCTTCAGATTCAGTACTTGATTTATGCCAAGGGTTTGAAAACAGAACGACGAGCGCAGTATGTCAATACATTTCACCACAACCCCAAATTTAGGTACGATCCTTTGGCTAGAATATGGATGACATGGAGGCTACTGACTTTATCACAAGGGTGCTTCTCATGGATATATCGCAGGCTGCTTTTGGTTTGGATATGAGAGAAGCATCGAGGATTTACTTCATCAACCCGGTACTCAACCCCCAGGTTGAGGCTCAAGCGATCGGCCGTGTCCGTAGAATTAGTCAGCAGAAGCCAGTTTCTGTTGAGACATTGGTGCTGAAGAACAGCATCGAGGAAGTTATTCTTGATCGCAAACAGCACATGTCACAGGCTGAACACCGACGGGTCAAATCAATCCTGGATATTCGCCCTGTATACGACTGGATCAAAAGTGCCAAAATCATTCCACTACCCAAGGGTAAGACGGTCAAGGTGGGCCAGATGGCACCGCTTCACAAGCCCCAGTACGTGTTTGGAAGAGGGTTTGGTCGCACGATGCATCCGGACGACGGCATCATACTGAACGAGGGAGGTGAAACCAAGACTGGCACGGTAGAGTCCAACCCGTTTGGCGAGCCAGCAGATGCGCTGAAACGAGAATATGACGTTGGCCCGGGTGCCGAGCGTCAGGTGCAAACAGAAGCGAATGGTCTGCTAACGAAAACGCGGGACCTGGCCGCGCGTCCGGCAAGGAGGGTGCGGTTTACGGTCGGCTCGGATGATGAGTAAGAACTGGAGACTAAGAGCTGGAGGATCCCACATCCGACGCACGGTGGTGCCAGGGGTGTTGGTGGGCAAATTGCAAAGTGGTTCATGCATCGTGGTTCCGTGTCGGGAGGGGGAGCGTTCCGTGGCAGAGTTTGGATCCAAGAGACGATCTGTCTCGATGAGATAGAGTTTCGGCCTCGGTCTCCTTTGAACTGCTTTCGTCTTGGTGTTGAAAGGCTGACCAACGGCGCTGCACTTGAGGTTCCTCGGAGGGGGTAACGAGGTAAGGACATTGTTTCGAATTCCGGGTGAAAATAATACTACATACAGCGTCAATCAGACATGGTCTGGGCTGAGGCGAGCACCTGAAACCAAAAACCTGATCCTACCATCGAAACGAGCGGTGATTGCGAATTGTATGGATGCCACGTTTCAACGAGGCTGTAGACAAGCAGAACGGCGTTTACGGAAGATCGAAAAGGAAGGCCAACAAACAAACAGGGAAGATGCGTGGGATATGAATGTGTTGCTTTTCATCCAAAGATAGACCAGATGATGAAGCATGGCAATGACGTCCACAAAATAGTCCGTGCCAACCCATTTCACTATCTCAAAGTTCAATCACGGCGCTTATCATTATTACATATGAGCAGGCTGACGATTAACAAAAGAAACATGTGGTGGTGGGTTTAGTTTGGCTGGGGAACCCATGTCACGATTGGGGACGGGTGACTTCAAGCGAACCAAGAGTCGGATACCCCGATATTGGTACTGGCCTTGCAAAGAGCGACGTGTTGTTTGAGGTTTGGAACGGATGCAATTTTCAGTCGGCCGAGGGGCCCGAGAGCACAGGGCTGGGGATCACGGTTGGTTGGAACACTTGATGAACGATTGAATTTCATAGCTTGAAGTTTGTTTGGGCATTCTTCTCTGCAGCATTGTGTGTCGGAATGAGGTGGGCTGACGGAACGAGGTGGGACGGAATCTCATCACTGGTGGCGGCAGCGAGCACCCTTGCGGTTTCACGGGGACTGGGAAGTTCGGCGTACTTGGTTTCTTGGAAGCAGCCTTGTCGGTCAAGATGAGGATTGCTGAGTTGGCCAGGATTGCGTGCTTGGGCGTCTTTGGCTTCCCACCAAGCGTGTCAGAATTGGGCAAGGCGTGTGATTGCCCTGGCTGTGATCTCCGCCGCGCCGCCAGCCAGACCGGGGGAGCCGGAGAATCGTAAATCGTATATGAAGGTACATCCAGCTGGGATCACTTGTTTGTGTTCCTGAGCGGCAGGAAGCGACGCGTGATGGCCAATTTGCCTCTGCTGAGCCATGTGTTGCCGATTCGAGCAACAAGATGGATGATCCGCTTTTTGTTTTGGTTAATGTGACGCGTGGTTGGAAATGTTTGTGCTTGGAACCAGCAGCTGAGGCGGCGCCCCATTCGAAAAGAAAAACAAGGGCAAAACATGAACATGGTCATCCCCGCAAGGGGACCCACCCGCTTTTCACGGAGACCGATCAGTGGGCGAGACGGGCTAGGTGGGGCACCCAGTGCCATGGGATCTATTTTTGAACGCGATTTTGGGCCTATTGCTCCTGTATTATTACCAGAGCACAGTGGGCTTTATTTGCACATACCAGCCTATACAATATATGCACACTAGCGATCCAATCTTGAAAATACGACCCCATTCACATCTGTGTTGTGCACCGGCCAACCCACGGGCCCGCAGCCTCTGGTTCACGAGAACAGGAACGAGCGGGATGATTGGCTGTCGATGAACTAAGCAGCGACGATGCCCTCTGGAGGTGATCTTGTTGTCGGCCGGCCCAGGGCACAAGCCAGCTCATCATCTCTTATTGCCTTTTTGCCCAACGGGCCGAAGCCCACATCCAAGGCTGTGATGCCGCACAACCTGGAGGCGCCTTGTCAAAATCTAAACCGAGGATCCAAAAAGCAGGGAATGACGAGGTGGCCCTGGACCTCGTCGGCGTGCTGATTGGCTGGGCTGTGTCGCCTGGTGAGGGGGTCAACGTGGTATCGATGTCGAGGCGTCATGTTATTTCTTTCACGTCTGTGGGTATTGGCAGCAATCGAATCCATCGCCAATAATACTTAAGCCAGGCGGGACCTTTCGTCGCAATGGAAGCCCATTTCGGATTGTTTTCCATCTTCGACGGAGATCGTCTTACATCGGTGGATATTGCCGATTTTGTTCTTGTACTTTGGTCCAGCTTTCTTTGCTCCTCTGCGGGACCGTTTTCTAGCCTGCATGTCTGGCCATAATTTGAAGAGCACTTATTACTGAAAGCTACTGTATGCCACGCACGCATTAGCCCGCTACTTTTCTCTCTCTTTTTATCTCTCTCTCTCAGTCTTTCGTTTTTGCAATAATTATTTTTCCTCTCCCGTGGCCTAATTTCTTACCGCCTCTTTGCTCGGTGCCAACAGCTTTTAAAACCTCTTCGAACGTCTCACCACAACCACACCATCATCAACAGTGTTTCTCGGATGCCTCAGAACCGCCACCGCCACCACACAAGCAATATTTAGCATTGGATTCCCCATTGTGCCGACAGCGGTTGGTTTGCCAGAAACCATTGCATCCGGGCTCCACTTCCACCGAGCTGACCTGACAAGCCGTGTGGGTGCCAGTGCAACTCTGTACCTGCAGGCCAAACACCAGGGGTCTTAAGCAAAACTCCATCCCAAAGGATTCTGTCAAAACCTATTGCTTGGGTAATCAATTATTATTATTATTATTATTATTATTACTTTGTTTACTGGAACAGTGAACCCTTTTGGTCGCTGCGGTCCCCTTTTGAGCACAACGTGCGGACTCTAGGGGTCTTTGACGCCTGCTCGTTTAACTTGTCTCAGCACTGTCCCAGACCACCACCATGTTTGAGGTTGACCATGATCACCATGGACAGGAGTTCACCCGCTTCTTCTCACCTGGCCGGAGCTCCATGTCGGCCATGGATGACAAGCGAGCCGAGGCCTTTCGACGCCATGTATGGGCCGTTACCATGATCGACGATGAAACCCCCTTGCCCGGCAGCAGAACGAACAGGCACTCCACCCAATTTGGGTACGTTTCTTTCCCGTTTTCTTCCCGTTGCGTTCGCCCGTGTGTTCCGTCTTTCCTTTTTCCCCCCCGTTCCTGTCCCAAAGCTCTGGTGATTTTCGCGCCGCCAAGCGACTAGCCCTGCCACCGTCGTTAGGCTCTGCACATCAGAGACGGGAATCGGCACCCGGCTCGCATCATCACCATCTCCCTCCGCTTCCCCCTAGTTGTTAGTCTCTTACAGTTGCCGTATATCCCGCTCCGCTCCCTACTCCCCCCCTTTGGCCCCCTTGAACACAGCTCTTGCCATTTGCATTACACGACACAGTCACTGCCCTGCCCTTGAAGAGGGGGTGCTTTTGTCCGGAAACAACGGCGCCTGTATGTCGCTCCCCCAATGTCTCAGCTGCCGCAAAGCTCATAAGCATCCCTCACCCCCACCAGCCAACTAGAAGCTTGAGCGGGTTTCGTGGCGCTTTTTTGGACTTTGGCGCTTGTCGTGCTGCATTGGTTTGATTACCCACCCACATTTTCCCCTGGTGGCGCATCGAGGTGCCTGGCAGCCTCGCGCTACTCGACGCCAAGAGATCAGCCCTTTAAGCTATCCGTACGTCAGAAGCGTTCTAGACGGCCTGACTTGGTTCCGACTGTTCCTTGAGGGTGCATGACAGGGCCTGCCGTGGGCATTACCAGAGTCATTATTATACCACTTGCGTCGTTTTCTCCTTCCCCGGCCCTTGTTTTCTTACACTTTTGTTTCTTCAATCCGCATTGACCCCTCGACATTCTTTACTGACTCTTCCTTCCCGTTCCTTAGCAAAGAGAATATTAAACGCATCTCTGCCAACAGGCTGAAGAGGAGACGAAAGTCCTTCCCGGTCAAACCACTACAAGAGCAGCAGTCCCAGAACCAGAGCCAGGACGAGAAGCCCACAGACCAGCCTCAAGAGAAGTCCCAAGAAAAGTCCCAAGAAAAGCCTAAAGAGAAGGCTAAAGAGAAGGTTAAGGAGAAATCTCGCGAGAAGTCTCGACTGAAGCCCCGATTGAAGATCATCGAGAAGCGTCAGCAAGAATCTCAGAAGAAGCCCGAAGAAAAACCCGCCGAAGAGAAGCCCCAAGAGAAGGACACGGACAAACCGCTGCCTGTCCTGCCAGAGCCACTGAAGCTTTCGCCTCCGTCTTACCAAGAGTACCACGAGAAGGATTCCGACGCCGGTTTCCAGCCTGATCTCCAGGTGAAATACAGAGAGCGTCCCCAGGTGCAATACAAAGCTTATTGTCCACCATACTCCCTCGAGGAGAACCGCGAAATCATGAAGGGGCCGACAGTCACGGCCCAGCCGGTCCAACCACCATTTGGACCGGTCGCTGAGCTGTACTCTGACGACGTTGAAGACTTTCTTGCAGGCTCCCGGAAGAACGAAATGCCTCGCACCACATACCCGACTTCATTTTCCGTGGTCCATGAATTGGAGACGCCCGCCCCCACCCCCACCAAGGCAACCGAGTCGCTGCCTACCGCCAGCTCCAACAAGCGCAAGACTCCCAACAGCTCGACTGCCTCCATCGCAAGCATGTACTCCAGCTCGGCGGAAACGATGAACCTGAGGTCCCGCCAGCGCTCTCCTTCTTGGGGAAGCAAGACCAGCGCGGATACCAAGGAATCAACCGGGTGGAAACCCGACTATCTCACTCAGCAGCCGCTCCTGATCCAAACCAAGCCGCACACGGCGCCCCGAGCGACTTACCGACAGGACGAACTCTTCGGTATGATGCCCAGCGAGGTGCTGGGCCTGGTTCTCTCTAAACTGCGAGATCTCCACCTGGAACCCGGCTCCATCAGTTGCTCAACCTGCTGGATGCGCGATATGTGCAATCTCATGGTTGCCTCGAGGAAATGGTACAAGACTGCTCGTGTCACACTGTAAGTTTTTTTTATTTGCTTCTTTTGTCTCATGCCAAGCACACCTGTCAAACCGGGTGCTACGATTGGTGTTTTGTAGCGCCGAGCTAACACCTTAGTTCAGTTACGAAGACATTCAGCTGGTGGGGCCAGATTCTCCAGCACACAAGAAGAAGTACAAGCTGAACCAAGGTGCTCGAATCATGATGCTGCGACGCACCTTGCGAGCAAACCCTTACCTGGCCAGCCTCGTCCGGGTCCTCAAGGTTCCGGCCCCTGAGCAGTCAGGCAAGGGTAGCAATGTGCACGACTACGATGACCTCGTTGCGACGCTCGTCATGGCTTGCCCCAACCTCGAGAGCTTGTCTGGACCAACAACCACCTATGACCACACCTTCAAGAAGCTGTTTCATGCACTGTCCACACGGACCAAGCTGAAGGAGATGAACTGGGTAATCCAGGTCCCGCCTCAGCAAAAGCAGCAGCGCGTCCAGTCCAGCACTCCACAGCCTGGCTTGATCATGGCAGGTGAGCTGACGCGGATCCAGGAAGTTGCATTCCTCGACCACCATGTCAACTGGCAACAGCTTGAGACCTTGTCCATCAACTGCTATCCCGGTGCATCCCTGAATCCCGAGGGACTTCTTACCTCCACCATCAAGCATCTTCCCTCCCTCAAGCACCTTCACCTCTGCAACATCTCGCAAAATGGGTTCAATGACAACAACCTCCTTGCCCTCCCGGCCCTGGAGTCCCTGACCCTTTCTCACATTCCCGGCATCACCTCCAACGGCCTTTCGTCATTCGCTACCCGCTCCACCAGCCGTTCTCTGCGCAAGCTGCATCTCCGCCACACTCCTTTGACCTCGTTGGCGGCCTTGGCTCGCATCCTGTCCAACTTGCGATCCCTCACGAGCTTTGCCTTGGTCCAGCCATCTTCTCCTGTCATGCCCGAGGAGGACTCGTTTACCCTTTGGATGATGCCCTACCTGGCTTCCAGCAGCCTCAAGAAGCTGCACTGGGACATTACCGCCCACGCTGTATCCACCAACAACGCTGCTGACGACATCCTTGCACGAAGCATTGTCGCCGGTGGATTCCCTAAGCTGACGACCCTGCGCGTGCACAACGATCCTGATGGAATCTTCCAGGATGTCTGCCTTCCCAGGGAGCGCATGGATCTACCCAGCGATCGACTTCGTTCCGTTGAGCTGCCTGGAGACATGCCCAACATGACCCCCGTCTCAAGCAACAGCCCCATCTCCCCAACTCGCTACGGCTTGTTCAAGACGACAAGCAACACCTCGATTGCCTCTCTCCGCACACCGCAATCTCTCACACCCAGCTCGCGTCACCCTCTCTACACTAACTTGCACGCCTCCCGTCTGGCCGCCCAGGCCCGCCTCGAGGCGGCCCGCTCCAGACCTCGCTTCACGGTCAACGTGATTGACGAAGATGGCACTACCGCCGAGACGTACGCCATGGCCGGCTTTCTCGGCACATTCGGAAGCGGCATCAACTACCACCTCATGCCCGACGCCAACTCGGTCGACGAGAAGGGTGGCCTGCCGGACGTGCGGGATCTCGAGAACGATGGCGGCGAGAGCCTGGCGGATGGTCACGAAGGATGCTCGGGCCGCTGGAACACGCGCGCTGGCGTTGTGGCCGACCGCAAGGAGAAGGAGACTTGGTATCACACGGAGCGTGGCCGCTGGACCAAGCCGACGCTGTAAACGGCACAGCCGCACTTGTTCACTCACACAAACCCACCCGCATGAAGTTTCTTTCTTTTAAACTTATACACTCACTCTTACAACAAATACCCCCCCAACACGCAAGGAACCAAAACATTGACGGAAAATAATGAGACTACTATACCACACTGGAAAATTGGATTGATGTTTTATTCTTCTACTTTCTTTTTTTTTTCTCTTATTCTTTTTGGATTTTGGCAAAAGTAATGTTTTCAAATACCATGTTACGATTTAACGGCTCCTACGTCTCAGAGGGTAAGGATGAGGGGCAGGAGCTGCCAACGAGTTCTTTTTTGGGTTTTTGATTTCATTTGGGATACATATTATTACTATAGACAAATTAGAATGGGATAAAAAATGGGATCTTGTTTTATTTACAGTCCAAGGTTGATGGCTGTAGTAGAAAAATTTAAACAAACATGGGTTTACATTTGCAATATGGAGTCTTGTCCCCTCGTGAGGTTGATTAAACTAAGCCATCCTGCCCCACTCACACCACCACTTACCACTTGCGTCCTGCCTGCGTGTTTCGTTTGTTTCCTTTTTTTTTTTAAGGCGCTGATCATGGTCGTATTCATCCGCCCCAAAGATTGGCATCTGGATGTGGAGATGGCGGCTCGTATCTGACGCGGCATGAACGACAATCGGCATCCGCAGATGAAGCCCACCCACCCACTCTAAAATATTCCCATGAGTGCTTGCCGCTATTACACGAGGTTTCGTGGGGGGGTGGGATGACGAGGCGAAGTGCCGAAAGGGCGAGACGCATTGCACGCAGTCCACCTTTTTGTTCAAAGCGATGGATGGGTGCGTGGTCATCCGGCCCCAAGCCGCGTCCATCAAAACAATCCGCAGCATCATGATCATCATCCCTGTGGCGGCTGGTACATGTCGTATTCTCTCTCTCTCCTGTCGGCCCTTTGGGAACCCTGCTGGGCTGCGAGAAGAAAATCTAATCCTCCACGTTCACTCTTTCCTTTTTTTTCTCTCCTTTTTTTTTTGTGGCTGCTTGATTCACATGCCTCCGGACTGCCCGACATGACATCGGGGCTGCCAAGTCGGGTGCTTAAACTAGACCGAAACTCTAGCAGCGGCCCATTGGAGATGCGCGATGCGGCCGCCGCTCATCATCAACCTTAATGTGAACTCAGACCCAACGAACAAAACAAACACACAGAGGGTACGAATCACACGACCAACGGCACATCCAAATAGTACACAAACATACGCGTGAGCAAACAAACTGAACGACGAAATACGCTCAGCAAATTAGATTTTTTTCGTCCACCATTGATGACATGGACACCAGAGTCTATAGGCTTTGTTCTAATCGAGTTACTACAGTTGTGTAGATTTTTTCATGCTTGGTCGTTAAATTTTGTATCTTCTGGATCCCCAAAATATCTCCCCTTCCGAATATGTTATGCAAAAATAACCCTAGAAACCAAAATGTGGCCATCTTCCTGAGCCAACGATAAGGAGAGGCTTGTAGTAAAGAAAATCAAATCCGAAACAAATAGAAACAAGATACGCTTATGTGCCCATCAAAGGCCGGTGGCAAACACCCACCATTTGACTCCGATTATGTGAGGCATTCCTCACCTCCAAATGTTCAAAAGAAAACAAAGTATTATGTGCCACGACTATGGTGTTGAAATTTAGAAGAACCTGCTCTTCTTCTTGTTCTTCTTGGCCTCACTGCCCAAGATGTCATCGAAAGTGGCACCACCGCCGGTGGCTCCCGACGAGGTTCCCGGTCTGCTGGGCTCATTGACCAGAGCCGGCAGGTGACCAACTGACTGGCTCTTGAGGCCGAAGAATGCAGTGCTGGCCGGTCGTCCTCCGAGAGAGCTGTTGCGATCCCCGAACGGGCTGGGAGGGGCGAGAGGAACCGGCTCCAGGCCCAGGGCAATGCTGGATCGCCACGCTTGGTTGGCACGGCTTCCGCCGGGGGAGTGGGTGCGGGGACGAAGAGTGACTGGGGGAACTCCCAAAGGCGGCGAGGGAGTACCTGCTCCGCCCATGGGAGGCGGGCTGACGAAGTCATCCTCGCCAGGGAAGAGGCTGCGAGGCGGCTGCAGAGGTGACATGGATGGTTCGTGTGGCGGAGGAGCATCGTCGGAGCTGTTTTCCCACTGGGCTGCGGCCAGCCAGCAGTGGCTGCGATGGTACGTGGCCTCGACACTGAAAAGGACTGCATCGGTAGAGAGCTCAACCAGACCACCTCCTCCAGCCACCTGGTACAGCATCTTCTTCACCTGCCGGTCACCAACCCACGGTGGGTTGCCCATCGGGGGCACGCACAGGAAGTACTCAACACCTTCTGTGTAGGTCAAGCCGGGGGCATCAACAACCAAAACAGGCAGGGACTGGATGACTGCATACAGGAACAGCCAGTAGCCGTATCGCTGATCAGCCCAGTCCTGAGACATCTTGCCCTTGGCCTCTCGCAGCTCAAAGTCCTTGAACTGGTCCAAAAAGGGAAGCTTGATGCTGTTGGTGTCGTAGTTGTACCCCTTGTTCAAGATGAGCATGAGCTCGTGTCCCTTGACTCCCTTGTCGAATTTGATCTGCTTCTTGAGAGGAAGAGAGTTGTACGTCTCGAGGACGGAAGCCGGTGTCGGGATCTGAGGTGTATCGTAGGGAATGGGAGGAAGGACAGGCGGCTTGGAGCGATCAAACTCGGACAGGATGTTGCGGAGGGCGGAAGAGGTCATCTTGTCGGGATCGGATGAGATGGCGGGCACCTCGTCCATAATTCTCGAGGTTCGATTGGTGCGATCGACGAGCAGGTCGTAGAGGGCGCACATGTCAGAGTACAGCATCTTCAGCACAAGACGATTGAGACCGCTCTCCGAGAAGGGGTTCTTCTTGCTGCTCGCCTTGGGTGGCCAGTTGCCAAGGCTGGACTTGTAGTAGCTGAGGACAAAGTGGCGCATCTTATTGAACGAGTTCCTCCAAATCTTGAATCGCACCTGCCTCAATTCGGGCACCGATGTGGAGTTGGCGATACCAGCAAAGAAGGCCGGGAACTCGAACTGCTCCAGGTGAAGGTTGCAGTTGTGCTGTCGGTTGAGAAGGTCAAAGTGGGCCCTCTCGAGAGCTTGACGGGTTTGCGCCGACAGCTGCTCGAAAAGAGGAAGACGCAGGTCCATGATGGCCGAATACTTGCCTGCAGCGTGGGCAAACGCCTCGTTGTAGAGGTCGATGGACCTCATCCGCTCACCCAAGATGAGAGCCTCCAATGTCTTTTCTCGGCTGTGTCGGCAGTCAGCCAGACCCATCTGGTCAATGTAGAAGCTGAAGCTGAGATCAACAGCATCGCCAAAGGTCGTTCCGTCAATGCTTGTGAAGCCAAATTCCTCCAAGAGACCTGCGATCTGAAGAAATGCGTGGAAGTTTGTGGGCCGGGCCTTGGTGGCCACGAGAGGCTGGCCTGTCAAGAAGGCAAAGAGGTTTCGGATGGCGATGAGCCTGTCAAACTCCTGTTGGGTGTTTTGCCCAGGGGCAGCCAACTGGCCCGGCTGGGGAGGAGAGGGAAGGTAGAGTCTCATCTCACCAGAATCCGAAATGGGAGGCGAGGCGGGAGGCGAAAACCGAGTCGCATCCTCAACGCTGAGGCTGTCCCGACCCCCGAAGCTTCTACCCCGACCGCGGCCGCTGGGAGCATCGAGCTCGCTCTGGATAAGCTCATTGAAGATGTAGGACGAGCCAACGGTAAACTCTTGAACCTTGAACGACGGGCCGCAGCCGCTAATCTTGGGGTACAAGTACACACAAACAGTCCCGCTCTCGTTCCAGAGTTCAGGAACCTAGGGTAAAGAAGTCAGCTATCATCGTCAAAAATCGGCGTGGCGTGAACCGACCTTTTCTGCATTCTTGAGGAACGAAGAGTTGTACTCGGCCTTTGTGTCATCAGTCAAGACCCAAGCGCTTGGAGAGCCCTGCGCGCCAGCCTCGACAGAATTTGATCGGGATCGACCGCCAGGCAGCCAACTGCGGCGGAGACGTCCGCGGGACGGACTCTGGCTCACTTCTCCCGACGCCGGGCGGGCATTCAGTGTCATTGATGGCACGCGGGAATTGCTGCGCGACGATGGAGATTGCACGGATGAGGTCCGGCGGCCCCTCGCCTCGGGAGCTGGGGAGCCGGTGCGAGACCTCGGTGCTGGCGCAGGGGCTTCGCCAGCCAAATGCTGAAGAGAACCGCTTCTCCGTCGAGCATCGGGATTGTCCTTGCGAAGCTTGCTCGACTTGATGGTGTCGTCTGTGGATGGGGTCATGCTGAGAGTGGCCTGGTTAACCTCGGGAGTAGGGGGAACTGGAGGCATGATCTGGGGATTGCTGTCGCCCTCGTAAGCGTCAAGACTGTCGACTGACTGTTCGGGATTTGTTGGAGGGCTTGTTGGCGAGCCCTGGGGGGATTGCCTGGTAGGCTGGATTCCGAGAGAGTTTTCGCCAGCGCCGGCCATGCGAATGGTCGGGGGTTCCACGATGCTGGGAGTAGACGAGTTGGGGCTTTCGTCTGTGGGAGTTGAGGATTTTGTCAGAGCAGGCGTCGCAACGGGCGCAGAAGTTGGCGTGGACGTTGGCGTTTGCAAGGGTGCCGCTGCAGCTGCAGGAGGGGGAGGTGGTGGTGGTGCAGTTGGTGCAAAGGTGGTGGGCTGCTTCGGGACTGGGGGAACCGGTTCTGCGGATGGCAGCATGAGGGAGGGAAGCAAAGAAGAGAGGCGATTGCCCCAAGTCTTTGATTTTCTCCTCGTTGGTCGCGGAGGTGTTGGCGCTGACTCCCCGTTGCCTTTGCTGCTGTCGCTATTTGTTCTAGAGTGTTCGTTGCTGCCGGTACCGTTTTGCTGGGAGCGGGGGGTGGTATTGCCGGGTCGGACGGCGTCTCGGGAGCCGGAGGAGCCCAAGGCGGACTTTGAGGTCTTACCGACGTCGAGAGTAGATGGTTTGTGCCACGCCTTCTTGCGGGATTCGTTTTGAGACGTGTTAGAAGAAGCGGTCGAAGAGTTGTCGGGATCGGTGTTGGACCGCAAGACAGAGGGCATGATGGAAGCCCGGAAGGACTTGCTCGACGTCATATTGGGCATTATGACGGTCCAGCAACAGCAAGCAACCAGCGTTGCATGCAGGAAAAGGATGCTAAGTATGGAAGCACCGAAGTGGCGAGGCAAGTCAGAACAGGCAACGTAGGGGCAGGGTGAGCAGGCGGGTCGAGGCCGATATGTATGTCTGCAGACGGTCGGCCGTGGCGGCGTGTCAGATCTGGATGGGACTTCCCTGCGCTACCCTCGCCCTGCAAAGCCGTAAAATATTGCTTGTACTGTACAGTACCCATGGAGCTAGGGGCCCTGGGCCCAGCCGAGCGGGGGGTTTGGGGCTCAGTGCCTTGCGGTGAACGTGGCTTGGCTAGTTGACAGAACGAGACGCACTTTACGGTCTCCTGGGGGGTCAAGACGGACGCCGTCTCTGGATCAACGGCTCGGGGGCTCGGGAGGGAGTGGGTACACGATGACGTTGGCTGGAAATGGGAAGGAAGTTTTTTTTTTCTACCCCATTCCGCCTGCAAATGGTCTAGGGTCCTGGGGAAGCCCAGGCGGCTTGTGGCGCGGACAAGAACAGCTAGTCGATGATGGGGCGTTTGCTTAGAGTGTCCAAAGTACCTGAATTTGGGCCAGCGAGAGGAATTTTCTGGACAACAGAGGCACGTTGGCCAGGATGCAGTAGGTAGGGAGTGCGAGGGTCGTCAAGCAAACGAGAGACTATGAGTGAGACCCCAAGTGGGTGAGCAAGGCGTGTGTGGCTTCTCCTTGTGGGTACGCCTTGTGGGCTGCTTCGTGATGAGCTCGGATGTCTCGTCCGGCAGGGCTCATGAGCTCGTGCTCGGCGTGTTGTAATTCGTGTCCGGTCGTGTAATGTCGCAGGTAGCCGCAGTGGGATCTTGAGATTTCGGGGAGTGGGCGCGACGGCGGCGGCGGCGGCGGCACCGCCAGGGCACCAAGGGGGCGGGTCCAGGGCCGTTCAGCGTGGGTTCGCAAGTCAAGTGTGGACCAAGGAAATGGTGACGGGAGCTTCAGCGTTGCAAGCGAGTTAAGATGAGATGAGATGAGGAAATGGGATGCGAGGGTTCCTGGGAGAGGCGTCGGCCGAGAGGATGCACTATCCAGTCCGGATCTAACGTGGAAGAAGAAACTATATTGATGGAATTGCAATTTGGCCTTCTAAGCCATGATTACCTACGGTATGGTTTATGGATGGAGCAAACAAGCACATGAAAAGTTTACATGACTGACTAAAAGCCACTTAGTCCTAAGGTAGCCTATGCTCTCGGATGTCACTGTCAAGTCGTGCACTGCCCTCCAAGTCGTGCTTGGCCGTACACCACACCAGGCCTTGCTGGTGCTAGTCTCGGGCCCTACATTGCTCTGTCGGACCGCTGATGAAGCGCAGGAGAGGAGCTAAGGTAGGTACCGACACAGTCAGAGCCGTAGGCGCTGCCTCGCCACTTAGCCCAAAAAAAAAAAAAAACCTGTCCCCAAGAATAATCCCTACTGGTCACGGATGATCCTTTGTACATATATACACCCAGTACATGCTGAACAACACATCACTCGGGCGAGTAATGGACACCTCTCGTTGGCCATGGCCAGCTTATTGGGATCGATGCCCCTCAACCCAAAACAGGGTCTCTGTCTGGACTGGCTCAGGGGAACGGGGCAGAGCACTATGGCCAACCCTCCTGACTCTTGCTCCCGCACCATGGATGAGATGGGGTTCTGGACTCTATTCCTTCCCACCCATCAATGCCTCAATGCAAAACCAAGCTGCCCCTTCTTGACTCCCTGTGTTTGGAAAGAATATGCTCCAGATCCGGCAATGTCTGACCCGCGCAGGCAGGGGTCCAGATGCCAACCGGCCATCCCAGACTTCCGTCATGAAAGGGTTAACTGGAAGTCTGTGAAGGACAGCCAGCAGAAGGGTGTGACCAGGGGGGTGGGATGACGGCCTGGCCGGGATCTTGGACTGAGGACGCTAGCGTCTGGTACGTACCTCTGTTTTTTTTTTTTTTTTTTCATTGTGAGCCCAAGACCCCTTCGCCGTACTAAAGTAAATGCAATATATCACGGCAATGGCGACGACGGACGGCTGGGACAGGAAATTACCTACCATTTTGACACGGGCATCTGGCATTGGAAAATGGCACACAATGGGATGCCACGATTCCACCAAAGGATGTGCAAAAGCATAGCCTAACTCGGTAACACGAAAGAGATATACGTATACACAGCAGGTATTTCGTACACAGCTCGCGGCCTCCTACGCCCCCCGCGCGGCCCCCTCGTCACGATCATCTGGAGTACGGTGCGGCCTATGACCAGGGTGCTTGACGAATACGCTCGCGCTTGTTTTGGTTGGGTAAAAGGGGATTGCAATGAGGCCTGTTGCCGCTGCTTGAGTGTGTTTGGCACTGCATCCCTACATGTACATGCGCTCTGCGGAGTGCACCCAGCGACAACCCAACGTGAGCTGGTGTGCTCCATTGCTGGTGGTACAGGGCGCCTTAGCGTTTTAGGCGTGCCATCTGCTCAGAGTTGCCCACAGCCAACCGACAACCCCACGGTGCATCACGCTGCTTCCTGCGAAGTCGCTGGACCATGCACACTGCTCACCCTGTCCGTCGGTTTCGGATCTTTCGCTTGACCCTCCGCTTCCTCCGCCAGAGAAGCAAAACCGTGGAAAGGAAAAAAATTAGCCACAGCACTCTAAATTTGCCCCTTGCCGGCCGGTAGGCAGGGCGACGAAAGGTCCAAGACCTCATGCTGTTCGATGGTGGCTGTCGCAGGCCGCATTTGTTGTTCGACCCAGCCAACAGGACCGCCTTCCATATCCCATGCCAGGCCACTGTTTTTTTTTCTTGCGCAATCATCTTGCCAACTCTCACGCTCATCTCCCAATATCCCAATATCCCAATACCCATACAAACCTAGACTCACTCAAACCTTGCTTGGCACCTCCATAGTTCTACCCATTTTTCTCGGCCCCAGCTGTGCGCCCTGTGCAACGGTGGCATCGCCTTGTCCGACCGTACATTGCTACGCGTACTTTAATCCCCGTCGTCGGTATGCCGTCGTCGCTGTCTGCCGGATGGGTCTCCTGCTGGTCAACGCTCTTCAACAGCCAACCAAGCTGGGCAGGCAAACCCGGGATGAACGTGCAGCGGCCCCATCATTTAACAGCGCAAACCTTCTTCAATGCCAACGCCAGCCATGGGAATCGTCAGCACCAACATCACAATGATGGCCTTTCTTCATCAGCGCTGCCAGACTAGGCAATTAAAACCCACATCTCCATCAGCAGATGGAGCCCTTGACCGCAGCACCCTATGCGGAGACTTTTTCGCCTCCGTCTGGCCGTGACCCATTGCGCAACGTATTCCTCGTAAGATCAGCACTTCCGCGAAGTCACTGGAGCCGTGCCGCCCTATTTTCGTACCACCTCTGCGCATTTTGAGCGGACGGCTTCGCAACCCATTTTCGTCCCGACATTGATGAGTGCGTTGCCTTGGTGTGGCGCTTCGGCTGTATCACCGTTGTAACATGCAAACATCAGCCTATCGCCGAGCGCAGGCCAACCAGCCGTTTGGTCGTGTATGGCTTTTTTTATCACAGGCCGTGCCCGCTGGTTGGACGGCGTGGCGCTGAAAAACGCATGGGAGGAGGAAATAAAGCGAGACAAGAGGAAGTTGAGATGAGAAGGAGGCGTCCATAGATGCGCGCTCCCGCGCCTCCCGTTCTATTTGTTGCGCCCCTAATGTTATATCTCTGCCCCTGAGCACCGTGTATGTGCTCTCACCTCAAACGGATCATTAGCAAGCCGCCTGTCAAACGAGGAGCGTCCCTGGGTTTCCTGGCTACCATGGAGCGAACACAGACTTGTGCAAAGATCAACGGGCGGAACAGTGACAAGTTTGGTGAGGTAATCGAACCAGGGTCTGTCGACATGGGCGCATCACTCATGGCCCTCTCGGCTATTCTTGGCTCATGACTATATTGGACTTAACAACCGTCATTGGGTCCCGCCCCAGATCTACGGAGTATACTTGCATCATAGGCCTCCCCAACCCCTGCCCGCGAGGGTGGCTCCGGTCAGAGGGGGCCAAGGTGGCTGAGCCGGAGCTGAAATAGGCCATGCACATCACTGTTAATTGGCGCTGGGCAGGACTCCAAGTCCTTGGCTCGGGGCCCGGCATTACCCCATGGTCCGATCCTGTCCGCAAATGCGAAGGAGTGGCTTCCCAGCCAAGGCAGCGCAGCTCCGCTAACAAATCTGACAGCCTGATTTCCAAGCCATGTTTAATGATTCCCAGGCGTAGGACCCAAGCGAGACAAATGAGTCCCGTCAGCAAGCTGGGTCAGCTACTTCCAGCTCGTCTCTCGGGGGCTGTTCCCCTGAGCCACCTCTCCTCCTTGCTAAGCTCATGTCCCTGAAACGTGGGCCGTGCCCTTTCCACACAGTGTCACGGTCCCAGATCTCTGGATCCTCTGTCACACATGTGTAGTGCGCCCCGCGACCATGCTCCCCAGAAGCCAATTTGAGTAAAATATAGTCGTTTACAGGGAGAAACTTAGAATAGGTACTCTATCGATCCAATTACCTAAATTTAAATAAAATAAAATGAAATAAAATAAAAATCGTGGTTCAACGTGCCTCACTCGCGACCAGGAAAAGTTCACCCTTGGGTGGGCACCCTCCCTTCCATCCTAGCTTCTCGAAACATCCCCTCAGTTCACGTGATGCTGAGTTTCCGTTTTCGTCTCTTTCAGGTTCACCGAGTCTTGTCTGAGGCCCCGACACCCCATTGGATACTGGCTCCCAATGGGCCCACTTAAACTGCCACCGTCCAATAGTTGGTGATGCAATGGTTTAAACTCCCACTGATTGTGAGAAGTCGACTAAACTTTCTGCGCCATTCGGGAATCAGATGCCTCACGTTCAAATCCTGACATCGCTCCGGGTATAGCCTTAATCACCATGTCCCAACCAGCAGCAGCCGCCACCGCAGCTTCCTGCGATGATGACCTGGCAAGGTGGATCGATCTTGATGGACTTTGCCAGGACTCGTTATCAGATGAACCAGGAAGGGATGTTGCGCCGCAGATGGGCAATCCCGACACTTCGGAACCGGCTAGCGCGATCCGGTCAGAATCTGGGGAACTCGATACGCAGATTGAGCTTCCAGAAAAACTCATCAGGCCAAGGCTCAAGTCTAAACAGCCTCTCCCGCACAACTCCAGTCTTCCCGAGTACTCCGTCATTTGTTTCCCCTCCAACCCGTCCAACCCAAGTGGCGTCAAGAAGAAGAGGAGAGACTTTGACGAGAAGCGCCGCCTCGAAGTCGCCCAGGTGCGCAAGAATGGCGCCTGCTTCCGGTGTAAGATGCGAAGAATATCGGTACGCTCATTACCCTACTACGGCCCGGCCAAGACAGAAATTTGCATAAGATGCAGACTAACAGCGACGTTGGCGTTTCGCAGTGCGGCGTCGGAGATCCTTGCAAGGCCTGCGAGAGGGCGGCAGGTTGTCTTGGAGCTCAGCTCTGTATCAGAGAAAAGCTAACCAAGATGCGCTTCAGCTCAGGCGGTGAGTGGTTAACCTGTCAACCGAAGTATCGCATTCTCACAACGCAGATCTACACTATATTGACTACACGGCTCGGCTGCTAGACCAGGAGCTTATTGCGGGAACAACTCACCTCGGTCAGCCTCGCCAGGTTGGAATCTCGATGGACTACCCCGACAACCCAGTGCTCCACGTCCAGGTGCAGGATTACTTTGGCAGTGATACGCCCCCGTGGATGTGTTGCTGGGTAGTGATGAACCAAGTCGGTGGCCAGATTGAGTTCCACCGGGAAGAGAGTGCTCGGTATGCTCTCCCACAGCTGCTCCCCGCTAAGACGTTGGTCGATTGGGTCGAAAAAATCATGGTCTACCAGGACACTCGAAACATTGGGTTTCAGCAGGCAGTCGATTCATTCATCATGAATTACAGCAAATCCGATTCATCCCTCCCCATGGTACGAACCTTTTTCCGTCGCCCGGGAGATGTACTAACGGGGTTCAGCACAATCTGGTTCAAAAAGTCCACCAGCTAAACTGTCTGACCAAAATTAGGCTGGGGCTGGTGCTCTGTGTCGATGAACACGGCAAGACGACTCCACCCTCGTGTGCTCTGCACACCCAGTTTGGACAAATTTCCAAAGCAGCCTCGCAGCCGATTGAAAAATACGTGCTGGGTGAATTGGAAAAGCTGGTTTTTGGGACCACGGGAATCGGGCCCTCCAACGGCATCGCACTGTGGGCGAGTTTATGGTGCTTGATCCTCATGTACCGCAAGCTAGTTCGGTCCTACATTGCTTTTCAGCAATTCCCGTGCCACGTGCCCGAGGATTACAGTGGCTTCCCCGAATGCAAGCTGGAGGCTGGCACACACTTCTACCACTACCTTGTCTCAATATATGCCGCTCTGTTCCGCGCTACCAGTCCGCTTTATGCAGACCTCCGGGTGGCTGCGACCCGGAAGCTGCTAAATGATGACCAGGATCTGGTGGCATCTTTTCTCAACCTGCGCACCGAGAGCTTTTACTTCCGTAAGTCTGCTACAGCAACCCCGGAGGACCACCCACTCACCCACTCACCCTGCTGCAGAACGCGAGTCCCCGTGGATGACGGCTCCGGAGGATCAATTGCTTCGGCGAATGATCCTTGACCGCGAGGCAGGTCTCCAGCCCAAGCTTCTGTCGAGCAAATGACCTGGGCCGCTGCCGTCCTCGTGAACATGGCGTCCTCACTGACACTCCTCCCTCATGCCACCCGGGTCCACTCCCCGGCCACGTTTGCAGGATTTTCAGCCCAAAGAACCCTTCAGGTATGCGAGTTTTGCCAACAAGCATCTACATACGCATTTTCTCACCGTGGACCTTCCTTTTCGGCCACTTTCTACACTTCTCGTCGTTCCTCATTCAGCGACGGTTGCCATCACATGACACTTCTCGTGATCTCATGTCAAAATCGGTGAGTCAAGGGGTCTTGATTGGCCGAAATAAGCGGGGCATATGCATGGCTGGCCAATCAGGACCCCGGCTTTCACCGAAAATGCACATTTGGAGGGTGGTGTAAGTGAAGGAGTCCACAGGATACTCCATGAGACGCCAGATTATAATTCTCTGGTGCCAGGACTTGTCTCTGAATCGCTCAAATCTCACACAAGCATCTGGCACATTGGGTATTTTCACCTTATCGACATCTGACAAGTTGCTGCGTGCCTTCAATTCGTCCAAGGAGAAAGCCAAGGTTCCACCATACCCCCGTGACTTACACGGATATCAACATGGATACTGCCAGGGCCTTTCCCCAGATAGGTCATGAAAACCCGCGTGTTCCCACTTCCCCGGAGCTAGATGATGAGCTCTTCGATTCTTTCTTCGACTGGCAGAGTTACTGTGATTCCACTAGGGCGGACATAGTGTCCCCTTACCTCAGCCGCCGAAGCCCCCCCAGGGATCTGACCAAGCTCATCACTGAGATCCCTTCCGTCATTGACCACATCTCCCTTGAAAGACTCGAGTCAGAGTTTCTAAGGATGAAGACTTCCTTCTCCCCTGACACCCCGTCCGACTACTCGGGTCAGTCACCGCCCGAGCTCATCCAGGGGGGGAGTACTTCTCCTTCGGATCACTCCGACTCGCTCTATCTTGAGACGGTGGAGGAGCCACTCAGACGTCCTGAGGTTAGCCTCAGAGAAGTGCAGGCCCAGGATGACGAGTGGACCTACCCTCAGACCCATCCTAACAAGGCATCTAGCCGGGGGTACCCTCCAAGCCTACAGGTTCAGGATGGTATGTCTCGCAGGCCATTCGATCTTAGCTCCGGCCTCAAGCGCCGCCGCTCCGGCCACGCCTCTGAGAGGAGACACAGGCAACTCGCCGATCCTGACCAGACGGCTGACGTTAGGAAGAGTGGGGCATGCCTACCATGCCGAGCAACCAAGATTAGAGTAAGGGAAATCACAGACTCTGAGAGAGACTCCCAAACTAAAATGGTTTTAGTGCCATGAAAGTGGCGTTTGTCCTACATGTCGCAAGGCGTTTCCGGACCACGCCCACCTTGTCTGTACCCGTCTCACCCCGGCAATGGTTTGGCCCGTGATTGGCAGGGTTCCTGGTATGTACCAACGCACCCCCCCCGGCTTCCTCCTCCCCCAGTAATGAGACAAGTCCCGCTGAGACATTTCAGACGTTTGGGCTTCGAACCCTCAAGAGGAAGATGTTGTTCGGCAAGAGCCTCGCTTCTTCTTCGGCAAGGCCAGAGAGGTCTCCATCCTAATGTCTACCCGAGACTCTTCGTCTCCAGCTCTCCGCGCCACCATTCAGGCCTACGAAGCAGAAGGTGACATTGACAAGAACCCCACAAAGGCTGCCTTCCTTCGAGACAGTGTTCCCGGTCATGATGAGCTCCAGCAATGGGTCGAGGCTCACATCGAGCGCGAAAGCAGCTCCCAGTTCAAGTATGCTCTGCAGAGGTTCCTGCTCAGCTATGCGAATCACGGCTACGGCCTCCCCAAGGTGAGTCTTGCTCCCCCAAACGCTACTCTGAGACAAAGTGCTGACTCGATTCCAGCACGACTTGGTCTCCAAGGTTCACAGGATGAACTGTTACTTCAAGATCTGGAAGACACCCGTCTTTACATGTCGGGCTTCGGGCAACAAACTGACCAACTTGCCCATCACGGTGCAAGCTGAGCTGAGGCACATTGCTCGCAAGGCCCTGGAGTCTCTCGAGTACGACGTGCTGAAGCAGCTGGACGACTGTCTGATGCAGCAGGGGCCCGTCAAAACCGAGGACAAGCCAGTGATCTGGGCTTGCGTGTGGCAGCTCATGCTCATGTACCGTGATCTTGTGAATGCGTTCGAGAGCCACATCACTAAGATGAGGGCCATCTACGATGCAGAGATGCGTAAGAAACACCAGTCCCCTTTATTGATGCGAAATCCAAAACTGACCGTGTGCGCAGTCGGTCACGTCCAGGCCACCTACCAATGGCTGGTTGACAAAGTGTTCCCTCTCATCACCGTCTTCTACCACTACCAGTTTCGCACCAAGAAGAGCCTCGATATGTCGATGGACTGGACCAAGTCCCCAGGGTACTCTTGGGTGCCTGACGCCAAGAGGATCCGCAAGCACGCCAAGGATCTCTTTGCCTCTCGCAAGGAGTGGTGTAAGTAACCCCTTTTTTTATATACATCCTATGCATTCCCAAGCTAACCTGAAGCAGGCGAGAAGATTCAAAAGTCCAAGAACGAGACGGACCGCATGCTATGCGTGCTGGTCGTAAACCACGAGCTCAAGAAGCTCAACACCCGGCAACGGAACCCCAAGGGCTCTTCCAAGTCATGAGCGCAGGGCTCAAAAAAAAACACAGGCAAATGATTATGAAGTAATGTGAGCAAGAAGGAAAGAAAGAAAAAAGAATGACAGAGAGCAATGACCCCTTTTTCTTGTCGTTTTTTTGCAAACATGAAGATTTTTTTTTTCAACTATATTTATGATTCTGAAAGAAAAGCACCAAAAGCATAAATTGTTAACGAGCTATCTCTTTTGTATTCAAGTGTGTGGCCACAGTCGTTTTACATATTTTTGAGGGGAAGGATTACTCGAAAGTTATAACTGGGCGGTTCCTCTGTTGGAGGTGTCTTTTTTTCCTATAACGTGCAAACGAAAATTCATAGGTGTGTGATCTCGGCGGTCACGGTGAATTTAGCCTTCTTGGATCCTCGCTTCTTTGCAGTCTCCTCAATGTTCTCGCCGAGCTCCTTGACGCTGATGCCCTTGCCATAGCCAGGCTTGATGCCGATGTGCAGGAGAATCTCCCGCTTCTTGTCCTTCTTCTCGTCATGCTTGATTCTAGCCGAGATCCTAGGTGAGGTGTCAGTTTACCTTATTACAAAATAGTATACATGGTGGTTTCAACTTACTCAAATGCGCTCGCGACTTCATGCGCGCTCTTGGGGAACACGGGGACAACGGTGGCGATGACGTTGGCCACGGCACCAATGTATCCGGCCCAGAAGGCCGGCGAGCACTCGCCCTGGTTCTCAACAACTTCCGTCAGGCCCTTGAAGAGCTTGGCGTCCAGGGGCCCAAGGTTGCCGCCCCATCGGGCCGAGGTGGTGAGGCCCAGGAGAGCGCGGCCGAGATGGGACAGGCCCGGGGCCTCGGAGTCGCGGTGGACGGCGTGGCTGAGTGACTGGGCTGTGTTTGCGTCACCGTCGTAGCCGGCGCGGCCCCAGATGTCCTTTGCAAACAGAGGACCCAGGTGCTGGTTGAAAATGGTGGGCGTCTCGGAAAAGTCAAAGCCCTCGGGCAGGGCCTTCTCGAGGAGGTGGGAGACGGCCGTCAGGACCTCCTTGTCGTGGGCATTGGAGAATGCCAGGGTGTCGAGGGGGTTGCTCTCTCGAAGGTCCTTGGGCATCTTCATCATGAGGGCGCCCTGGCGGTTGGAGCCGCCGCAGAAGGTGACGCTGCCAATGTTGGGGATGACCTTCGTAATGGCGGAAATGACGACGGCGATGGCATCGAATTGCTGGCGCCGGCGCTTGGAGAGGCCAAAAATCTTGTCCTCGCACTCCTCGTTCACCTTGCGCATCTTTTCAACCTTGTAGAAGAGCTTCCCAGGGGCAGTGTACCCGTTGGTCGAGGGGATAGGGTATGGGCTTGTGTCGTCGTTGTGCATCAGCATGCTGCCGTATCCTCGGAATCCGCCGCCGCACATGTAGACGTTGACCTTGGCGTGCTTGTCCCCATTTTCGTATGCTTGTCTAATGTTGTGCAGCTTGATGAACTGGTTGCAGAGCTGGCCGTAGGCATTGGCCAGTCCCTCGTCGAGGCCCTTGATCGACATGATTTCGTCGTGCTTCTTCTTTCCGCTCTTCTTCAGGTCCTCGTCGATGACCTGCTTCAACTTGGCGGCGCCATACGGTAAGCTTTGGCCATACTTGGCAGCCTGGATCTCGTAATTTTCCAGGTCGGTTTCCACCCAGGTCAGCTGCACGCTGCCGCCGCCGAGGTCCATGAACAAAGCTCCGTCTTTTACATCGACGAGGCCGCTGCGCGAGCCCATGACAGCACCGCAGAGCGTCTCCACGTGCCCATCGAGGATGTTCACGCTAACGCCGGGAGCCTTTTGATTGAGGGCGATGAGCATCTCACCGTTGTTTCTGGACTTGCGCATGGCCTCAGTGGCCATGACCATCCTCTGCTTCACTGGGACGCCAAAGTCTTCGGCAATCTGGTTGAAACGGCCCACAGCATCTGACACCTCGTCAATGGTCTCTTTGGGAATGTACATTTCATCCTCTGACTTGATCTCGAGAGCATCAAAAATGGAGATGCCTGCTCGGTCCGAGTAGAGAGGGCGGAGAAGACGGGTGTTGGGTGGTGACAGGTCAGTGATGGAGAAGCGAACACCATTGCTGAGGTATAGGTTAGCTACATATGAACGATGGTGCAGCAAGAGCAACCGGGGCAGAAACCAACCTTCCCATGTCAACGATGGCCCATAGGTGGTTTGGGGCGTTGGGATCCAATGGCGTCAACTTATCTTTGACGTTATCGAGGTCAACAAAGAGATCGTCGGCACTCAGAGTGGGGGCAGCCATGGTGGTGAGTTATTTGGGTTGGGTTGATGGAAGAGGAAGTTGATGAGAGGGCAAGAGGCAGCTGGCAATGGATAAGATGAGAGAGAAGAGTATGATTCCACAGACGAGGGACAGTCTTCTTCTTTTTATAAACGACGTGTAGCCCATAGAGCCGTCGAGGTGCGTCGGAGAAAGGTTGTGTGCGCAGAGTGTGCAGCCCAACCCAATCGCAGACGGCCGGAATGCACCGTGTGCCATCCCGCACCCACAGGGCTTGGCGCCGCCGCAGCGGCCCCGGGCGGGGTCGTGATCGCTGCGAGCTGCGCGCATGCGTCCCGGATGGCGCCAGGTCTAGTCGCCGCTGACTATTGATTATTGGCTGCATGTATGCGGTGCAATGCTGGAGCATCCCAGCTGTCGTGTGGCCTCAATCAATGCCTGCATCGATGACTTGCTGTGGGTGCATGCAACATGAAGGGCCTCAGCAGGAGCAGCCCAGCCTGTGGATGCAAGCTTGCCCGCCGCTCGCACGACCTCGTTGAACCGAGCAAATGCGGGCTCTCCATTCCGGACTCGAGGCCCATTCCAGACCCAAGGGCCGATGAGACTGCATTCCGCCAGGGAAGCTGGGGGAGGGGGATGCAAAAGGTCTTGCATGAACATGCATCCATCAAAATGTGGTTTGTTTTGTGCTGCTTTTAATTTTGTGTTTTGTGTTTTAGGGTATCCACGGTTAAGCCTCGTTACCGTTTAGGAAACAGAGCACACGATCACCATGCCACGACATGCCTCGAGCTCAGACCTACATGCCGCCACACTGATATCCGGCAGCTGAACTGCTCTGAATTGGGCATTTTCTGATGCCGGCCGAGGGTTGACTGACCAACTAATGCAAAGCCAAACAGGGCTTGGCTCCATGCATCCAAATGAGGCTGGCTGAGGACATGGCTCTGCATCATGTGACTCCGAGGCCGTTCATTCAGCTGTCAACTGGACACGGAGCCCCCGACAACACTTCCATTTATTAAACTAGAAAAGATGATACTCGAGGAACAAGAGTACAAGAGTATTTTTCATCAGCCCCCATCTTTGGGTGTACTGTGTTCTGCTTATGTAACACGGATCTCCTATTGCTGAAGCCGCTCGGAAGTCCATTTGCTTCTCCTGCAAAAAGACCACACCTCTTAGCATTAGCTAAAATAAGAAGCATCTAAACGATTGCATTTATATAGAGATTTTTGTTTTCTGTTTTTTTTCTGGGTTCATTTTTTCTTGGATATTGTCATTGTTTCGGCTACTTTGAGGCCCAAGTCAACACATCATCAAGGTATTCCAACTAGGCCACAATACCCTGGGGTTGATATTGTGCAGCAACGATGTCAAAAAATCAAAAAAAATCAAGGGTTGTGTTGTATCTATTTATTCTCAAATTATTCCAGAGCGCCATAGACAGGCGGCCTGGACGCTCTTGTGCACTCAGCACAACTGCGTAGGGGCTTGCCTTGGTGATATCCCCCCATTCCCAGACCCTCAGACTCTCGTTCCTCGAGTGCGAATGGTTGGTGAGTGAGCCATACAAAGCTGCCAACGGTCCTTTCCGCATCGATTGTTATCATCGAACCAAGTTTAAACTAAATTCCGTCCATCTCGTAGACTGCAGGCATGTCACTAGAGCTACCAATACTGATATTTCCATCACACCACTTAGTTTATTGCATTATGTTCGCTACCATTACGAAAATTGGAGATGGCGACATGGATACCGCCCATGTTAGCACCATGCTGAGCGATTCTTTCGCCGTGACTCACGACTATGGCCTCGGTTTTAGCGACCTTGGTTAGAGAATGGGAAATGAGGCATCGGATCGATAGAGCAAGCGTGACAATATACACGATGATCAAGGCTTTGCATTTCACCAACAGCAGTAGAACGAACGATATACATTCGGGGGCAGGCATGGTTGTTAGAGTTGGGTTGATAGAGAGAGTAGACTGCCGCAGGTACTTGGTGTCCTTACGATTCGGTCTTAAGGCCAAGAGCCTCCCTAGATATTCCCCCGTCACCAAAGAGCTCGCCCAACAGGGGACCAAATTGAGCAGCTGTGTAATTTTATTTTTTTATTCTCTGGGTTGCATAACATCATTTGCACCCATTTTCATTATACTGCAGCTTTTTAACGGCCACACTTGTTGTGAACGCACCAGAGTGGTACGTCTGTCCTATCGCCAAGACCATCCGTAGAGAAGAAGCTACGTTGGAACAAATCTGATCCGCTGAACCTGTCACCTTTGCCCCTTCCTGCTTGAAATTGGAATTGAATTGTGTCCGCAGTTGATTCTCGGCATGGTGGATGCGGCGTTTCATTTCGTTGGTGCTTCATGTTTGAACCTCAAATCACAGCTTGCCTCATCTTTCATGGGGCATGTGAATGTTTTGTCTGGGCGATTGGCAGAAAGATGGATTTGGAGTGAGACTTCTTGGGTGAAAACTTTGCCACAACCTGGGCAGATGCAAGAACATTGACCATGTGGGTTTCATGCTGTCATTTGATATCTCGAAAGCGGTCTGGGTCAACATAATCCAGACCATCAGTATGGCCATGATGATCATGGTTGCAGTTCCCATCTTCATACGACACGAAAACAGTCGGTGCAAGATGGGCGTGAGTGTGAGTTTGAGCCGAAGTGTGAATTCTTTTGCTGACGCGTGAAGGGGGCGAGAGTAGAATATAATGGAGGTGGACATTAATGTTTAGGAGAATGGTATAACATTTTGCAAAGCAGGCGCGGTAATCAGTGCCAGTCTCGGCGTGGAACTTGGTTTAACAGCTGTCAACCAGCTGGTCAAACTGTTTAGACAGAATGGATTAAGAATCCAAGAGCTCATGAGCCTAAGAGATTAGAATTCTAACAACCTAATTCCTTAAGAGTCCGGGGGTCTAAAAGGGGAATGGCTTACCAGCCCAGAAGCAACTCGGGCCTGCGTGGATTCAACGGACGCTCAACGGGCCGTTGGACGTTACACGGGCGGCAACCCATCGATATAAAAATACAAGAAAACAAAAAGGTCAGTCAACGGGAAGGCACAGCGTTTTATGAACATTTCGGTATCCTCTCGCCTCCTTCTACCTTTCACTAACATATCTGCTCTGTCTTCCTCGTGGCTTTTTACTTGGAACTAATGTTGCCAACGTGAAATCCCTCTGCCGTGTCTTTCGTAGAGTGATCCTTTATTCCCGGGCTTTGAGGAGATGGTCGCCTCAGGTTCGTCTCGAGATAATAATCCTTGAGTTCCGAATTCCCACCCGTATCCAACACTTCGACTCTCGGTGTCAGAAGATTCAGGTGCGGCAAATCACGTATTTAAAACGCAAGAGGGGGGGCGAAGGGGCCGAACTAAAATTACATTCAAACCAAAAAATGGGAGCACATACTTTCTTTTGCCAACTTTGAAATACGAAGGACAATTCATCTGTCAGCTGTTTCGGGATTCTCAGGGACGCTTGATTGATTACAGTCTCAACCGAAGCACGGTCAAACTTGGAGGTCGTTGGGTCCGTTATTGACATGGGAGTTGATTGACATGTTGATTCACAATCGTTGGCTCAGCCTGTAATTTCTCAAAAAGCCAAGTCTACTTGCTACGTACGTAAATACGTACGTATTTGTATATCCTGCTTCTTCGCAGACCAGAAGTTTGAAATCACCTCATTTGTCCACCTCGGATTTAACTTATTCCCCAATAGTAATAAAATAAGTGTGAAGTTGTACGATGAGAAAACGCACATTTCAACCCATTCACTAAGCCGTAACTAGTACCATGGTTAGTTCCAAACTCACGGCGCCTAGAGGTGGGAGGCGGGGATGGGGTATCCATATGCTGTCAGCCACGCATTGTCCAAAGTCGGGTCTGCAAGGCCCTGGGGGACCATCTCTGTGTAAAACGATTGTGACATAAAATTAGGTTCGGTCGGCACGATAAATATAAAAGAAAGAGGTGGTGAGGAGATCAAAGAGTCGAAAGTTGCTGGAGAGTGCACCGTTACTGTCCGTGAATATATACTTGGTCATCGGGCTACCGTCTGTTCTCCTACGTGTGTTTCTATTCTTTGATCGACGATGCACCGCTCATCTGGCACCCACCAGACACTCGCGGGCCTAGGATTGATGTAATTCTGGGTGGCAAACTCAGGAGAGGCACATGCCTTCTTTTTCCAAGTTTCTATGCCGAGCTCTTCTCGCGATTGGAGCTGCGCCAACAATTATGTCATGCCACCATAGTTTACCGTCGGGCAGCTCCTTGAAAGTGGGGGTGGGGTGGGCGCATACCGTCAGCCGGCGCGTCCGCCGTGTGTGTGTTTGTTTTTCTTTTTTTTGTTCTCCTTTCTTTTTTTTCGAGATCTTTTTAAACACTGGTCTCGAACAGGAGGGTGATCAGTGTCGATGAGCGGAAACCCATGATCAGCTTCTCCCGGAGGGGACATCCCGGTCGCCTGTCATCCGGAGTCCGGGTATGACTGAGACACACAGTCCAGGCCACGCAGGTACCTGATAATGACGCTAGGCCCCAGTCGGCGATTATCAGTCCATTCGCCTCGCCTCACGCTGCGGCAGAGGGCGGCGGGGACAGCAGCAGCACATTCGCTGATCCCCCAGCGCCCCAGCTCCTGGGCTCCCTGGGCCCCATTAGGACCCTACCTTAGCCCCAATGCCGCGCAGTCTTAGCCCAGCCAGCCAGGAGCTGTGAAGACAGGAGGGAGGCAGGAATGCACACGCCAGTGTGTGCATTCGGAGCCAACGCACCTGTGTCACACGCGAGTCCCTCGGCGCTGGATCTGATCTCACCTGTTGCTGGTTACTCGGTAAGTCGTATCCACCCATCAAAACAAAATAAAAAAACAAATAAACAAACAAAAGATGCGAAAGTAAGTAAAGATGCCTTGCGGGCAGCACCAAGGCGTGCGTCGGCAGCCACGCGACAGTAAAGCAGGAAAAGCAATGGGAACGAACTGCTTCAGGGTGCTTGTAAGTGTGTGTATAAATTAGTGTGTGTGCCTTCAGCATGGTGCAGGTGGAAAGAGGTCGCGACTCGAGCAAGCACTTTGAGACGGAGCGCATTTGCGCCGCAGAGAGGACCACCCGGTCGCATAATTTTCTAAGTAGGTAGCCGTGACAGGCACGACGTAATGCTCCCCAGACATGCACAAACAAGACGCGACCGTGATAGGTTAAGCCGGCGCATCGAGATTCGCGCGGCCGAGTATGGCGGCCACTGTAAGCGATTCTCGCTGTGGAATGCGACAAGCTTCTCTCCCCCCTCCTCCCCCCTCTTCCTCCTCTCCTTCGCGAACCCTGGCAGTGGCGCCCCCATGTCCCGACCGTTGCAGGTCTGCGATCATCAGCCCTGAAGGAGGGTGGGTGACATCAAAAGACGATCAGGACATGTCACTCTTTGCCCTTGCAAGCCTTGCAATACATGCGAGACGTGGAATGTCCAGCGGCCGTGATACCGCTCAGACAATTTGTCCTTGGATGTAGGAATAGATTGGAAGCATGGAACATGGAACATGGATGTCCCACTAGTCTGCATCAAGACGTGATCAGCACGCGACCTTCTCTCCGTAGCGGCTGCCGCAGCGCCCCTGTTCCATGTCGACATGTTTCCCACGGTCCAAGGTCTAAAGAGCCGAGCCCTTAATCCATGAGCTCCAGGGATTGATTGAGGCAACCGTGAAGGAAACGAAAAAAAGAAAAAAGAAAAAACGAGGAAAAAAGGAAAATTTGATTTGCAAGTGTTCTTGTCCCGCGATCCAGGGGAGACACAGGATTCGTCGGTTAGGTCCCACGGCAGCACTGAGCACGGTCATCAAGTTCATCGGAGCCCTCGTGGTCCAACGGCTTCACCGCATGTCTCTTTCTTTTTGTCTTTGGTGTTGGGCCTCAATTGTGCACTCGCAAATCAGTGGCGCTATCGATGGTTTGGCACTTGCGACGACAGCTGCCCTCCGATGCCGTCACAGAATCACCCACGATGGGGAATGGGGCACGCAAGCCTGACGTAGAACTAACCGGCTTGCTTTGGGCCCCAAGGTTGCATATGGGCTTGGTTGGTGGGCAAGACACCTAAGCAAGCAAGCAAGCAAGCAAAGCAGCCGAGCCATTCCGCACCCACATGTGCAAGCAAGTGACTTCAGCATCGCATTGGGCCCTCACTTACTTCCCCCTCCAACTTCCCTGTCCGATTTCTAGTCCCTGGTCCATTGCGGGCTGTAGTTTCGACTCGGTGCGAGGAGCACCACTTAGTTTTAGGTCCACAGCCCGAGCCTAAATCCTCAACCAAAAAAAAAAACTCTCTCGACAACCCTGGCTGACGAAGGATGGATGGACACTGGCTCGGACTACAGCACAAGCTCTCATTATAATACACCGAAATGCAACTACCACGCTGCCCATTGACCCCACCGTTTCCAAACAACGAGCCATGGGGATTTAATATCGAGACTCCCCAATACTACCGAGCAGGGTCGCGAGCAGGTCATGTCATGTTGTACAGATAGATACATGGGGGCTGGATTGGGACGAGCGGTGATTGTAGAGCGAAAAGTGACGGTGCTTGTGTGACATGACGTTTTTTACTGGCCACGGGCAACGCGTCCAGACGTGCCACTTTCGCGTCCTCAGCTACGCGAAGCCGCACACTTCAGTATTTCTCGCAAAACAGTATTCAAACCTTAGGGCTGACGGAAGGAAAGGGGGCAAAAAAGGCATTGTAAACAGAAAACTTGTTGAAAAAGTCTGACAAGCCCAGGATCAAACTCTATTGTCGTGATGAAGGTCTGCGAATTAGGTTTGCAACCATTTTGTCCCGCGCTTGACGCTGGGGGCGACGTATCATAGCCATTGACAACCCCTCACTTGAAGCCATTCCCCTCCGGACCGCTACCAATTGCAGGCACCGCTGCCACCACAACTCTTGCGGTCTCTCTCTGTTCGAAGCGGGCCTTTTTTTTTTTTTTTTTTTTTTTCTTCTTTTTTTTTCTTCTTTTTTTTTCTTTCATTGAGACTTGTGAAACCGTTATATTTCAAATTCTCGGATTCAAGCCTAGTCTCCCGAGAATCCAGCACGAGAGAAGGGTCTAGGCCGAGAAGGCCCATGTCGCAGCGATAGGTGGACGTGGATGGATTCACTTAGTCCAGCAAATTAGCGTGCTTGGTCTCGATCAAGGTCTCAATGATCTTGATGATCTCAATGGTCAAGGCCAAATGCAGGGGGAGGTTGGGGGATGTTGGTGTTGGGGCCTGATATTCAAGGCTAAGGGCCTGACATGGCCAGATCTGTTCGGTCAGGTTCAGGCAATCACCCCGTCTCCGAGACAAAATGCACACAGTGCCATGCAGGTACAAGGCTAATTCACAGGGCAATTCATTGTTTGTTGGAATGCACAATGCAGGCAAATTATTATAATCACGTGGATTTACGTATTGGAGCGAAAAAAGTACAGTGTGCACATGGTTCTAGTGTGAATCGGGACTAGTACTGTTGCCATGTGAGGATCTGGGTGGCTGTCGCATGCACTTGCTTAAAAGCTGGTCGCAAGCGCTGGTCCCCCAAATTCACGTAGAGCTCACCCGCCTTTTTGAGCTGCATCTTTCACGCTTCT
This sequence comes from Calonectria crousiana, assembly GCA_013406985.1. NCBI lineage: Eukaryota > Fungi > Ascomycota > Sordariomycetes > Hypocreales > Nectriaceae > Calonectria > Calonectria crousiana. Next base: position 231,222 of record VTGD01000040.1, on the reverse strand, counting down.
TGCATACACCGGAATTTTCAATTCTCGCCCATTCTTCCATACTGACTCCCTCGACTCGAATCTCTTCACTTTACTACTATCTCCCACCGCTAAAATGGCTGAGAACAGCGCCACCGCTCCCCAGACCAACGAGGATACCTTCGCTGAGAGCAAGGGCAAGGGCAAGGCCACTGCTGAGCAGGTTGCCGGCGATGACGCTACTATGGACGAGGATGAGTCCGATTCCGATGAAGAAGAGCACGTAAGTTTGAATGCCTGCCATAACGGTTTTTAGTAATCCTTGCTAACACGCCGACTCCAGAATGTTGAGCCCGGTATGCCCCGCCCTATACCCATCAGGCTTGCAGACGCTGAGCTAACCTTTGGCTAGATGAGGACGGCATGGAGGAGATTGACTTGAACAACATTGTCGACGGTGGACGTCGCACTCGGGGTGCCCAGATCGACTTTGCCAAGGCCGCTGCGGAAACCCCCGCCGATGACGAAGATGAGGATGACGACGAGGACTTCCGCCCTCCCGAGGGTGAGGAGGACGAGGACACTGCTATGTCCGGCTAGACAAGCACTCGGACGAGGGGCATCGGATGGGGCATTGGATGGCCTGACAACACACGTGGGCTTGCACGTGGATTAGTAGATGAATGGCACGGCATTATGACATTAAAAAAAACCAAAATGGGGGAGATCGGATATGAATACGTTGCTTTTGCTCTGACCCCAGCAATTGGGATCTCTGCAGATGGCTCAAGCTGGAGCTTGGGATGACATCAACCAAGCTTGGTTCCAGCCATCTACTTTGCATAGGTACTCTATCTACTTTGTGGTTACGACATGCAATGAGAGCTATTAAAAAAAAACACGATGGGTACAAGCCCTTTCTGGCTCCTATGTAAATGCCCCAGGGTGAAGCGTGAACCCTCGCGAAGCCACACAGGCCACCGTGTCGCCGTTCTTGACGTTACATTGACAATGAATCTAACACACGAAATAATAAACCTGGCAGCTCCGGAATCCGATACAAAAGAAGTGAATTGGTTGTTAAATTTACATCCGATGCACACAATGTACTGACTCTAGATCGAGAGTTTGAATACTAGCACATTCCAGCTCTCAATTTTATATTTCTGTGCTTCGTGTTTCCACTCACCGCCTCCAGCATCCTGGGAGACTATTGCCAGTGATTTGAACAGGGTAACCCGAGGGGGGGGTTGTCTTCATATCTAATCAACTATATAGACAATTTACGTGATGTAGATGACTGAGCTGTGTTCTGGAAATTCCAAGGTGAACAAAACGACTCTGGCAATGAGTCTTCCCATCCACCGCATCCCGCAGAGATGGGATTAAAGCGGAGTATATACCCGAAATGGCCGGAATAGGGAAAAGATCGGGATTGGGGTGTTGTAAAGAATCTGATATGAGGAAGCGACTGGTTGTGGGAACCGTCTCCTCACCTGACATCGTCATTCGAATCTTTTTCGCCATGCAGAACGAGCAACAAATCGACATGACCTCATGGTAAGACCGAAGCAACCAGTACATTCTGCAGGATACTGGTATTTCTCTTGTGTCTTTTTGTGGTGAGTAAGGATGGCTTATGGTGTGTTTATCCATGACCGTGGTGTTTGAGAAGAACTGATGCACGCACGTCTCGATACAGATGAGGCCAACCCCAGTTGTGGTTTGCAACAGCAGCAAATGCGCTTGGGACGTTGCGTGGTTTGGTTTTGGTAGAATTTCTGTTGCACAGAATATTTGCACGAGGAATGGCCGATGATAGACCTCCTTCTATATGTCCAGGAGAAGCGAGCCAGCAATTTATTCATCGCCAGGTATGAGCGCAAACTGTGATTCTTTCTCCCCAGCGCGGTCACCATGATTTTCAACCGTGCATAAGTAGAACACCCCGTCGCTTGGGCTTTTCTGCATATTTTCCAGTACTGCTGATGTTTGATGGCTGCGATGACGGTCGCATGCTGTTTCATGGCGTGCGTGGTTGAAATCATATTGGTTCAAACTTGGCGGTTGGCTTTTGTGCCAAATGCGCAACGTACTCGGTCTGCCTTGGCAAATTAATGCTAGGCCAGGTGTGCTTTAAACGATAAGACCATTGTGTGCAACTCTCGTCACTTTACCACACGTAGCAGGCTAATGAAGGAGTACGCAGTGCCAGTGATTGCTTATCTGTATCCCCGGCTGGGCGATGATGGGGGTGTTTTTATACATCACAGCATTCCACATCTACATAAAGGTGCACCTAGCACTTAAATCCTTACCATGGGGGTTTATTCATCATCCCAGCTAGACATAGGGAAAAGAAACATGTAACACCAACAATGCGGTCAGTTGAGATCACTGTATATATACTTGTCTAGGGTAGTTAGTTTAAACTAGACCGGTTCTCATTTCATTTTCAAACCCTTGGTATTTAGCTTGTTCTTGTATTTAAATGTGTCAAAATAAGAGGCAAGTGATGTGATGATGATACATAATAACATAAAACTACAGTGTAAACCAGTCCCGGTGAACATGTTGGTTCACTGTTAGACGACCTGGATTAGTTTGATGGTTTATTCTCTCTCTTGCAAGAGCCGAATGAGCTGTGCGTCTCTCTCTCGCTTGTCTACCAAGGTGGGCATTGAGTTTTTCCCCATGAAAATCCGAATCAGATCGACTCTTTGAGTGACTGTGATGAGCCGAGAACATCTCAACTGCGTCAAAGTGGCGTCGGCTCGATGCCATTGGACAAGATAGGTGCCATTCAATGGCCACCCTCCATAAAGGGTACGTACCGCTAGCACTTTGGCCCCCCTAAAGCGGACGGTCCAGTCACCATTCAGAACACACAACCGTCACGAGGGAACACCTAGCCTGTTCGGAAACGACAGGGTTCGTGTCCATCGACGCAACGACCAGCTTCAACTTCTCCCCCCTGTTTCAATTTCCCCCCTTTGCCTTGGTTTCCTCTTGTCGGTCTGTCTGGATTGCTGCCCTTTCCTTTCCCGCTACCGACAGGACTGGTCTCAACCCCCTCTTTTTTTTCGCCATGTCGCAAAGGTATGCACCCGATATACGCCTCCGAAAAAGGGAACATGGCTCTCCGGGAAGACACTGACGCAAGAGCACAGGTTCGGCGCATCCACGCTGCACCAGCGCGACTCCCGCAGCGCTCTCTTCGAGGGATACACGGGCGACGCCGCCTCTCGCCGGCCCGTCAGCGCGAGCCCCAGCCGCGGCTACGGATACGGAGGCTACGGCGCGCCTCCCAGCGCCAGCAACACCCCCGGCGGCCTGCATCCCAACTTCCGATCCGCGACGCCCAACCGCAAGGGTCAGTACAGCGATGCCGTTTTGAGCGAGCTCGAGAGCCAGAATGACGCCCAGGTCGAGGGGATACTGGGCAAGGTCAAGGTGCTGAAGAGCGTGAGTTGGGACCATCCGCGCCCGATGGGCACCCCAGCGGGTCAAGCCGGTATACAAAGAACAAGAGAGCTGACAGTGCTATCGCTTCACAGATGACCGTTGCAATTGGAGATGAAATCCGCGAATCTTCCGCCCTGGCCGAAAAGATGAATGACTCGTTTGACTCGACCCGCGTGCGCCTCCGCGGCACCATGAACCGCATGCTCCTCATGGCCCAGCGCACCGGTGTTGGCTGGAAGGTCTGGGTCGCCTTCTTCCTAGCCGTCATCATGCTCTTTATATACGTCTGGCTCTTCTGAAGCCTCCTCCCTCTCCCCCCCCCCCAAAAAAAAAACCACCACCACGACGTCGAATTGATCCTCATTTTAACCCACGGACGCTGCAATTTTCTCTGTTATTTTTGCAAGCAAGCACGCACTCACACGAAATATAAAATAACGTACGCGCACGGAGCACACGAAAGCATGGACTCCAGCAGGACAATGGACCTCCGAATTTTCTCGATTCGACACTTGAAACGAATGCATGTACAGGACGAGGACGAGATGAATCTCATGGTATAGAGCTGAGGGACAAACAGGTAAGGAGAGAATGAAGAAGGAGGAACTCTGTGTCTTTGAACCAGAGTTGGAAGGCGGGGGAATCACTTGCATATATGGATGCATTATTGGACGGCGTTGGGAACCGACGTTGAGACTCTTCTTTTTCGACTGTCCAACATGGTTACTTTTTTTTTATAAAAAAAAGAGGATTCAAGGGCTGCGCTCCATAAGGAAGCCTGATAAAAAAACACGAACCGACCAAAGAGCTGCTGCCTTTTTATCTATCGTATACTGGATTTTAATATTAATGCCACTTTTCCAAGGCAGCATATAATTCATGTTTCGTTAAATTTTTTCCCCCACATTATCGCAGGGTAATCATTGAGATTTGATACCGAGAACATTGTTGTCTCTTTTTATTGATTCATGAAGTAAAAATACTGTATTGGGTATATTTAGTGTCATCTACGCCGTCTTCATCCCCTGCCCATAATTCATACAAAGTCATTACTGGCGTGCTCGTCGGCCGGCTGCAGGGCTACTATCCATGAAACTGCTACCGTCCTGGGAAAGTAGGTTGCTAATGTCCATGCTGGGGCGACCAACGGATAGGCTTGGTCGGCCATGAAGAGTGGGCGATTGTGGAGGACCCATGGCGGCAGAACGGGGTGCAAAACTCATGTCCGCGTCTTCTTCTTCCTCTTCATCATCGTCGTCGTCCTCCTCACTGCTGGAGAGTTCGGCCTCCGAGTCAGTATGCTCATAGCCACCGTCATCGGCTTCGGGGATATCCTCGTCGAGGTCTGCATCCATGTCCATGCCCAGGCCGTCGTCCGTACCGTCCTGAACAAAGTCATCCTCTCCCAGCACGTGGCCTTCGTCTTCGTCTTCGATATACTCATCACCGCCGTACATTCCCTCGCCATCGCCATCTCCACGCACGAGGGCTTCCCGGAAGGCATCATCATTCATTCGCATCCGAGCGGCCATGAGGTCGTTTTGTCTCTCTTCCCTCAGGACTGACTCGTCTGCCTCCCTACCGTTGCCGTCCTCATCATCGTCCTCATCCAGATCTTCTTCTTCATCTTCATCCTCCTCCTCCTCCTCCTCCTCTTCATCGTCGTCAGAGGGCAAGGCAAAATCGTCATCGGCATCTGGGATATCGTCATCCAGGTCTTGCGCACCATCCAGCTGGACATCGTCCATCATTCCATCCTCGGGTACAGTTTCGGCTTCAGCTTCGGCAAGTTCTTGCGCCAATTGTTCCCGGCGAAGCGCTTCTTGATGCTCTTCCTGCTCCTTCTTCTCTTCTCGCATCTGATGTAGCGTTTTGGGAACACCTGGTGGTTTAAGCCAACCGCTGCCATAATTTTGGATATTTAATCGCCGGCGTTGCATGTACTGCTCATCCGCAACAAGCCGAGCGAGGGCCGAGCGCTCGAGATTGTGGCCTCGTTGGCGGGAGTGGTTTCCGCCATGATGTTGATTGTGGGAGTCGCCGTTGTTACCGTCGACGGGGCCCGGCGTTGAAAACGGACTTCGAGAAGACCTATACCATATAGAATGCGACTGGAGAGCATTAGCGCTTGGCTTTTGGGAACTATGGCCATGAAAAATGGGAGCTTTACATCTCGCGGGGTAAAATCTGGGAGCGAGGTAAACATTTGGGCCGGGTCCAGGACGCGTTCGGCGGCGTTACGTGTGGGTGCAGTTGTGTGTGGTTTCGTAATTGAGCGCCAGGGTGTAATGGAAATAAAAGGGTGCGGGGCATCTTACGCGACAGCCGCCGGCGGGGCGCTAATTAGCCGCAAGCCAAGATCTGCCCCGGTCGCAATTGGGAGCGTAATCATTGTTTCAAAATAAAATAAAAATCTGTCATCATTATGATAGGGCTACGTATTGGTCAACGACGATACGGAGGGGCACTTGAATACAGCCTTTGGATTTCGGCCTTTGTTCCCAAGGAGGCTAAACCAGGTTGCAACTCCTGGGGCGGCTCGGGGGTGTGTGGTGTCGGCCACCGAAAGGGATTGTGGATGTGGATGGAGGAGGGTCAGGCTTGGACTGTTATGTGTGCTACGCCGTTTCTAGGTGGTGCTCCTGTTTCGCTGAAATGAAGGCGAAGCAGACATCTGCAGATATTTGTCTCTGAAGCTGCATGCCTGGCTCACCGCTCTGGGTCGGACTCACGTCGAGCTCTTGCCACCGCCGCGCAGGCCGTTTGGAAACGGTAGAAATGGTTATTCATTTTGTGAGGTAAGTGCTGGTGGTTAGTGGACAGTGCCGTTTGGTTGCTGCTCCCTGCAGCGAGTGCTGCGGCTCCTGCGTTAGGTCCTGCCGCAAGCAGCCAGGGCCGAGTCGGTACGTGGTCGGGGTTAAGAGGAACGCTGGTGGACGTTCGGGAGAAATCGGGAAGTGCTGGTCTCGGGGCATGCAGGCACAAAACAGCGGGCAGCCAGCGGAGAGGCGGAGAAACGGTCAGTGGGTGGGTGCCGCCGAGGTCCGCGTAACGAGGCCGCCGCCTTCTGGGGACTTGCCTGGGGCTTTGTCGGAAATCAGGAGCGGCTGGCTGGCTGGCGAGGTTGACTGCGACTCAACCGGATCCGCCCATCCAATGCAGATGCGTCCGATGCTGTTGACGCCGCCGAACTCGGCCGCCGCTGACAGCTACCCGAACCTCAACCTCCTCCACTTCCGTGGGCTCCGCTCGAGGCAGTTGTCCCTTTGATATTTATAATGCACCGGGTTGATTTGCACTATTCGAGCCCATTTGACTGGTGCTGTTTGCGCGGACGGAGGCGGTAGATAAGACCCCAGCATCGCGCTAGGAAACGGCGCACATGCTCCAGCCCACGGACAGCGGGAGGAATGGAGCAGCACAGTGGAGGACATGGGGCCAGGTGAGGTGGCCGTCGTTGTCATGATGCTCATTCTCATGATTTTCTTTTCCCCCTTGGCACCCCCATGGTACCCCATGGGCTCATGGCTCTGGTTGTCATGGTGGGCGGAGGGCCAAGGCCGCCGGCATCGTGCGCTCTGTATAATCACATATACGAGACCTCGATCAATGGGATCAATAGCCGGCTTAACGAGCGACATGTCTGGGCCCGGGGAGAACAATGCGTGGTCCCTTACTCGTTCAACCTTCCATCGGGCCACGGGATGATGGGCGTGTGTTGGGCAAGGGATTAACCGCACCACAAAGCAGCTCGTTCCGACGCAGCAACTTGGGTTGTAAACTCAGCTCAGCCTATTCCGTAGTTGATGGGGAACCCTCATTTGACCCCCATCCTTCCCTGGCGAATCGCGGTTGCCGGTTCAAATTTCCCAAACGAGTGACGTTGTCCAGCCCAAAAAGAAGCTCGCAGACCCATAGTAGTAGGCTGCGTGCAACTCCCGAACCCGTGGTGAGACATGTGCAAGCTGTGCCATGGCGCATGCCAATGCCCACTCGGTGATCTATACCCTGATGCCGATGGGACTCCGGCACGAGCTTGTTCCGTTTTAGTGTCTAGATGCGCCATGACACGGGCTGCTACGGGATGAGCAGCGCTGGTTGGTGCGAGATAAGGAGATGTGAACTCGAATCCCGGGCCTGTGATTGGCCGCAGCCGTTAGTTTTTTGATGTCCATTGTGTGACTGTGCGATAATGGCGTGAGGCGGCCATTTTCCCCGAAGCCAGTCCTTCCAGGTTGGCGAGATGCCAGAATAGCCCCGAGAAGACCCTGACAGCCTTGGAACAAACTTGGCGGCACAGGGCCCCTCTGTACTTTCCCGATGCCCGCATCCCCTTTCCTCACCTCTGCGGGTGGTGTGCTCCTGGGTGCAGCATGTCCTGCTGGCCTGGTGTCATTGGCCGGGGCTGCGCCAGGTGAGCAGACGGTGAGGTTTTCATTTCATAAGCAAAAAGGCCGTGTCGTGTGTCGATGACGTTGTTTCTTGCCTCACAGCCGCCAAAAACCACGGGTGAAGCTAGCGAGCAATCAACCTGGGAACCAATACACATGCGTCTGCAGCCAAAAACGACCCTGCCATGCTAACCAAGCCCTGGCCTAGACGCTCCCTGGGTTGGATCAATGGCCCCCATTCCCCTGATGGAATGGAAGCTTCTTTGCAAGGTAACCTAAGGCAGACCTGCTGAACAAGCGAGCAAGTCGAATCGCACATGCCAGGCGCATGTACGATGGAGCTGTAGCTGTAGGTAGGGACACGGCCTCCATCTGACTCGCTGGAATCCCACCACCGGCGCCGATGGGGCAACCAGCTTCTCGGAGAGGTCGCCTGCAGTCGCATGCGATGGGCCATGGACAATGAGGTGCGGGCGAATCAGACGGCGGGCTAACTCCCCCGCGCACCATCTGTACGTCAATGGCGGCCCCCCGGGCGAGCGCAGCGCATGGCTCTTGGGTTCTCGGGGGGGAGCGCGACATCGGCGGCGCAGGCTTTGAAAATGTCGGGCCGTGATTGGTGTCGCAGGCTTGGATGTCGACTCGACCCTTGACGAATGTGCATTAGGTTTAACGTTCCAGGCGGCGTCGCACGGATGCCCAGCATTATCCTGGATGTGGCTGCAGCTCCATGTGGGGTGTTGTCGTGTATGGATGGTCTCGCAGAAGGCGGCGAACTCTCCGCTGCCTCGGCCGGATTTCTCTTACACGAACTGTGTTGCAAACCTATTCCTATCCCAACCATGGATAGGAGATAGATGCGAAAACGAGCCGAATAAGCGACAGATGATTGGACCGACGGCATAAAAATCTATAGCCTTTCTTATTTTTCATCTTGTCGCCCTAGCCGATCTTTTTTCCCGCGGGGAAGTCCACTCATTGTCGCCGTGTAAGTAGGACAGGGCGAACGATGCACGTCTTGGATGTTGTATCCACAGCAGAAATTTGATTGACTGACAGACCGCTCGGTGAAGCCCTGCCGCTCAGCAAATCGCCACATCAGATCATTGGAAAAAGGGTCAGAATCAGGCAACGGCAGGAGGGCGTTTGATTAAGAGTAACATGGAAGCTACAGCATGATTAGTCTTGGCTAGTCGGTGAGGAAATGTGACATTGAAACGAGGTTTGGTCAAATCAAGACCGACGCGGGAAGAGAAAAAATTTTTCCCTTGGAGTTGCTCATGTCGAACCAGGATGCGGAAACTCTCACTCCGTCCCTCTAATTCAATGCTGCGTTAGCGTGCCATGTTACAGCCAAGATGGACGGGTTGCAGAGCTACGTAACCATGGCAGATCTCACCTACCGACGGCGTAGATCGGGATGAGGGGTCGCCTATCAACAACGCAAAAGACTTCCCGTCCCGTCTTGGATGGTGCATTCACATGAGAGGCCAGGTCACGCTTCGAAAAACGTCATTCCGGTGGCCATATGGATGCTGCAGAATGGCAGGCCTCTTCCCTTTGGGCTCCTGTGCAGCAAATCTGCCGGGGAGGTAAGATCCCCTGGTCCGAAGAGCTGCCGATCTGTTTTTGTAGAGTGGATGTCTGGGTAAATGGATGGATGCACGGGAAACAATTGGGGGGGCTTCTGGAGGCATCAACGGGATAGCCTGGAGAAACAAGACATTAAAGCGTGGCGTGGCGGGAATGGAGTTGAAGGGGAGGGGTGGCAGGATGACGGGATGGGGACACCCAACCCAGCCCATAATTGCCCATGCCACCATCTCCAAGCTTAGCTCGGAGCCTAGGCGCCTAGGCCACGCCAGACCCCGGCAGGCTACTACGTCCTTGTTCCAGGGAAATGGGTAAAATTTCCAGTAGGCGCACAAAAAAAAGAATGACCGTATAATATCGTCACGGATATAGGCCACCGCAAAAAAAACATTCGGTCGGAAAAGACACCTTGCACAGAGACATGGTCAAGGACATGGCTGCGAGTTAGAATGTCGGATCTAGCATGGCATGATAGGGGGAGGCAGAGCCATCATGATGCGACCTGTTCATGGCATCAAGGATTTCGGACGGCGTCCCGGACTCCGTGAATCGGCCATGGGCTGGTGGAAGAAAAATCCGAACCTGTCAGACATGTACGGCACCTGTGCTCCGGAGGGCAGCCGAGAGGGTTGAGCTGGTGGCATGTCTGGCAGTTGTCGTGTGTGCGTCTGTTGGTGGGCGGCCCTAGCCCGGGCTGGCATGGCATGTCAATGACGGGAGCGTCGTGCAAATACCCTCGCCCTCATTTGCTTGCGGTGTTTTTCTGACATGTGCTCGAATGAATTATGGAGGGCCACCAAGGTGAATCGGGCCACGGCAGGGTGCGTGTGCGCCCACTCAGGCCAGACGGTAGGTTGGGGAGGTGGGAGGAGTTCGTCTCGGGCGGGTCGTCGACGTCTTCCAAGGGACGAGGGGCGTGGCGTGCCTTTTTTCTTCTTTCTTTTGGAGGGGTCTCCCCATGCGCTAACGCAGCCCTGGATTAGAAGGGATGGACGCAGTGAGATGGCGGACAGGGCCCCTGAGGGCTGAGGGAGAATTAGGGAATAAGCCGTGGGAAGTGCTCGTTCCGACAAGGACGGAAAAAAAAATGCAGGCTTGATGGCAGAGCTCCATCTTCACGCCGTGTTCCCAGCGTTCGCCTCCGAAGCCAAGGCCTGGCCCCTCTGCTCCCCACCTCGGCGCCCCATCATCATCGCCCCACGCACAACCCTGCTGCTTGACGCTGCCCTGCGCCTGTCTCGCTGTCGCTGTCGACTTCATCATTCAACCGCGCTCCTCGACCTGGTGAAGCCTGAGCTCTCTTAGCCGGAAGCCCTCTTACCCCCCCATCCCGCGCCCACATCTCCTCCCCTCCCCCTCCATCCTTAGCCTCCACCGTCGGCATCCCTGCCAAAATTTTCCCAGAGCCCGCCCCCCGTCGTCCGTAGCCAATCCATAGACACTTTTTTTTTTCCAAATCTCCTCGCTGGGGCTTGGCACCGAGTCGCTGTTCCGGACCTAGACCTAGTTCTGTTGACTGGACCTAGCCTAGTAGCCCACACCGGGAGCCAGGACTGTGAATCACACTCGAACTGGAGCTGCATTGCGGTGCCGCGGCCGTGCCCCGAACCCGTAACCGTAACTCTGAGGCGAGTCGAACCAAGGTCAGTTCCAAGTTGGGTGCCTACCTGTCTCCAGAGTGCTGCCGACCAACGGAGGAGGCTACGCCAGCTGGCAACCGCTCGGAGATCCCTCCATTCCATAAAAGCGAGAAGTTTGCCCTCCCCCTCCTCTTTCCCTTCCCTCGCCCTCTCCCTCTTCCTCCTCCTGCTCTGTCCTCTTGCACGCTCTCTTCTCCCACCTCACGACTTGCCTACCCGTCGCTGCCAGCCAGTGACCTTTGATACCCATTGCTCTCTTGAAGAGGAACAAGCCTTTTGGTAAGTCTAGCTGCGTGTAAAGGATTTGGAAAGCTACCACCCCCCCTTCACAAACAACACAATTTCCGCCTGCGCCTTTGATGATTGTATTCTCCCCGCCCCAATGGACAGAATCGACTCGAATATCTATACCCGGGCCACCAGCAGCAACGACAGCCATGGCAGTGTCTGAAGAGTAGTGCTGGGCATTTTGCACACTGGACAGAACGACTTCACATGTCTCGCGAGCCCTCCCCCCAGACAGGCGCCAATTCTCCATGCAGAGATCCCAGCCAACAACGTTCCAAAATATCCCAATTCAGCAATTGCCCGCCCGCTCTGCGGCTTTCTGGCGCGCGTGGCGCCCTCCCTCGATGCGTTGCATCGCCGAGGTGACGTCCCCCGGGCGCCTTTGGCTGGCCCATGTCTTAGCCGCATACCTGGTTGGCATTGTGCGGGTAATTATTGGCTGCGACCCCGGCGCCTCCCACGCCGCGCGCAAGATGGGGGGGAGGGGCATCTGTACCACTGAGCGGACCCTTCTGTGGGCCAAGGCCCAAAGCAGGTAGCTGTCGAAGCTTGGCTATTGCGGCTGCGTGAACTGCATCGCTTTCGGACGAGAGGCGGTTCTAGATGCATGCCCTGCCTGGACGACAATCGACTTGCAAGATGCCCGAGGTTCCGAAAATCACCATGCCGTCAGGATATGCCGTCCCGCCATTGCTTCCGCAGATGCCGCGCAGAATTGCTATGGAGGGGCGAGTCGTATGGCAATGACCATGGCGGGGGCTGCTCTTGGGATAGCGTTTCTCGCCAGATTTCCTTATCTTGAGCGCGCCACACATTCTGCGCCCGATGCCGGCAGACACCCACTCTCTCCAATGGACCTGCCACTGTCGCTGCTGTTCAATGACTTCCCTCTCTGGCCCTGAACCCCAATGAAGCTTTCTGTCCCAATTTGTTGTTTCCCATTGTCGTACCCATGTTTTTCGCATCTGGCGGCTCGTGCTTGTGCCCTGGCTAATCCGTTTCTCCGCGACTCCAGATTCACGCTAAAGAGTGGCGCTCGCTGCTCTCGCTGAGGTGCCCCGCCTTCTCCCCGACCCCCCACCAACCCCCACCCACCCCACCTTAACCCGGTCGCCTAGCATGCGCGTAACCGAGGAATTCGACGACCGACAGACCCATTTTGAAGCCGAGCAACAAACATACAGTCCATTTGAGTATCAGACTGAGAACAATGACTCTTGGGCTGGCGCTCTGCCGGTGAAGCAGGGTCTGTATGACCCTTCGCTTGAGAAGGATGCTTGCGGTGTCGGCTTCGCCTGGTAAGATCTACTGTGCCTCTGTTGGCTGAGGTATCATGACTGACATGATGATAGTCACATCAAGGGCAAGCCCAGTCACAAAATTGTCAGCGATGGTGAGTTCCAATTCGCCACCACGAAGCATGAAGCATGCTAATCTTTCACAGCACGAAACTTGCTCTGCAACATGACCCACCGTGGTGCCGTGGGTTCTGATGCCCGAGACGGTGACGGTGCTGGTGTCATGACTTCTATTCCCCACCGGTTCTTCATCAAGAACTTTGAGAAGGAGGAGGGCATTAAGCTGCCCCCTCTAGGCCAGTACGCCGTGGGAAACCTGTTCTTTAAGCCCGACGAAGAGACTCTCGACGAGTCCAAGAGGCAACTGGAAGATGTTGCCGAGTCACTGGGCCTCAGAGTTCTGGGTTGGCGGCGGCCTCCCGTGGACTCTACCCTTCTTGGACCTGCTGCTAAGTCGCGTGAGCCCATCATCCTACAGCCATTCGTCGTTCTCGCCTCTGCCTACGGCACTGGCAACGCCCCCGAAATGACTGACGCCGACAAGTTTGACGACCGCCACTTTGAGTTACAGCTGTACGTGCTACGGAAGCGTGCCACTCAGAGCATTGGCCTTCAAAACTGGTTCTACATCTGCTCCCTGTCCAACAAGAACATTGTTTACAAGGGTCAGCTTGCCCCCGTTCAGGTCTACTCCTACTATCACGATCTCGTGAATGCCGACTACGAGGCTCACTTCGCGTTGGTGCACTCTCGATTCTCCACAAACACCTTCCCTTCATGGGACCGAGCTCAGCCCCTGCGATGGGCCGCACACAACGGCGAGATCAACACTCTTCGAGGAAACAAGAACTGGATGCGCGCTCGTGAGGGTGTCATGCAGTCTGATGTTTTCAAGGAGGACCTTGAACTCATGTATCCTATTGTTGAGGATGGTGGCTCTGACTCTGCCGCCTTCGACAACGTTCTTGAGCTTCTGACCATCAACGGTGTCCTTTCCCTCCCCGAAGCTGTCATGCTGATGGTCCCTGAGGCCTGGCAGGGCAACCAAGACATGGATCCTAAGAAGGCCGCGTTCTACGAGTGGGCTGCCTGCCAGATGGAGCCCTGGGATGGCCCCGCGCTGTTCACCTTCGCCGATGGTCGCTACTGTGGTGCCAACTTGGACCGAAACGGTCTGCGACCTTGCCGATTCTACGTCATGGATGATGACCGCATCATTTGCGCTTCCGAAGTCGGTACTATTCCTGTCGAGCCCGAATCTGTTATCCAGAAGGGTCGTCTGCAGCCCGGTAAAATGCTTTTGGTTGATACCCAGGCCGGTCGTATCATTGACGACAAGGAGCTGAAGGAGGCTGTCGCTAGCCGACAAGACTTCCGCTCTTGGCTTGATAGAGAATTGATTACCCTGCCCAAGGTCCTTGAGACCGCTGAGAAGATCAAGGATCTGGCCCCTAAGCTGAATGACAACAAGATCCAGGCTGATCCTCTCCTGCTGTCCTACGGCTACACTCACGAGCAGGTTAGTTTGCTGCTTGCGCCCATGGCCGCTGATGAGAAGGAAGCCCTGGGTTCCATGGGTAACGACGGCCCTCTGGCTTGTCTGTCCCAGGCTCCCCGTCTCCTCTATGACTACTTCCGTCAGCTCTTCGCCCAGGTTACCAATCCCCCCATTGACCCTATTCGAGAGTCTATTGTCATGTCTCTGGAGTGCTATGTTGGCCCCCAAGGTAACTTGCTCGAGATGGATTCTTCCCAGTGTGGCCGTCTTCTGCTTCCCAGCCCTATCCTCTCCATCCCTGAGTTTAATGCCATCAAGTCCATGCCCGAGTCCTTCCCTGGATGGACTGTCAAGACCATTGACCTGACCTTCCCCAAGTCTGAGGGTGTCCAGGGTTACCTGAAGCACCTCGACTACATCTGTGACGAAGCCACTGCTGCCATTGAGGCCCAAGACCGTATTATTGTTCTGTCTGACCGCAACACCAGCGCTGACCGTGTCGCTGTCTCTGCTGTCCTTGCTTCCGGTATGGTCCACCACCACCTTGTCAGCAACAAGTGGCGATCCATGGCTGCTCTCGTTGTCGAGACTGCCGAGGCTCGTGAAGTGCACCACATGTGTGTGCTCCTTGGTTACGGTGCCGATGCTGTTAACCCTTACCTGGCCATGGAGTGTATTCTTAAGCTGAACCGTGAGGGCCTTATTAAGAAGAAGCTCGATGATGACGCTTTGATCCGCAACTACAAGCACTCTTGCGATGGTGGTATCCTCAAGGTCATGAGCAAGATGGGTATTTCCACTCTGGCCTCCTACAAGGGTGCTCAGATTTTCGAGGCCCTTGGTCTTGACGAGACTGTTGTTGAGCGATGCTTCAAGGGAACTGCTTCCCGTATCCAGGGTATTACCTTTGAACTCATTGCCGAGGAGAGCTTCCGATTCCACGAGCGTGGTTTCCCTACCCGATACACCGTCGGCATCACTGGTCTTCCCGAGTCTGGAGAGTACCATTGGCGTGACGGTGGTGAGCCTCACGTCAACGACCCCACCTCCATTGCCAACATCCAGGATGCTGTCCGCACCAAGAACGACAAGTCCTACGAGGCTTACTCGCGATCTGAGTATGAGCAGATCAAGTCCTGCACCCTGCGTGGTCTCCTCGACTTCAAGTTCGAGGACTGCACTCCTGTCCCTATTGACCAGGTTGAGCCTTGGACTGATATTGTTCGTCGATTCTGCACTGGTGCCATGTCCTACGGATCCATCTCCATGGAGTCTCACTCTACTCTAGCTGTTGCCATGAACCGCCTGGGCGGCAAGTCCAACACTGGTGAGGGTGGCGAGGACCCCGAGCGATCCCAGCGTATGCCCAACGGTGACACCATGCGCTCTGCTATCAAGCAGGTCGCCTCTGGTCGATTCGGTGTGACCTCCGCTTACCTCGCCGATTCAGATGAGCTCCAGATCAAGATGGCCCAGGGCGCCAAGCCTGGTGAGGGTGGTGAGCTTCCTGGACACAAGGTGTCCAAGTCTATTGCCCGTACCCGCCACTCAACCCCTGGTGTCGGTCTGATCTCGCCTCCTCCCCACCACGACATTTACTCCATTGAGGATCTCAAGCAGCTGATCTACGATCTGAAGTGCTCTAGCCCTAGATCCCGAGTTTCCGTCAAGCTTGTGTCTGAGGTTGGTGTCGGTATCGTCGCTTCTGGCGTCGCGAAGGCCAAGGCCGATCACATTCTCATTTCCGGCCATGACGGTGGTACCGGTGCTTCCCGATGGACCGGTATCAAGTACGCCGGTCTCCCCTGGGAGCTCGGTCTGGCTGAGACTCACCAGACCCTTGTCCTCAACGATCTCCGTGGTCGTGTTGTTGTCCAGACTGATGGTCAGCTTAAGACGGGTCGTGATGTCGCAATCGCCTGTCTGCTTGGTGCTGAGGAATGGGGTTTTGCTACTGCTCCTCTTATTGCCATGGGTTGTATCTTTATGCGAAAGTGCCACCTGAACACTTGTCCTGTTGGTATTGCTACTCAGGATCCCGAACTCCGCAAGAAGTTCAAGGGTACCCCTGAGCACGTCATCAACTTCTTCTACTACGTGGCCAACGAGCTTCGCGCCATCATGGCCCAGCTTGGTTTCCGAACCATTAACGAAATGGTTGGCCACGTCGAGGTCCTAAAGGTCCGCGATGACCTCCGAACCAACAAGACTTCCAACGTCGACTTGTCTCTTCTCTTGACCCCTGCTCATAAGCTCCGACCTGGTGTTGCCACCTTCAACGTCCGCAAGCAGGACCACAAGCTTTACATCCGCCTCGACAACAAGCTGATTTCTGAGGCTGAGCTGACTCTTGACAAGGGTCTTCCTTCTCGAATCGAGTGTGATATTGTCAACACCGACCGGGCTATGGGTACCTCGCTCTCGTACCACATTTCCAAGAGATACGGCGAGGCTGGTCTGCCTCTAGATACTGTTCATGTTAACATTAAGGGCTCTGCTGGTCAGTCCTTCGGTGCTTTCCTGGCCCCTGGTGTTACCCTTGAGCTTGAGGGTGATGCCAACGATTACGTCGGGAAGGGCTTGTCGGGTGGTCGCCTGATCATCTACCCTCCCCGCTCCGCCGTCTTCAAAGCCGAGGAGAACATCCTGATCGGCAACGTCTGCTTGTACGGTGCCACCACAGGTACTTGCTTCTTCCGAGGTGTCGCTGCTGAGCGTTTCGCCGTCCGGAACTCAGGTGCCACTGCCGTCGTCGAGGGTGTCGGTGACCACGGTTGTGAGTACATGACTGGTGGTCGCATTGTCATCCTTGGCACTACTGGGCGCAACTTTGCGGCTGGTATGTCTGGTGGTATTGCCTACATCTTGGATGTCAACGGAGACTTCCATTCCAAGGTCAACACTGAGATGGTTGAGGTTGGTCCTGTCGAGGACCCTACCGAGATTGCCTTCCTCCGCGGTCTCATCGAAGACCACCACCACTTCACCGGATCCGAGCGTGCTGCTCGTATCCTTGTTGACTTCAACCGCGCACTGCCTCGATTCCTCAAGGTCCTTCCCGTTGACTACAAGCGAGTTCTCGAGGAGGAGGCTGCCAAGGCTGCCAAGGCCAAGCGTGAGGAGTACAACCTACCTGTTGTCTCCGGTGTTCACGCCGAGAAGCCTGAGAAGGCTGCCAAGCTTCAGGACCTTGAAGAAGCTGTTGGTGACAATGCTGCCGAGAAGAAGCGTGCCCTGGTGCTCGACAAGACCAAGGGCTTCATGAAGTATAAGCGTCGCGCTGAGAAGTACCGACCTGTTGCTACTCGTCTCAAGGATTGGGCTGAACTCAGCGCCCGTCTCGACGAGGATGAGCTCAAGTACCAATCTGCTCGATGCATGGACTGTGGTGTTCCCTTCTGTCAGTCCGAGACTGGATGCCCCATCTCCAACATTATTCCCAAGTGGAACGAGTTGGTTTTCCAGAACCAGTGGCAGGATGCCCTCAACCGTCTTCTTATGACCAACAACTTCCCCGAGTTTACTGGCCGTGTCTGCCCTGCTCCTTGCGAGGGCGCTTGTGTTTTGGGTATCAACGAGGACCCCGTTGGTATCAAGTCCATCGAGTGCGCCATCATCGACCGTGGTTTCGAGATGGGCTGGATGGTTCCTCGACCTCCCGCTGTCCGCACCGGCAAGACCGTTGCCATCATTGGTTCTGGTCCTGCTGGACTGGCCTGTGCTGATCAGCTCAACCGTGCTGGCCACACTGTCACCGTTTATGAGCGTGCCGACCGCCTTGGTGGTCTGCTCATGTACGGTATCCCGAACATGAAGCTCGACAAGCGAATTGTCAAGCGTCGTACCGACTTTATGGAGGCTGAGGGCGTCAACTTCAAGACTGGCGTTGCCATCGGCGAGGATGGCAACCCGTCGCTCAAGGACCTTCGTGCTAGCAACAATGCCGTTGTGATCGCCACTGGTGCCACCGTTGCCCGTGACCTTCCCATCAAGGGTCGCAACCTCACCGGCATTCACTTTGCCATGGAGTTCTTGCACAAGAACACCAAGTCTCTGCTTGACTCTGAGCTCGCTGACAACGCTTACCTCTCGGCCAAGGACAAGCACGTTGTTGTTATTGGTGGTGGTGATACCGGTAACGATTGTATCGGTACTTCGCTCCGTCACGGCGCCAAGTCCGTTGTCAACTTTGAGTTGCTGCCTCAGCCTCCCAACGAGCGTGCCAGCGACAACCCATGGCCCCAGTGGCCCCGCATCTACCGTGTGGACTACGGCCACACCGAGGTGCGCCAGCACACTGGTAAGGACCCTCGTGAGTACTGCATCATGTCTGAGGAGTTTGTCGGCGACGACGGCCATGTCAAGGGCATCATCACCATCCGTGTCGAGTGGACCAAGTCTCCCACTGGTGGTTGGGACATGAAGAAGGTCGAGGGCTCGCAGCAGTTCTTCCCTGCCGACCTCGTCCTGCTTGCCATGGGTTTCCTTGGACCCGAGGCTCGTGTTCTTGGCGACGACATCGAGAAGGATGCTCGCAAGAACGTCAAGACCCCTCCTGGCAAGTACAGCACCAACCAAGATGGCGTTTTCGCTGCTGGTGATGCTCGCCGTGGCCAGTCTCTTATTGTTTGGTAAGTTTTCTCAACTATATGGAATGTCTCAAAGGCTTGACCGCTAACATGTATTTACAGGGGTATCAACGAGGGTCGCCAGGCTGCTCGCGAGGTGGATCTCTACCTTGAGAAGTGCACCAGCCTTCCCGTCACTGGCGGTATCGTTAAGCGCACCGCTGGGGAAATTTTCAGCCAGATCAAGGCTTAAAATGGAACGAAAATATAGATTACGATGCGAAAAATGATGTTTTGATATGGGACGATGTATTTTTTTGTTGATTTCTTTCCTCATCTCTCTTGAGCGGGACAGGTAAATGGGAGCAAAGGCGACTGTGAAGATACCATGGTTACGGGGAATACCGGTTTTACGCAAAAGGGAGGGGTGTTGGAATCATTGCTTTCCTGCAGGTTGTTTTTTTTGTTGCTATACCAATTTGTAGATGGCTTGGATTTGATAGGTTATTCATTGATTAAATCACTATATTTATCAAACAATGAAGAAGCATCGCTGCGTGGGAAGATGGGTGTATTTGCTTGGAGACTGTTACAGCCTTTTTTTCTTCTTCCGCGCCCGTCGTATTTGTACTTTCTCGACGCTGCGACGCTATTTGATGTTACTGTGTGAGGTTTGGAGGAGGCAGGATCCAATTTGGGACAGAACCTAGATGGGTAATTGGAAGGGTGCTAAGAATACATGTGGGTTTGAGGATATTTGTTGGCGGATACCAGGGGGCTTCGCGGGCTTGATGCCTAGGCTAGGCCTACGGTTCCTGGTATCGGGGCCGTTTGCCAAGCCGGCGCATTCCACCGAAACGCTTGTGCGGAAATACTGGGGATATAATTATACGCATTCCCACCTTATATTTCATACGCTTTCATGATCCGACGTATTCTTTTTGTGCGCGCGGTATGGATCTTTCAAAGAGTAGTATTCATCCTGTTGCGGAAACCCGAGACCTGAAGGCGCAAGGTACCCGATCTACGCTGGGGGAGGGGCTGTTTCAGTGTCACACGACCATCCGATGGCATAGGTAGCACTATGAGGTGGCATTCTGTAGATTATCATGTCAGGGAGCGAGAGGAGAGTAGAGTTGAGACAGGTCTCACAAGTGGACGGGTAAGAGGTAAGACGAAAGGAAATACCGGTAGGGCGAGATTGACGGGGTGGTATTTTCCTTTCCCTTGGTATCCTCTTGAAATCTCTGTGAACCTCGGCCTTTGGTCGTGTATAACATGGGAGAGAGATGTACAGTATCTAAGAGTGATAATTATGGAGATTTTCCTTTTTTTCCCTCTTTTTTTTTCCTTTCCCGGTGGAGAACTGTCGCTGCTTTTTCTTTTCCCCTCTTCCGGTCTGGATCCAGATTCGTCACCGAGGGCGCCTAGTAATGCTGGGGGTTGGACGCGAAACCAATAAGACATGTCGCGTGCGCTCTTGACAATTTCGAGGGCGGGTGAGGGGTTTTGAGAAGGAAACTATGGTGTCATCCGAGACTTCTGGTTACCTCTTATGGAGAACGGCCGCACTTTTTCTTCTGGCAAAAACACGCGGGTTCCCGACCACGCAGGGCCTGATTGAGGTTTCAAATGGCATAATTTGAGGGAAACTTGTAGTACATTTGAAGGGGAAACGAGGAGAGTTTGCACTGTGTTCGTCTAGTGGCATCCCCGAGTTGACGTGCATTGAGGACGTGCCGGAGCCTCACGTGTGCCCAGTTATTCGCAGGGATGTCTTGAAGGGGGAGCCAACCGCAGCGAAGTAGTTTTTGGCCCGAGTCCCCTTGTCGCGACGTCACACACGGTGGAGGAGGAATCGGGTTGCATGCCTACCCGCTGCGACCAGCCGGCCACTAGGACACCGGCTGGAACGCACGTGTGCGAGTATCCGTTCTTGATAGGGCAATTGGAATTATCTTGCTCTGAACGGGTGCTCGCTGTGGTTTGTTGGATCCTCTCGTGGTGGTGCTCTTCTTTTACCCTGGCGTTGACTGCTTTGGGAGGAAACAGAACAAGTTTAAAAAAAATAAAATAAAAAAAAAGGCCACTGACCAAACTCGGGATGACGGAAAATGATTCAAACACAAAAAGTATACTGACCCTTGGTGCACACAAGTCAACCGCACAGGCCGCGTCCGGGTTTCAGCCAGCCTGAGCTAAAACGTCCCAATTCGACAACCACAAAGCTAGCAGCTGCTGGTGGACTGAGGCTGGCGGTCAGTCAACTGGGATCAGGATGGTACCTAGACAACCACTGCAGCGTCTACCCACTGAAGCGTCGCTGGAAAGTCGCATGCGACCTGGAACTAGGTTCTTGTCAAGCTGCCGGGACCTGTGCTGTCATGTCTGGCTGCCCATGGTGATGCTCTGGTGACGACAGAAGTCTCCGTTCAAAGGCTTCGTTATCGACACGCAAAAAAGCCTCCATCAAACGGTTCCGCCCTTGCCTTGCTCCTCTCCACCATTGTTCGGAAATAATCATCCACTGAAATTTTTTTTCTCTCTCCATCTTTACTTCATTCATCGTCATTCGCCGTGGGGAATCGATCCGTAAAAGACCCATCCTAGCTGCAATTGCGGGACGGAGGTACGTTCCGCGTCCCGCCTACACGGCTCGCTTTGAGCGACATAGCTTTTTCGCCTCGTCAATACCTGCGCTTTTGCATGTTTTTCTTCTTTACCTCTCTTGACCTCAATTGATCATTCTCATACTCCTCCTTATCGCTATCTTCCCGCAGCTGTCCCTCGTTTCTGTTTTATTGGGTGAGCTCGCTTTTGCCCCTTCGCCCTAGCGACATCATCCTTGTGCCACCCGCTCTCCGAGTCGCCTGGCCCGTGATTCTTCTCCACTACCTCTCCCGTTGCCACCTCCAATAACAAAACCTAACCTGGTCGGTCCATTCACCACCGCACGTACGCTTTCCATCCTCAATCGCCTGTCCTGTCCGTCGAAGCAATTGGCGATTCCACCGCGTTTTCTAGAATAACCATCCCGCCATCATGCGCTTCGGCAAGACTCTGCGCGAGTCCGTCTACCCGCCATGGAAGGATAAGTACATCGACTACACCAAGCTCAAGTCGCTGCTCCGCGAGGACCGCTCGCTCGATGACGATGCTCAGCAGCCCTGGACCGCCGACGACGAAGAGCGCTTCTGCGACGAGATTTTCAACAACCAGCTCGACAAGGTTGCCCGTTTCCAAGAGGAGCGCGTCGCTGCCCTCAAGGAGCGCGTCGACACAGCCTTTGAGAAGCTGAAGGAGCTTGCACCTGTCGAGCCTACCACCGAAGACGACAAGCTCAAGCCTGAAGGCTCTGATGGCAATGGTGCTCCTGTCCAAAAGAGCGAGATCTCTGCCGAGCGCCTGCGAAGCCTCGAGGCCGAGCTTGACGAGATTACAAACGAGGTCCGCGAGCTCAAGAAGTACAGCAACATCAACTACACTGGCTTTCTCAAGATTGTCAAGAAGCACGACCGCAAGCGAGGCGACCGATACAAGGTCCGCCCCATGATGCAGCTGAGCCTTTCTCAGCGACCCTTCAACTCGGAGTCGGGCTACTCGCCACTTCTCAACAAGCTCTCCATCATGTACTACGCTATCCGCCAGCAGCTTGAGGAGGGTACCGACCATCTTCCCCCCGTGGACCTTGAGACCCAGGGCGAGACGCACAATGGCGAACGCTATATCGCCCATAAATGTACGTTATGCACATGGTCACCCTCTGCAACAGCCTCCTAGAACACGCCCACTAACATGATTCCTACAGTTTGGGTCCACCCCGATAACCTTCTCGAGGTCAAGACACTCATCCTTCGACATCTCCCCGCCCTCGTCTACAGTGAAAAATCTGCCAAGGAGCTCGATGGCAGCGACTCGCCTTCCATCACCTCTCTCTACTTTGACAACCCCAAATTCGAGTTGTATGGCGAAAAGGTCAACCGCAACACAGAGGCCTCGTCTTTGCGCATTCGGTGGTACGGACAGCTCAGCACTCGTCCTGAGATTTTCGTGGAACAGAAGACGGTTGATGCCAAGGGCAACAGCCAGGAGCTGAAGTTCACCATCAAGGACAAGTACGTCAAGCCGTTCCTCGACGGCCAGTACAAGATGGAAAAGGCTATCCAGAAGATGAAGAGGCAGAGCTACACCCCGGAGCAGATCGACACTTACAAGGCCACCGTGAACAAGATCCAGGATTTTGTGCAGCAGAAAGGACTCTCCCCTGTTCTCCGTGCCAACTACGTCCGCACTGCTTTCCAGAAGCCCTCTGACGACCGTATCCGAATTGCCATTGACAACAATGTTGCCTTTATTCGCGAGGACACTCTGGACCGGGACCGCCCCTGCCGTGACCCCAACGAGTGGCACCGTCTCGATATCGACGACAGTGAAATGACGTACCCATTCAAGAAGATGAACCAGAGCGAAGTGAACCGATTCCCCTTTGCGCTCTTGGAGATTAAGCTCAAGGAAGATGGTCAGCGAGGCCGTCCGTCATGGATTGAGGACCTCATGACGTCTCACTTGGTTCACCCTACCCCACGATTCTCCAAATTCATCCATGGCACCGCCTCCCTGTTTGAAGATCACGTCAACAGCCTGCCGTTCTGGCTGAGCGACCTCGAGATGGACATCCGAAAGGACCCCCAGAAGGCTTTTGAGGAGGAGGAGCAGCGCCGTGCTCAGCGGGCCGAGGATGTCCTGGCAGTCGGCAGCTTGATTGGTGGCAAGTCCGGCTCGTACAAACCCATTCAGAGCTCACCTCTCGGCAAGTCTTATCTGGCAGACCGCATGTCCAAAGATGCCCACTCTTTCAACGCCAGGGTATCAATTTTGGGCAACGGCAGCGGAGAGGAAGCTGGACAGAGCAGCTCGCAGGGTACGGAGCAGGAGAGGGGCTACGGAACGCTCTCCTCTGTCATCCCCGGGTTCTCTCTGTCAAAGTACTCCAAGGCCAAGCGTGCCTCCCAGGCCCTGCCCGAGGGAGTTGTCAAGCCAAAGGAGTGGATCAAGAATGCTGGTGAGCTCAAGGTAGAACCCAAGGTGTGGTTGGCCAACGAGCGAACGTTCCTCAAGTGGCAACACATTTGCATTCTCCAGGGCGGCCTCGCCGTGAGCCTGTACACGGCTGCGGGCAGGAACACGCTCGCCGAGGTCATGGGTCTCATCTATGTCCTTATTGCCATCTTTGCCGGCCTCTGGGGCTACTCAATGCTCCACGTGCGTCGTCGCATGATTTTGGAGCGAAGCGGCAAGGACTTTGACAACATGATAGGACCAGTCATCATCACTGTGTCTTTGTTGGTTGCTTTGATTCTAAACTTTTTCTTCGCAGTAAGTTGTTTCCACTTCAAGAACGAAGTGCCGTGGGTTGCTAACTTGACGACATAGTACCGAGAGGCCTTTGCGAAGTTTAATGATGGTCGGGAGCCAGTTGGTGACGAGCTAAAGTAATTGGTACTGGGGTATTAATATAAGTCAAATGGGGAAAAAAAAAAGAGGGGCTTGGAGCGGACTGTATAGTATTGTCTGACGAGGTTATACAAGCTGGCGTTGACATGACAGCATCAGGTTTTCATTTGTTCGCAGTACAAGAGGAGGGGTTGCAGGACGATGATGTTGCGCGAACAGTTATTTGGTTAGGTAGGCTAAGTTATCTTGAGATGAATTCTAGCATTTCATATTGGGTTTTTCTTTGAGTATTGGTTGGGAACAGTATCATTGAACTTGGTATTCATATCCTGGTCCTTCCGTGCGAACGTACCATGGCGACACGATACATTGAGTGCATACCTAGAGCGGGCATCTATTCCGTACTGAATAACAATTTGGATAAGGTTTGTTGCAAATGAAGAACATTTAGCTCCAAATATATAAAGTATAAAAGCGTAGGATTTACTCTTTATTTACTTTTAGCCTTCATTGGGGATCTCGCTGTATATTAATTCCAGTTGTTTAGCGTTGCCCATTCTTCGTCCTATGATTTTGTGTTTGCAATTGATGGGTAAGCTTATAGAGCATGCGAGTGAATAAAACGAGTATGGGAAGATATCCAGTCTTATTTTGCCTTGTTACATCTACCTGGGATTCCTGAGTCATGTTGATCCTTGATTCCGTCAACGTTTTCAATCAAACCAGGTCACTTGGAACCAGTAGGGAAGGGTTGGATCTGCACAACCTTTCTGTCCAGTCATAAGTGCAGACGACAATCTCGTGAATGCAACACACAATCAGATTTCTTATGCATTGCATTTCACCCAGTGCCGGGCCAGGGACGCTGCAATACGCGCATTAGGGCCACGCTGGTTGACGTCGTCTAATGCGCTGGCCGGGGTGGTGGTGGCTTGCTGGGCCAGGCGGGACCGAGTCATCATCGTCGTGACCTCTTTTGGGGTTGCGTCCCCCTCCCCCACACACACACCTGGGCGTTGCCGCGAATCAGCAGCAAACCCGTTCGGATCCTGCAGGTGTTTGTTGAAGATGGGATATTACACTTGTATCCCCTTTCTTTTTTAACGTCATTTCTTGCAATGCCACAGTTGCGCAAAGACGAAGAGGAAGAGAAAAGAAAGAGAAAAAAACTCTTTTTCAAACTTACGAGGCGGCACGACAACCACTTTGGGCACACGGTACACAGGGCGCTGGCGCTGGCGAGAGCCCAAGTCTTGCAAATTAAAGGGTTTTCCCTCGCACAACAATGGCTCAGGCATCCCTGCAGCGAGCCTTTCTGGCCAACCTGTGGCCGCGCCCCGTTTCAATTGCCATCTCTCGTCCCGTTTCCCGAGCTGTCTTAAACCAGAAACGCTTCGCTAGCTCTTGCGCCGGGGCTGGGGATGCGGAAGGAAGAGAAGGAGGAAAAAGCATATGGCCCAATCTATCAAGTTTCGGAACCCAGGCCAACCCTGCCCAACCTCTTTCTTTTTTTCCCCTTTGCTTCTCTCTTATTCCCTCTTTTTCTTCTCCCTTTCCTAGTTCGCACAGACGTTGGCTGAGCTCTCCTTTCCGAGCTCCGGAGGGGCTCCTGCAACCATTAACACGGCACAACGCTCCCACATCCCTGCCCATCAGCTCTTAACGCGGGTTGCGCCTCATCCCCCAAGATGACCCCGTCGACGCACCTGCATATCCTACTTACGCACATATCGCGCTCCGCCCAAAACGAACCCTGCAGGCTCAATTTTTGGGTGGTTGGGGCAGGACACTCTTGAGTACGTACCGGCGTTCTTTTTTTTTTTTCCCTCGTAGCCTCGAATCGGCTTGTCTTTTTTCCTTCTTTATTATCGAGCTCCCGAGCCCACAAAAAAAAGCAATTAACAGTAGCCTCATTATAGCCTCTTTACTTTTGGCGACACGGAACGCGTACTGTATGCTATCGCGCACAATTCGCGTGGGCGGGCCAGCAGCGCAGCAACTCGCCTCGAACCTGGCTTTTCGATCATGTGCAGTGGATGCCTCGGATACAGTTGCATAGCCGCAGAACTGCCCCCATCAGCCTGATCTGGTCCTCTGCCTCCGCCCGCGCTCTCACCCACCACTACCACTATCGCCAGGACTAGGCTCATGGCGGCCTCGTCCCTTATCGTTGGGCTGACGTATTAACTCAAATACGCACACACGCCTGCGCTCAACTCAATAGCTCCCGTCGTTGCGCCGCCCGCATTCTCCTCCTCGCCAACACCCGCACGCGCGGACGCGCCATCGCCCGCTGCTGCTGCACATGACATCATGGCCGATCAAGACGACGATAAGAAGAGCTTCTGGGGTGGTCTTCTCCGCCGAGCCAGTGTCGCCAGGAGATCATCCTCGGTCAGGGCCTCGGTTCGTATCCGTTTTGCCATGCTTCAACTCAATCTTTGCTAACCTTTGCCTTCATTGATGTCTAGCCAAGAGACCAGACCCGTCGCGTTAGCGAGTCCGAGACCGTCTCCCTCTCCAATCCCGTCGCCGACTTTGTCCCCGTTCTCAACCACCCCCGCCGCCCTATATCTTCTGAGGGACGACTTTCCCCTGCTGCTGCCGGCCGTCGCCGCCCACGACGGCCTCAGTCTGACCTGGACTCGGACAGGCCCGCCAGCTTGGTCGGAAAGAAGTCTTCTGCCACCAACGGCCGTTCCTTCCGGTACCCGGGGCCGTCATCATCATGGCCCCCGAGCGGCGTTGGCAGCCAGGAAGAGCTGCCTTCTCAGCATGCTCAGGAGCTGATAGCTCGAGGTGCTCCTTCACACAAGGGACACAAGCGCCCCATTCCACATGCTGACGACAGCTTTTACGCCATTTACACTACGACTGAGGGCAACCGCCATGACGCCACTGACGGCTCCAATCTTCACGACGGTATGACGCAATTCCTGACCATGCGAATGCTTGGCCCTGGCCGCGCCGACAACCCTTGGGAATCCCTCGAACAGCCCAGCTTTGGTTTCTACTTTGGCCACATACCCGGCACCATTACTCTCAACGGATGGGCTTCCATGGCCAGCGTCATACCCCCACCCATTGCCCTGCGCGATTCGGGTATAATGCCCCGCACCTTGACCCTTGAGCGCATCTTTGAACGCCTCCAAGAGCTGCGCTTCGGCCTGGAGGACGACGATGAAACCCTTCTCTATCGCATCCTCTATAAGCGCATTCTGCGCGATCCCGATAAAATCCTCAGCCCTCACAAAACTCTTGACAAGCAAATCACCGATTTGATTCTGGTTCTTTCCAGGCCCGACTGGATTGACTTCACCAGCCCTCGTAACCAAGTCGCCACCCGCTTCATCTTCGACAAGAGCGAAGCCAACCATGAGCAGTACCGCAAGTTCTTCCACCAGCTGCTCCTCAGCCTCGAGCTTGATCTGCGCATCCAGTCCACCCAGCATAGTGATTGGGCCAAGGAAAAGCTCCTTCAGCAAATTCCCCCAACTATCCAGTGGAACTTGGCTCTGGCACGTCGCTGGCAGGAGTACGTTCGAGTTGACGACTTCGGCAAAACACCTGATGACAGTAAGTTCCTTTTCCGTAGCCTCGTAGTAAAGTATTTGCGCAGGGAGCATGTCGTAACTAAAAGTTGTAGTTTTACTCCGTTACAAGCTCAAAAAGCGTCAGATCAAGATGCTCAGGCGCTTCGCCCAGATGATGAAGTGGCCTAATTTAGCCGACACGCTAGATAATCTGAAGCAGAAGGATTCGGAGCTTGCTTTGGACGAAGTCAGCTCGGACGCTTTTGCCTTTTTCAGCGGTCTTGTCCTGCCAGGTGTAAGTTTCCCGGTGCAAAATTGCGTCTTCGTGTGGTAGACCCAATGCTGCCAATATTGATCAAGGCACTGACAGTTGCACAACAGCCGACATTCCCGTTCCTCATCATGAACACCCTTTTGGATCTAGATCCCGACACCGCCACTGATGATTTAGCGCTTCTCAATCACATGCATCCGAATTGCGGGTTTCAGTACCGTAATAGCTACACATATTGGTCCACCAAATGTATCGTGGGCAAGGTGCTGGCCCCGACATGCCACTCGATAGGCGGGTGGATAGGTCCAGCTCGCCCGACATCAGATTTGAATCGGTCTCAAATCGCCCGCATTCGCAGCCGGCACCCGAAGCAGCTGATGGGACCTGAGGATGTTGAATCTATGGGTGAACGATCAGATCCCCTTGGTCCTCCAGCGGAAGTGTATCCTGTGGATGAATATCACTCGGTAGCTCCGAAAGGCAAAGATGATGCGGTTGATACCGTGCGAATTGAGCTGCTGAGCCTAAAGCCTGTTGATACACCAAAGGAAAATGCCAACACCGGCCCAAAACAGTTCGATGCCACACTCCAGTTTGCGATAGATGGTGTGTCATGGCCACTGCGGCTCATGTACGATGTCTCCTTTGTGGCAGCATGGCCGTGTTCCGACGGGCCGCACCCCCTCTTTTTTGACTATGTGTACACATCCATTCGCGTGGACGCCATCGTGGGGGTGCGTGACTGGGGTGGTCTCTACGGGGGTCCTCCAGTACATAGCGTGCGATCGAGCCCGGGCCCGGGCATGATGAGAGGGCCTTATCGGGATATTTTTAGTCAAAGCTTCAGCCACGAGAAGGCCAATGGGCACAGGATATTCGAGACTGCTGCTGAAGACGATGGCGATGATGAAAAGGTCCTTGTCGTCGAAGCCTTTGGTGTGGAGGACAACGAAGTACTCGCAAGAGCATGGTGCTCTCACTGGGGTCTCAGCGCGGTGGTGGCAGATGTCCGCAAGACCTGGTAAGTCAATCTTATACCCCTGAGCATCTATCTACTCCTTCACATTGCTGACTTGTGGGCGAAATTATAGTATGGCATGCGCCATCCGAGAAGCATATGCAGCGACGCTGACAGTGGTAATTCTCGTGGAAAGCCAAGAATTCGCCAGTGATGAGTAATGATGGCTATGAAGTTATGGCATTTCTTTTGTTCATTTCGGAGCACATTGTCCTTGGACTGGGTAGGGTAGGACGACCATTGGTACAAACGTGGGATAATTCTGGCCCGCCACATGGCAAGCCATGGGGGGTTGTGGAGTGTGTTGTGCAGGCTTAATATCTGAACCAACGTTGATGAAGAAGCAGTCGACAGAGGCAGAGAAATGTGGGATATCGTGCGAAAAGCATATGTGTTGTAACAAGGAGTATGTATTCCTAGGTACATAGATTTAGACATGTGGTCCCCAAGTTGGATGGGACCGACAAGCAAATTTTTTGATCACATCGACTTTGAAAAGGGTGAGCGGATGAACCGCCAATCAGCCAACGTCCATCATGTGAATTTGCAACGGAACAGGTGGTGGCGAAAATCTGGCTTGCATCTCTCGCGTTTGGAACCGGTGCGAAGTTTCGGCGATCAGATGCGAGGTGCGCTGTCTTGTCGCCTCGGGTCTCGAAGCGATAGGCGATGGGAACCACCAGGTCCCCAAAACCAACATGAGCGCGGAACGGTGTGTCTCGGTGGATTTTTTAGGTGAAGAGCTGCGCAGCCAGCCATTGGCCAATTGGCCTTCACCATGCGAATGCTCAATGGCTATAATGGCTACGGATAGACCGGATAAGGTAGCCCGAAGCCGAAGCTCTGGGACATGCCCACGTCCGGATGCAGCGTCCCGGCGGCCCACTGTCGAGGGATGCCGAAGGCTTGTGCCGCATCTGCTAATCCAACGCCCCCAGCTCCTCGAGGGCAGCAACACTGCTGATGGTGAAGATGCAGAAGGAGGCGAACGAACAAATAATCCGTCATGGGTGCAATTTCATCAGCGGAAATCAGAACAGAATATAAGAGATTATGCTCCCTTTTCTACATGATTGTCAGCTGAAAGAGCAGAGGCCAGGCATGGGCCTAAGCAAAAAAA
>VTGD01000040.1:0-201094 GCA_013406985.1 Calonectria crousiana | reverse complement strand
GGAGCGGGTAAGGGCCTTGATCTTCATGATTGACGCGGTTGTGAGCCTTGGACGTCTTCGTCGTGATCCCTTCCTGTCGTCGAACAATTTTGGCGGGGAATAAAAAAAAGCACAGATAGATAGCGAGACAAGGCGATACGCGCGGGATGATTGTCTGACAAACAGCCAAACCCCGGCCACAAATTTTGACGGTCATCTGAACACGATGGAGTTTGGGGTACCCGCAGGTGCGCGCAGAGAGAGGCAGGGGCGGCGACGACGCCGATGCGCCACCTCATCCCTCGCCATAGTTGCAGACACGATGGATGTGGACGGATCATCAATGTTGAGAAGAGTGGCCGGAGGTGAGCGGCGTGACAGCGGTGAGTGCTAATTGTGGGGATATGGAGGCCAGCCGGGGGGGGGGGGGGTAGTGGTGGTGCCGATGCAGCTTTGGAGTGGTGGTCGATCATGGCGAACCGTGAGTCGCGCGCGTTGAGTGCTGCAGCCATTGAACGGTCTCAATTAGCCCAGCACTTTAATATATTGCAATTCTGTATACGGAAAATGCTGCGCTGCAAGTCGACCAGTGGAGATGAGATGGTACGAGGCGATGTCAGACAGTGGTAGTAGTAGTGGTAGTAGTAGTGGCAATGGTCGTCGTTGTAATGGTGTTAATAGGTGCAAGGTGTTGACTTCAGACGAAGAATCATGCGCAAGGGGCGAGGCATGTGCATTAGCTGGAAAGAAAGGCTTGTACTGTAGTTTCTATCCCTGTTGCTTTTTTTTTCTCCGTTTCGACTTCTCCTTATTACTTTTTTCTTCTGGAAATCCCGTGATTGGTGTTGCCCTCCTCCGTATCGCTCCAAGGGAAAAAAAAAACGACATGGGGGCAGGTCATCTGCTCAGTTGCAGATTTACGCTGCCCCTCATATCAACAATTGGCCCAGAGCTGAGGGGGACAAGTCACGGCAAAAGCCACCCGCTATGCTTCTCATCGCACCAGAGTCGCCTCTCGGCTAAACCAACACTGCAACCGACGATGAGTTTGCTTCACCAACATGATAATCACTGTGATCCATACCCCATAGGTAAGGAGATCATGGCTCATCATGACAATTCCCGAACCCACCAAGCTGCCTGTCCACAGTCGATCTAGCCTCATTGGGGGGTCTGGTAGTCCTTCACTCCCCTGGCATAGTCGGTAGCTGTCTAATGGGCCCCCTATCACCAATCTCCAGGCAGCAGGATTGTGATTGAAACGGCGTCTCTGTGATGGTGGGGACGAGACGAGGCCAGCCTCGACGGCACCCCGAGTTGGTTGAGATACCGAGCGCTGAATCCAACCCCACGAGCTGGCAGAACGTCCACACGTCCCAGCGGCCATGATCACTGGGGCGCCTCATGAGTCCCTGAGCTTCCCCCTCATGAGCCCCCAAACAAAGAACCCGCCACGGTGGATCTTGCAGCATTTAGCGTATTCCAGGAACAGCTCCTTGCCACCACCCCTCCACCACCCTGTCAATCCCAAGTTTCCAGAGATTTCACTTCCTTGCTTGCAGCCGGGAGGCGGCATTCCCCCTTAACGGCACACCCCTCCTCTGTCCCTAGTGCCCTCGTTTCGAGCACTCTGAGTTCCGTGCTCAGTGCCCATGTCGAGGCCCCGCCAAAACACGATGGATGGGTTTGGTGGGGGGGAACATGAGATGGCAGAGGGCATCTGCTAAATTTCTACATGGATTTTGCAGGTTGGGTCCCGGTTTGCTCGCGATATGTGCCAATGTCGGTCGCGGTGTGCGTGCCTAGCTCGTGATTTTTCCTTCTTTTGTCCCTGGGTCGCCGTTCTCAACAATTCATCTTCTCCCTCCTTCTCTCCTGCATACAGGCTTCGTCCATCCAAAATTGGTTACACGGCGGCCGACATATCTGCATTCCCACCACACGCAGACACAACCATAGACATTTCTGCACACCCTCCCACACCCTGAGACTTGTTCCTTCGCGGGGTGACACCCTCTTTCTTTTTTTTCTTCCTCTTCGGGAATCAGCCACGAAACGCGGAGAGGCACAGAGTTTCGGCAACCAGCTGATTGCGCACCCCTCCAACCTCCACCATGTTCTCCTACAATAAACCCATCAAGGCCATGGAGTGAGTTCTTTCCCCTGGCCATTTATACTTGACTTCCCCCGTGCTGGCTCTCGCTATTCTCTGCCTCATCTTCATACAAAGAACCAGGCTGACGGCATTCTCTTTTCTTTCATCATGGACAGGCCTCCGAACGTTTTGGTATGCTGAACTTCCGAGCCCATTGTGTCCCGACCAGCTGTCTGAGCTCAACTACAACATGTCATGATGAGAAGCTTGGCCGGGATACACAAGACGTCCACTTTCCCCCGCTAACTCAGTTGATTCCCAGGACCACTACATCGGTGTCGATGTTGGCACGGGTTCTGCCCGCGCCTGTATCATCGATGAGACAGGTGACATCAAGGCTTTGGCCTCCGAGAATATCAAGCTGTGGCAGCCCGAGACCGGCTATTACGTGCGTTTCCCCTTACCATGCGCCGATTCGTTTGCTGATTCTACCTTAGGAGCAATCCACCACAGACATCTGGCAATGCATTTGCGAATGTGTTCGTCGCGTTGTCAGCGAATCCGCCGTCGACCCCAACCGAATCAAGGGCATTGGCTTTGATGCTACCTGCTCCCTTGCTGTCTTTACGCACGATACTGATGAGCCCATGCCTGTGACTGGCCCTGACTTCAAAAATGATGGCAACGACCGCAACGTCATTCTCTGGCTTGATCACCGACCCGTGACTGAAACGGAAAAGATCAACGCCACACAGCACAAGCTATTGAAGTACGTCGGTGGCAAGATGAGCATTGAAATGGAGATCCCCAAGGTTCTCTGGCTCAAGAACCACATGCCTCCTGACGTCTTCGACAAGTGCAAGTTCTATGACCTTGCCGATGCGCTAACCCACTTGGCCACTGGCAATGAAACACGCAGCTACTGCAGCGTTGTTTGCAAGCAGGGCTTTGTCCCGGTCGGCGTTGACGGCAGCGTCAAGGGATGGCAAGAGGATTTTTACCATGAGATTGGTCTCGGCGACCTTGTGAAGGATGATTTTAAGCGCATGGGTGGCGTCGATGGGGTGGTGAGCCTATTCTCTTTGTCTCGGGCCGCGTGTAGACGCGCTTTCAATGAGAGCTCCTTTGCTAACGAAAGCCGCTAGAATGGAATCTACGCCAGCGCTGGTGAGCCGGTTGGTACCCTGAGCCGGCAGGCTGCTCACCAGCTTGGCCTACCGATGGGCATTCCCGTCGGAAGTGGTGTCATTGATGCGTACGCCGGCTGGATCGGAACAGTGGGTGCCAAGGTCGATCTCGGCGACGATGAGCTCAATGCCAGCGTGCCCCACAACGACTTATCACAAGCATTCACTCGTCTGGCCGCCGTGGCCGGCACATCAACCTGCCATTTGGCCCTGTCCAAGGAGCCCGTGTTTGTAGACGGTGTCTGGGGTCCTTATCGTGATGTTCTGTTGCCCGAGTTCTGGATGGCTGAGGGCGGCCAGTCAGCAACTGGTGAGCTGCTGAGACACATGCTCGACATCCACCCGGCCTACACTGAGACCTGCGCTTTGGCCAAGGCCGAAGATAAGCACATCTACGACTTCCTCAACGCTCATCTCGAGTACTTGGTTGAGAAGAACAACGCACCCTCGGTCTCGTACCTTGGTCGCCATCACTTCTTCTATGGCGACCTGTGGGGCAACCGCTCTCCCATCGCCGACGCCAACATGAAGGGTTGCATGATTGGTCTGGATAGCGACAAGAGCACTGATAACATGGCACTTTGGTACTATGCCACCATGGAGTTCATTGCCATGCAGACTCGCCAAATTGTTGAGAAGATGAACAATGCGGGCCACGAGATTTCATCCATCTTCATGTCAGGCTCCCAGTGCCAGAACCCTATCCTTATGTCGCTGCTGGCCACCACCTGCGGCATGCCTGTGCTCATCCCGCGATATGTCAATGCTGCCGTCGTTCATGGTGCGGCCATGCTTGGTGCCAAGGCGGCGAGTCACCACAAGGAAGGCTGCGAGCCTGAGACGCTGTGGAACATCATGGATAGGATGAGCAAGCGGGGTCGACTTGTCGATCCCAATGATGACAAGGGAGAGAAGGCGCTCCTTGACGCCAAGTACGAAGTCTTCTTGGATATGTGCAAGACTCAGCAAGAATACAGGAGCAAGGTCAACAAGGCCATTGCCACGTGGGGAACTGAATTTGGCGCGTAAAAGCAGGGTGTACATTGTGAATGGGATAATTGGGTCCGGTGAATAACGGTAATGATTGTTTACATCTATAATAAGCGATTCGGGGATTTATAGAAGAGCCCCTTGAATAAAGTATGATTTTCGTCCAAACTGTTTGCTTGCCATCGTGATTGTCCCACTTGTACCACAGCCATTCAACCTTGACCTGGGTACTGAGCATGGGTGGAGTGCCTGGCGTTGCCTGGCAGCCTTTCCGCAACGCTGATTGGTCCAAGCTCTGGTCCCAAACACCCCGGCCCAGACCTGTCCCAAATTTCTAGACAGAGGCGCGCCGACCAGCTTCTGTCCATCAACTCTTCATCCTTCGTTTGCGCGAGGAGTCACGACCCCGTGTGCGCTGCAATTCGTCCTTTCACTCCCACTCACCATGTCTCTCTTTGGGCAGCCGGCGGGCGGCTCGTCGGGCGGCCTTGGAGGCTCCCTGTTTGGCAACACCAACGCGAACAAGCCCAGCGGTGGACTTTTTGGGCAGCCGGCGACGCAGAATCAACAGGCTGGAGCCACAGGAGGCGGTCTCTTCGGCCAGTCGACGACTCAGAATCAAACACAGACGGGCACGACGGGCGGGCTGTTTGGAGGCGCCTTGGGCGGAAACAAGCCTGCCACAGGTGGACTGTTTGGTCAGCCGCAACAACAGAACCAAAACCAGACCGGCACGACAACGGGCGGGCTATTTGGGCAGTCAACAACGCAGCAAGCCGGCGCGACGGGCACGACGGGCACCGGGCTCTTTGGCCAGCCCGCCCAGAACACACCCACGACCGGCACGACTGGCGGGTTGTTTGGTGGCCAGCAGACGCAGCAAAAGCCTTCTCTCTTCGGCGCCTCGACAACACAGACTGCCGCGGCTGGACTGTCCACCCCGAAGCCCTCGCTATTCGGCGCGACCACGACTACGCAGCAGCCTCAGCAAAACACAAACTCGGTACTTGGGAGCACTCTTGTCCCCGGCAACCTTGGCAACAGCCTCCTCGCAAGCCAGGCCCCCAATAGCCTGTCTCAGGCCCAGTCGCAGCCCGCGGGTGCTTACTTTGACAGTCTATTCGCCAAGAGCCAGAAAGCAGATGGAAAATCCAACATGGAAGATCTCCCAAGCCTGGAGCTGGGTCTTGGTGACCTGCGCCACCGGCTCAGGAAGCTTCAGTCCAAGCCCAACGAGAAGCCTCTGGACGGCAAGGCCCATTACTTGCTTGCTGCCTCCGGAGTCGACCCAGGACTTGCCGCCAAGGATCTCGGAATGCTTGATGTGCAAGGTGGACGAGTTGAACGCGCGATGCACGGTTACGCCCCCAGCGAAGTCGACGTCGAAACGTACCTGTCGAACCTCCAGACGAAAACGACATTGAGTATGATTGCTGATGGACTCGAGCGATCGGTTCGCGACTTTGATAATTTCCTGGAGGACAATGTAACGCTGGAATGGGAGGCACAGCGAAAGCGCATCTACCAACACTTTGGAATCAAGCCCCGTGAGGAGGCAACGGCGCCTGGCCGCGAGGCCCAGGGCGGATTCGGTCGTTCCAGGAGGAGCAAGGCCCAGAGCTCTGCGCCGCGAGCTGGTAGGAACAGCGTGCTGGGCAAGTCCACGCTCCAGCGCTCCGTCATTGGCACTCCCAGCCGAATTGGCGCGCATCAGCCAGACTTTGCAGATGTCGATCGACCTTCCGAGTCAACGAGCATACTCGACGCTCGTGGCTCTTCCGACGACCGCGTTCTGCGCGAGAGGCAGAACCGGCTCTCAGAGAAGATCCGCAACCTCAACAGTTCTCGTCTGTCGCAGCGACCTTACCCTATCCTCTCCGAGCTGGCCGCCGTGGAGCAAAAGTCTCACGACCCTCACGCCCCCCACGTTGTGGAAGCGTACTTGGCTGTTATGGAGATTGTGGGCGAGAACCCCGACGCCGAGACCACGCTCAACAACGCCACAGCGAAGGAGCGCGAGTTTGCTGGAATGTACCTTGACGAAAATCCCAACTCTCCGAAGTCTGTCGAGTTGAGAAAACGCATCCTCACTGGAGCGAACAGCTTCCTCGAAAAGCAATTCCTCCGCGAAGTTGAGTCTCTCATCGCCAAACACCCACACGAAGCCAAGCTCGGTGGTCTGCCTGATATTGTCAGCAAGATCAAAGCATACATCCGCTTGCGGTCTGCCCGCAAGGACATCGTGCCCGACAACACGGAGCTGCAGCAAGTTGGAGGAGAATACGTATGGGCTATCGTCTTTTATCTGCTCCGTTCCGGTCATGTCAGTGAGGCAGCCAAATATGTCAACGACAACAGCAACCAGTTCCGTGGTATTGATAGGACTTTCGCCACCTACCTGAACAACTACGCGGCTAGCGAGGATCGCCGCATCACCAACAGGAAGCTGCTGGACCGATGCACCAACGAATACATTCAGCGATCACGCAACGCTCCCGAGAACTCGATTGATCCCTTCCGCATGGCCTGCTACAAGGTGATCGGGCGTATCGAGCTCAGCAACCGCAACCTGGAGGGTCTCAATACCGACATCAATGACTGGATTTGGCTCCAGTTCAACCTGGCGAGAGAGGGAGACAAGACCATCGAGATGGCGGGCGAGTCCTATGGCCTGGCCGAACTCCAGTCAAGCATTCGCGAAATTGGTCTCAAGCATTTCCCCAAGACCAATTCCGAAGACAGCAATGGCAGCTTCGGCATGTTCTTCTACCTACAGGTCCTGTCTGGCATGTTCGAGGACGCCATTGCCTACCTGTACCCCTTCTCCTACGTTGATGCTGTGCACTTCGGCTTGGCCCTGGCTTTCTACGGTCTGCTCCGACCAAGCGACGCTCTTTCACCGTCCAACGACCTGCGCAGCTACAGCACCAAGAACTTGCCCCAGATCAACTTTGGCCGCATGATCGGATATTACACTCGTGACTTCAGAGCCGCAGATGTGGTTTCTGCTGTCGACTATCTGGCCCTGATCTGCCTGAACCAAGATCTCGGTGGAGAAGCCGGCCAGCGGCACGGCAGCCTCTGCCACGAAGCTCTCCGGGAGCTGGTGCTGGAGACCAGGGAGTTCAGCAAGCTGATTGGCGACATTCGTCCAGATGGACGACGCATCCGTGGTATCATCGAGGAACGCGGCCCACTCATCGGCCTGGATGCCGAGGATGACTTTGTCAACACTGTGACGCTCCAAGCCGCCAGCTTTGCCGACGAGAACGGCCGAACCACCGACTCGGTGCTCTTGTACCATCTGGCAGGCGAGTACGATACCGTTGTGGCCATTGTCAGCCGTGCCCTCAGCGAAGCCATTTCGCTAGAGATTGGCGAGGATCCCATGCGCTTAATGCCTGTCAAGCCTCGTGCTGGTGGGCAGGAAGCCGAGACTGGCAGCAGCCTGAGTTTGGCAGCTATTGATGACCCCGTCGAGTTGGCCAAGACCATGATGTCCATGTACGAGCGTGATGCCATGTTCTACAGAAGGATTCAGGACCAGAACAAGGTAGCATGCCGAGTGCTGCTGGAGATGAGCAGCATCAAGAGCTTTGTCGAGACTGGGCAATGGGCACAGTGCCTTGACGTAAGTTGCAGTCTGCATTCAGTGATTTGTGGAAGTGGGAAGTGTTTTGCTAACGGTTTATCAACAGAAAATCCGCAGCCTGGAGATTTTGCCTCTGGACGCCGCAGGCGATGCCAGCATCATCCGGGCCTACGCATCCAAGTTTTCTGGGCTGTCACAGCCTGTGTCAATCAATGTGCCCAACCTCTTGATGTGGACCATCATTTGCTGTG
The DNA here is from genome assembly GCA_013406985.1 of Calonectria crousiana. Taxonomy (NCBI): domain Eukaryota; kingdom Fungi; phylum Ascomycota; class Sordariomycetes; order Hypocreales; family Nectriaceae; genus Calonectria; species Calonectria crousiana. Next base: position 193,000 of record VTGD01000040.1, on the reverse strand, counting down.
TGCGACAGAAGGAGCAGCTCACCAATGGACAGTTCAGCGGCAACGAGGGCACTCGTCGCATGATGGTGGACCAGCTCAAGCAAATGACGTTGGATTTGACCACCTACACAAGCCAGCTCCGATACAGGTTCCCACCTCACCTGCACGAGGCCTTGGCCAGAGCTTCTGCGGAATAATTTGGTGCACCAGTTTGGAGTCAACGTATATGAGAGTTTGTTTTATTACTTGGATGGCGAGCATGTGCGTGGTTTAATTGCTTAAAGAATGGGGAGTGGGGTTCCGAGACAGGCGAAGTCTCGAAGGAGCCTCGAAACAATTGAGGAGAGCAAACGAGGCATGGGAATGGAAACTCGGTGTGCTGTACCAGAATATTGTCTAGATAAATGAAAGGTCTCATTTGGATGCCAGGAGGGAATGACAGGTCGATGAATTTGTCCATGTGCATAATCTCAAACGGAAGCAGTGCAGGCAGCGAGCGACAAGGGTGCAAGCCATGATGCTGTAACATTAGGGTCCATTTTATTACCGCTCAGAGCGATTCGTTCAAGCAGTCCTGCGTACGGGGCAGTGGAATTCTATCCTGGTTCCAGAATAATGGGGTTGAGGCGGCTTGCAGGAAAGCCAAGGTTCTAGACCGCGCAAGGGAGAGGACCCAGGCCCGGCCATTTAGGCTATCGACTATATTTTAAGCTTTCAGTTGCATACGATGCAAAACCGCTGGATATTTTTGTTGAACAGTTCGAGACAGGGAGAGCAGGATTTGCCCGCGTTGATGGAATAAATGATTCAATTATCATATCCCGTTTCCTCGCACATAGATGCCAAAGCTGACATGTCACTCGCCAAATTCCAAAGTCAGGTGACCTGGCTCAGATTGGGCGCATGGGTTGGTGCTAAACCAAACCAGGCTCTTCTTCACCCATGCCATGACGGCCGGCACCCAGCGCTTCCTTGACCAGATCCCTTCAGCAATTCGGCCACAGCACGGCCCAGACCTCACGGCAAGGACGAGAGCAGGCGACAGCGAGGAGCAGAAGCAAAGACAAAGACAAAGTGCGCCTGCCCCACAGAGGCTGCTGGCGATAGCAGGGCGGCGCCCCAAAAAAGGAGCCCCAGAAGAGCCCCCCGGACGAGGTGGTTGTGGCCCATGACTCGGGTATGACTGGGCACGGCCAGGCCTTATGAGTCAACACTCCCCCTCCCATAGGTCCGGCTTGATCTTGTCCACTTTTCGCATCCTGGGTTTTCCCTCAGTCTTTCGTACGACCCAACCGACGCCCACGCGCCGACCCAACGCAAAGCAGCGTCACCGAACCTGACCGATTTTGCGGTGGGTGGATCCCCCGCATGCTGCGCCGGATTGACGACTGATTGCTCTGGGTACGGAGTAGGAGGGGAGGTCCGCCTTGTGCCTGGCAAGAGGGCAGCCAGTGCTGGGACTGACTGAGCGAGCACGGGGCGAGGCACCACGACGCGCGCTAGCACCAGCCAGAGGGAGAGAGGATAGCCCGGCTGCTCCACTCGACCAGAGCCGACGCGACCCCGTCTCCTCTGTCGCCCACACGATACTCTCCACCCACTCCGGCCACCGGCCAGCCCACCCACCCCATATGAGCCCCGGATCCGAATCGCCTGCCGCCGCCGGTGCAGACGCCGGCACCGGGTCCTCTGTGGCAGGTGCCGTCATCGTCGAGAGCCCGGCGCCTCCCACGCCTGGCTTGGTCGGCGATGACACGTCCGCCTCAGTGACGGCCGGCACCAAGCGCGAGGCCGACGCGCCCACCCCAGGCACCGGCGAGGACTCCTCCAGTGCTGCTCGTAAGAGAAAGAAGACGGGGCCCGGCAGCAGAGGCGTGGCCAACCTAACCCCAGAGCAATTGGCCAAGAAGCGTGCAAATGGTATGTGGCCATCCCTCCTTCACCGTTACACTCACTGCATCCCGGTTCCAATCCCCCCTCCCCCAATCATCATGGCTTGGCTGCGATGCCTTGGCCGCTATGGCCCAGTTGTTGCGTTATGGGACATTGTCCGTCTTACACAATCCTACCTTGCCCGCTGCGTGTAACCCAATCGAAACCAGCTTTCGCGACCCAGTCTGGTCGAAATGTCTCTTCAGCATATGCTTTATCCTACTTCACCCTGCCTTATCTGATACCCCACTACCCACTTATTCGTTCTCGAAACACGCCCGGCGCCAAAAACTCCCCTGCTAACTTTCCTAGACCGTGAGGCTCAACGCGCCATCCGAGAGCGCACAAAGAACCAGATCGAGTCGCTCGAGCGCCGCATCCAGGAACTCACCAACCAGCAACCCTATCAGGAGCTCCAGGCCGTCCTGCGTGCCAAGGAAGCTGTCGAGCAAGAGAATGCCGAAATCAAGCGGCGCCTAGCAGGCATCATCGCCATGCTCCAGCCACTTATTGGCCACGGTAGGTTGTCTAGCACCTTTCTAAGTTTGCATCCCAGCTGCTAACTGAATGGCAGCTGCCGTTGAACAAGCTTACATCTCGCCAGCCCAGGCATTTACTCCGCCGGTGCATGCCAACCTGGTGCCCACAAGCGCTCCCACTACTTCCACCACCGCCAACCACCAGCAACATCATCATCACAGTAACAATACCAACAATGCTGCTTCAACCCCCGGGAGCGCCGCGTCCCCTGGGCCCCATGAAGCCTCATATTCTCACCCGAATCAGCAACAGCAGCAATGGCATCCACACCAGGCAAGCTCTGGAGGCAGCTCAAGTATAGAGGCTCAAGCCAGCAATCAATTGGTTCAGCAACGGCATGACCTCCGCCACGGCCTTGAGATGGGACCTGAGCGCCTTGGGCTTGACTTTTTACTCGACCCTACGCAGCAGGTGAACCGGATCCAAAACGGTGTCAACGGCGCTCAAGACACACCAGCCTACCACCATCTGCCTATGAAGCACGACTGGACTGGTGTCTCTTATGAGCGCTCTCTACACAACAGATCGTCAAGCTGGGGATCCCAAGGAAAACCGACCCATCAAGGACTGGAACAGCAACACTCTCCGCATGGTCAGGGTCACCACAACCAACAGCCGTCCCATGCATATAACCCACATCACCAGTCGCATTCCCTCCCTCCTCCTGGTCCAGAGAGCGTTGGGTCTGGCCACAGTCCTGCCCCAAGCGTGTGCACTCCAGGCGCTCATGGTTCTACTCCAGGCCCGATCCCCCCGCGCTCAGATCATGGCATGATGGATTACTCGATCCCAATCAAGAACTGCCCACCAACCTGTCCTCTCGACTCCCTCCTCCTCGACTTTCTCAGCGAGCGACGCCAGCGTGCGGCAGACGGCCTGCCCGCCCAGGAAGTTGTCGGGCCACGCTACCCATCTGTCTCGTCTCTCCTCAACCCGGCCCAGAGCGCATACAGCCATCCACTCTCCAAGGTCTTTACCGATATTCTCTCCACATTCCCGGACATCTCCAACCTACCTGAGCGGGTAGCGGTCCTCTACATAATGTTTCTCTTGATGCGCTGGCAAATAGCTCCCACTCAAGACAACTATGAGCGTCTGCCTGACTGGATTGTGCCATCTCAGACGCAGCTCACCACCGCACATCCGGCTTGGGTCGACCATATCCCCTTCCCGCGCATGCGTCAGCGCATTGCTCGCGACACGGCATCAGGCACATACGCATTTGAGAACTTCTTTATCCCCTTCACCACCACGCTCTCCCTCTCATGGCCTTATGAGGACACCGACACTCTGCTTCAGAACCCGGACAGCGACGAGCTCATGATCAACCCCGTGTTCGAGCGTCATCTACGCAACCTAGATAACTGGAAACTCGGTGATGCCTTTGCCAAGGCATTTCCCACCCTCGTGGATACATTTAACCTGGATTATCGGTCCCCAGCACCGGGTTCAGCGGGGAGCCGATGAATCAAGCACCATATACACCCATATAAATATTTTCTCGTCAACATGTATTATTTTTCCTATCACTCTTGCACGGAAGCTACCGGCAGGTTTGTCCTCAATGGACCCAAAGAGATTGGGGGTTTCGCAAAAGGCGTCATAATGGAGTAACCGGGGCGTTGAAATGACTGGTCGGGGGGCGCTTCTAATCAAATCTCGCCATCTAGCGCAGTTTTGTACGGTAGGAGGTTCATAATCTTTAGAGCATTGTTTTGCACGCCAGATGTCAAACTTCTGAGTGCGTTTGTCACTTTTATAGATATCTAGGTTACCACATGTATAGATTACCTTGGCAACAATATTTTTTACCTTTTACCCGCTGTCATCATGTCTTCCCAATGAGCGACGAAACCAGAGCACACCGTCTTCCCAGCCCCAGGGATAATGTGGGTTCTGGGCCAAAGGAGAGTAAATCCTGCCGGATGGGCGAGTACTGATCACGGCTTCCAACCCCAGATAGCGCACTAGCCAAAACTCTCACGGCGCCACGCGTTGGGCATACTCCATATTTGCGGAATAGGGATGTGTATTGGGAGAACAGTTCGGATTGGACATATTACACCTCCAGCACTCTGGCACTGATATCTCAAACTGGGCTGTCACGATACTTTTTTTGTCACTCCCGCACAAGCGCCTTATTCACCACAGTGCCGATGATCCAAAGATGACTGCTGTGCTTCAGTAAATCAACGAATGACCCTCCCGTTCTTTTTTTTAAAAAGAAAATTAAAAAAAAATTTGAATCAAGTATTGCCATTTCAAACGCCTATGCAACCAACACGCTTACTCCTGAATATCTTGTCGGGTATTTCCATCGCCGCTCACCCCACCAAACCAATTTCCAGCTCTCATCAGCCTCAGCTCAAACTTCATCTTCCGGGTCCGCTGCGCCAAAAGAAAACTTGCGCAAGAGCGACCCTTCTCCAACAAAGAGGCTGGCAAATCGCTCGCGGGGCATCTTCTGGAACATGAGCGCCTTGATGGGTGTGTCAGTGTGCAGCGAGTCCAACGCAGGGCTCCCTAGTCGACGGCCGGAGCACAGGGAAAAAAGCTTCACAGTGCCGTCATCTTGGGCCGCGGCTACGACGCCGAGTTGCGGGTCGACATCCCATCCTATGTGGAAATGGGCATCGTTGCGATAGTCCGGGAATGTGAGCAGCGGCCGGGGACCGTTGGGTCGGCGGTCGAGGAACCGCATGTCATGCAGAGCCATGGAATTCTGCAGGCCTGCCACCATGACATGGTTTGGGTTGACGCTCCGAACATGCGCGATCGAGGTTTGGTGCTTAACGAAAGACCACTGTGTCTCGGGGGCTCGGAGGTCAGAGATCCAGAAACGCGGCTGGCGCCCTCCTGCCAGCAAGACGTTGTGGTTTCCTTGCTGGAAGTCTTGGGAGAAGATTTCTTGAGGGAGGTGTATGCCCTTGGAAGGCTTTTGCGGCGTGATCGGAGCGACCCAAGACATTGTTTCATTAGACAGGACCTGCAACAGGCCGCTGTTGGTCCCAACAACGCATATTAGATCAGATGACGAGGGGGCGGGTGTGCTGGAGTGGACGAGCCATTCGTCCCGCAGGCCATGGCGTATGGACAATCGCTGATAGTGGTTGGCTATAAGAGTATTAAATCACTGCCAGGAAGCAAGTTGGAAACAACAACTTACTCTCCCCAAGAAGCCAGTGCGGTCGACTGAGATCATCGGTGCCTGACAAGGGGGGTGAAAAGAAGTAAAGCCCACAGCTGTGGTCCGGCGCTCTGGATGTCAGGAGGATCTTGTGGGAGGGCTTGTGGTACTTGATGGATGACATCTGAGGACATCTGATCATTTCGGTCCGGAATGACAACGCTCTCCCTGAAATCGGAGGGGCATCTCGAGAAAACTGAACCCTAGGGAGGGAGAGTCAGTTGTGAAAATAAGCTCCCCCTTGCTTGATAAGAAATAACCCACTCGTGATTGTCGTTAATGGGGATGTGGCTACCCACCAGGGTCTCCTCATCCAAAGCTAAGAGCAAGGTCAGCAAACAAACCATGGAGAGTCACACATCCCTATACCCACTCGCATACGCCACTCCCAGGCCTGTTTTCACGTCTTCCCCGCCGACGTAGAAACAGGGCATGTTGGTATATCTCGTCCTGGCAAACCTCGGTGCAAAGGGCACGCTCCCCTTGGCCACCACGCCCTGCGACCACACCTCAGTAGCCAGATCTCGATTTTCGGGCCGCCCACGCCCATTCTCGGCCACACGCCCAAGGCCTGTCTCCCGAGCCAGAAACCCGCCGCAGACGAGGTCCCGGCTGATGGGGTGCCGTTTAATGTGCTTTCTCACCAGCTGTGTCCGCTGACGTGCGGCCTGGCGGGCGCCATCCTGCAGCTTGCGTCTCTTGACCGCATCTGAAGAATACGCTGCGTTGGAGGAGCTCAGGTGTGACTTTTCGATTTTGAAGTACTTCTTTTTTTCAGGGTCTGCCAATTGTCAGGTGCCATGTAATTACAACTAGAAGGATGTCGTACCAAAATAATACCCTGGGATGTCAGGATTCATTGTTGAAATAACAAAGGAAAAGCGCTCTCCAGGAGATACGTCCACGAAATCGTACGATGCAGAGAATTAGTGGCTGGTTTCTGCGTTGCGGCGTTGGACTACTAGAGATGTGGTCGAGAACAAAATACGGCCTCTTGAGTGACTTTGAGTAAAGGCCGCCAATGCACGTGACCCAGCCATTTGGCTGCAATAATTTACCAACGCGATAGAGGGGATGTTGACTGAGCACGGCGGAGCTGGACATTACAGGGAGAGAAGAACGGGAAAATGAGCAGTACCAATCACAATTAGCTATCGGAGATATTTAATTTTTACTTTTATTCATTACGTAGTCTAGTAGTCGAACTCTAGGGGTATGAAAAGATTCCTCCTCATCCTCGGAGCATCGGTACACGGGTATGATCGGTACAGTGCAAATTTAGACAGAGCGAAAGGGAAAAGCCCGGCAGATGGTGTTCCGGATATATACCATCTCTAATTTACTGAGACTTCTCGTGCTGGGTGGAAACACGCTGGAGAGAGACAACTAGAGTGGATGTTAGTATGAGATTTCATGTAGGTTGGAAGGGGGCTGCAAAAACTTACCGAAGTCCTCAAGGGAGCGCTGCTTCTGGTCCTTCTTGGGGGACTTGCCGTGCATGAGGTTGTCAAAGCCGGAGCTGCCCTGCATGAAGTAGTAGAGACCACCCATGACGGCGAAGATACCGAAGGAGAAGATCCAGATACGGACAACACCAACGATGGAGGTCTGGTTGCCGTGGCGGAACCAACCGAAGATACAGAAGAGAGTGGCGATGACGTCGACGATGAAGACGGCACCGCTGAGCTGCCAGGAAGGAATGGACGACCAGAAGGGACCGTTGGCACGGGTGATGAAGATCAGCCAGTTCTCAGTGAGGGAGATCTCAAGGAACAGAACCTCATCCATGTCACCGAAGTTCTGGACGATACCGCCATCCTCACCCTGGGCAAGCATAGTAGTAAGGGCAATCCAGGTACCGACGGCCAGGACAACACCGAGAAGGACGGACATACCCCAGAGCTTGGGAAGGTTCCACTTGACAGGGGTCTGGGAGTAGGGAGCGTTATCGTAGGCAATGGCCAGGGTAGCAATATCGGCGAAAATAGCGATGAAGACGACGAGCTCGAGGTTGAGGGAGCGGTTCAGGATAGCGATCCAAAGACCAAGGAAGATCTCCATGTGCAGGGACAGAGCGATACGGTAGACGACGTAGGCGTACATGCGGTGGAAAATCTGTCGGGAAGTCTTAAGAGCATCAATGATGGCACCGAGACCAGGGGCAAGGAAGACAATATCGGCGGCGGAACGGGCAGCATCGGAAGCACCCTCGACGGCAATACCAGTATCAGACTTCTTCAGGGAAGGAGCATCGTTGACACCATCACCAGTCATAGCAACAAGGTAACCACGCTGCTGGAGAATCTCGACGACGTTGTACTTGTGCTGGGGGAAAACTTCAGCGAAACCATCGGCAGCCTCAACGAAATCGTAAACCTCAGAACCAGGCATGTCACCACCGCCACCAAGACCAAGACGCTCAGCGTTGTAGACGTTGGTACCGAGACCGAGCTGGCGGGAAGTTTCACGGGCAATACCGACGGCGTCACCAGTAAGCATCTTGATGGACAGACCGAGAGTCTTGGCCTCGTTGATAGTGCGGGCAGTGTCGTGGCGGGGAGGGTCAGAGCAGGGCATGATACCGAGAATCTCCCAAGCACCCTCTCCACGCTTGCGGGCAACACCAAGGGATCGGAAACCACGGGTAGCAAACTCGGCGACGCAGTTCTTGTAGTCACGGTCGACGTCCTCGGGGATGGGGTGGTCCTCCTCGACAGTCTTGAGAACGAAAAGAGGGGCACCCTTGACACAGATGATGCGCTCACCCTGAGGAGACTCAACGATGGCGGTAACCTTCTTGGAGACGGGGTCGAAAGGCTGGAACTCGAGAACCTTGTACTTGGAGAGAACGGACTTGGCACGGGGGTAGAACTTCAGGGACTTGAGGAAAGCCTTATCGATGGCATCAATACCCTTGGCCTTGCGGGAAGCAGCGAGACAGGCAGTAAGCATCAGGTCATCAGGCTCAACACCGGCGACAGTGTAGGGCTCAGAAAGAGACAGCTTGTTCTTGGTCAGGGTACCGGTCTTGTCAGAGCACAGAATCTCGACACCAGCAAGGGACTCAATGGCGGAGAGCTTCTGGACGATAGCCTGCTTCTTGGCGAGGTAGGCAGCACCGACAGCCATGGTGGTGGTAACGACGGCGGGAAGACCGACGGGGACACCGACGATGGTGATGGCAAGAGTGAATCGGAGGATGTCGACAATGGGGTTGGATCGGTAGAAGGAAGAGATCCAGACAACCAGGAGAGTGACAATGACGAGGACGAGCAGAATCGTACCAATACCGTTGAGAACCTCAGTGAAGTGACCAGTGCCACCAGCGGACTGGGAGACGAGGGCAGCAGCGCGACCGACGAAGGTGTTGTCACCAGTGGCGGTAACAATGACGAAGGCCTCACCACGCTTGACAGCAGAGGAAGCATAGCAGTTGTCGCCCTTGTGCTTGTCAACAGCGAGGGACTCACCAGTGATGGCAGACTGATCAACCTGGAGGAAAGCATCCTCAGTGACGATGCGACCATCAGCGGGAATAATGGAACCGTCTTCAACCTGGAGGATATCACCGGGAACGACCTCGGGGGCCTCGATCTCCTTCAGGGTACCGTCACGGAGAACAACAGCCTTGAGGGCAAGAGTCTTCTTGAGTTCCTCGACAATAGAACCAGCCTGGTACTCCTGGATGAAACCGACACAGGCGTTGAGCAGAAGGAGACCGCAAATGACACCGAAATCGACCCAATCCTCAAGACCGGCAGCCAGAACGGCAGCACCCTATTACGCGATGAGTTAGCGATTGAGTTCACAGGCGAGGTCCAATTTCCCGCACACAGCTGTGCAAGAGTGAAAGCTTTGGGCAATGGGAACGTGATAGGCTGGGGTTTCGAAACAATGGGGCGCGCGGCCAATCCAAACTGATTCGCGTCTCCACACGGATCATCCCAATGTGACGATGCCGCAGCGCGGATGCGTTGCGGTGCCGACCGTCATCAATTGTGCGGCGAATTGATTAGGATGAGCTGGGCCAGTGGAGCGCCATCGGTGGATCCACCCACACGAACAGACACACGCACCCCTGTCCACCCCGAGCTTGTGTGGATACCATGTGGAGCTGGCAATCTGCGCCAAAAACGCGCAAAAAATTGTGCAACGTGCATGCCGGTTTTCCCAGCGGGCAATCAAAACAAGGCGTTGCTTGCACAGAGCCAAGCCCATGTGAAGTAACACCGAGCCATTGAGAGCCGCGCACGCACTGGACACCAACAGGCATGTTTGGGGGAAGGGTCTGAGGGTGTGCCAGTCTGAAGTGATGGTTGTCGCATCGCAAAAAGGAAAACCCAGCAAAAGCAGGTATTCGCCAGTTTGCTAGCGCTGTGCTGGGGAATTGTGGTGTATGGGATTGTAGACTTACCTCCATGACGAACTGAATGGGACCAACGAAGAAACCGAAGAACTTGAGAAGCAGGTTCTCCTTCTCCTCCTTCATCTGGTTGAGACCGTACTTGCGACGGCGAGCGACAACCTCGGACTCAGTCAGACCAACACGGCTGTCAGTCTGGAGCATGTCCTCAGGAACAACACGGCCACCGCCGGGCTGAATCTCCTCATCCTCATCGATCTGGTGACCGTCCTCGGACTCAAGGTCCTCGATCAGGGCATCGATATCCTCATCTTCTTCCTCGTCGTCGTCGGCGGGGCGGCCCTTGGGAGCGGCTTGAGGGGGAGGAGCCTGTCCTCGCTTCTCGTCGAAGCCGCCAGTCTCGATGTTGGTGGTCAGCGCAGGAGCGCCGGCAGCCTTCTCGTCAGCCATTGCTGGAAGGTGTTGAGCGCAAACGCGTTGCTAAGTGTTGTAGAGACGAGGCTCTGGGAGACCGCAGACGTATGCAGCAGTGGGTGTAATTAATAGGTATATATGAGGGGGAGCTGCAAAAAAATAGAGAAGAAAGATCAAGACGAGGCTTGAGGTTGAGTGGAGAGAGGTAGTGTCGAGCACCGCACGAAGATAGGGTCGCTTATGTGTGAAGCATTCGTGGGTGAGGAGGAAGGGAAAAGAAGTCGGTTTGAAGCCGGGAGAAGGTCTCTATTTCAATGGCGCACCTCGATGCCTACCTTACCGGCGACCTTGCCGGACCTGCCCCGTGCGAACCTACCTGACGATGGCCGGGCGGGTCCTCTCTCGCGCAGTCTCTCAACTCACTCTCACTTGCAACGCAGGACTTCTCATGGGGCTCGTGGGAAGCCCACAAGCCCACACCTCAAGTGGGTCCCCCGTGGGACCCGTTTGTCCCCTTGTCCCCAGGTCCCAGACCCAGTTCTCCCAGGGTACGGCCGGAAGGGTGTAGTACCTTCGTACCTTTTCGATGGTACTGTATGTTTACGAGTGCGGCTACCGTACGAATTGGCCTGGCGCCCCACGGCCTTGCCGGTTGCAAGCAACAAGTCGCTCATTGCGCTGTCGTCACTCTCACTCTCACCTCACCTCTCTCGCTTTCTCTCTCGGTTTTCCCTGTCATCTTGGCCTCGACCTTGCTGCCGACTCGGTCCCAGCACCGTGCACAAAACAAAAACCCGCATTCAGAGATTTCATGAGAAATTGCACTCTGACACGCCCCCCCACACACTTCCCCCCAATCGCTGCGAGACTCCTACACTGCCAAGCAATGATAGGCAAGATTGACAGACACAGACACATACGTTGTGCACCCTTCTGCGTACCGGCCATGCCTCGACAGAGCCATGGGACACTAAAACTCAACTCCAAACCAAGACAATCTAGCACTCAAGGGCGAGATCCGAATATACACGTATGTCACAACGAGCGAGCGCCCACGCCCCTCGGCCTCATGCTATGGCGGCGGCGGCATCACCACGGCCAAACGACAAACAGCCATATTCATCAAATAATAACTGAAAGTGGCAGCTAACCGGCATCAGTATCAGCTACAATTGACCAAGCTCACCCGCACCCGGTAGCGTCGGCTGGACCACGGTCCACGCACTGGTGCAGTCGGCATGGTTGAGGGCGTGCACAAGCGAGCGGCCTTTTCAGGATCCCGGGCGTGACTGTAGAAGGCCCTCGGTCGCTGCATCTGCATTGGTTTTCACTAGCCGTGCTGTCACTGGCCCAAATGGTTACAACTGGTACCGATTCAGTGACCCATTGATTTCATCGTCCTTATCCCCCCCCCCATGCCACTCATGTCCACACCATGTCCACCCAGTTCTCACCCATGTTCACCACGCCCACCTTTGCCCACAATTCTTTTCCTCGGCCAGGTCTTCCATGCAGGTGCAAAAGCACAGTGCGTGTGGGCACCTCTCGAGCGTGGGGAATGGAAACAAGACGGTAATCTCGCACAGAGGTAAACGTAAACAGTCCAAGCTATGAGCAATGACAACAAAACAACAACAATATCAACCAACTTACAACAAACCGAGGCGCCCCACCCAAGCACTCCGATGATGTCGTTTTGACGGGCAGCCTTTGGACGATGGACTAGGCCTGGCAAGGTATGTGCCCGGGGAGAGCTAACTGCACCAACCGGCGACACCCTCACCGTGGTGGCTGATGGCTGACGAAGGTCCTTTACGATCCCTTCAGGTTCTGTGCATATGTTCCTCCCAGGCGATCAATTGCCCCTCGCTGCCACTGCCACTGCCAAGCATGTGTTTGAGAAACAAAGAAAAACCAGCATACACCCCTTTGCAAATCCTCACTCGGCAGCACCTTTGTCGGTGATACTCGCGAGCGGGCGGTCTTGGCAGGAGTGTCATCGGCCACATCTCAAACCCGCTACAATGATGCTGATACAGAGCCGTCTTAATGCCTCCCAGTATGTACTCAATTCAGCCAGTGTTCATTCGTCCCCAGCTCTGCTGCACTGTGCATCTCCCGGGATCCCGTAGTCTTGCACCCTCGCAAATCGGCGAGCTTAGAAGCGCTGTATGCCGGGAGCGCGAATTGGCTGGCTGGTACTGTAGACCTACTTGCCAACCGCCATCCACAACGCCTCCTCCACTGTTCCCGTGTCTTGTAGCCCGGGTACATTGCTGTACGTCAGTGCTGCTGGCACCGGGCCCTCTCCTATGGCTGAGGGATTTTCGGCCATGGCGCCGCCCCCTCAGCGAGCTCCCACACCCAACACCCAATGACCCATGCGCTTCTATCTCTGGCACGATGGTCGGGACCAACGAGGAGATGACGACACTGGCGTGCCGGGCCCTGGCGGTCAGCAGAATTGCGACTGGCTGGCTGGCTGGCCGGCCGGTACACCAGACAGGCTCTCCCGTCCCCAAGGTACGTACAAACGAGACATGACAAGGCCCCGAAGACGAAAGCGGACGGAGCACGATGGAACAGATTGTCCTCGTGGCTGGGGCGATATGGAAGCTCGGGTCGCGCAAGACGCTCCAATCACCTTGGCACTGGCATGGACGCTGCCTCAACAGTAAAATTATGCAAATACATTATTTGTGTTGCAGAGTCAAGGCGCGCAGTGATGAGACACAAATATTACTGATTTTGCGGCGTTTCTAAATGAGAGACCTGCGAGGATCGGCCGTTCCCCCACGGCACCCAAGCACGTTTTGGCCGACAGTGATAGCTTCAGCCTGTTACGGCAGTCAATGACGAGCCGTTTCTAGCTGTGTCGCTGGGTCATCGCGTGTAATTTGGCCGATCTCTGAGGTCAATCCGTGCAACCGTGCCTACGACAGCTCTAAGGTTAATTGATTGTAAGTTAGCCATGTCGTAGACAAAGGCGATACAGGGTGGGCAGTCTCAATTGTGCGGGCATCTTCATTTCTGCCGCGATAACAGCTGAATTACTCTTTGCAATTGAATATTATTTTTTTTTTATCCCTCGCGCTCGACCTTCACTCTCCCTCGCCGGACGAGCTGCTATGACGAAGGGGCTGACGGGGGTTCGTCTCCAAGGGCACCCAGAAAGGTCAAAGGGTCTCTCATCTTGCCGGTACCTGTCGTACACCCTTTCCTTGCAGAGGCCCTGGCCGAATGCAGATTCTGCACGATGACTGGCTCTCGCGGCGCCACCACTGACCTGGCCAATCGCCTTATCGGCAGCTGTTAAACCTTGCCAGCCTTGGCAACTCGACGCACAGTACTTAGCACTGTCTGGAAATGCCCTCCGGCGAGGTTGCAGTGCCTTCACGAATTTGCCTCGCCGCCCCTTGCCTATTGCCCGGCTGGGCCTGGTTCCTATTGTTGGCCCCCCTCCAATACAAGGACTCTCCATTCGAGGGCGACACTGGGCAAGGGAACTCCAGTTCTCCATACAAATCTCTGCGCATGAGGCGCACCGCTAGCGTCCCCGATCCAGTCTGCGGGTGAAAGCGGATGGGGACGGATATTGGAGAGACAGCAACCAACGGCGCCAGTACCAGCACCAACACCTCCCGGTTCCCGGCGTTGCCTTTTCAGGCGCCGCAGCTGAAGCCATGGTGTCGTCGCCATCCGGGACAGCGGGAAGGCCGCCTCGCACATGCTCAATTGCATCAGCCAGCCGTGCACCGAGCCCCAGGTTTGGCGCGAGCAGTTCACTTGCAACGCCCAGCTATTGCCCCAGCGTGCAGCTCTAGTGGGCCGCAGGTGTGGACACCCCATCCGCACATGCAATTAGTAGGTGGGCGGGCACGGGGGAGCCCACCTGGAATTATTCTCGAAGCTCGTGGCACTGTCGCCTCGCCTCTCGTTGCTATGTCAATGTTGGGACTCAATTGGTCGCAAAGGGCGGTGATGGCGACGGCAACTATCGTTTTCTCCATTTCAGCAGGCGACCAGCCGCTCAGTTGTCGATCTAGGGCAACCTTGTCGGGCTTTAGAACGGTTAAGAATTGACTGCCAACATGATCATGATCTCGTTTAGGCTACGTCATTGGAATGGCCACCACGATCCTCCCCAACCTCTCTTCCCCCCAAAGACGCACGGAGCGCTCCCCCCAGCACCACAAGGTGAGACATCGACGGCCCTGGTCCAATCCGATCGCTTCGCCAACTAGCCGTCGCCGTCTTGCGTATTTTCTGTGCCACATCGGCCTGGCCGTGGGGGGGGTTGAGGCTTGCCTCGGCCGAGGTGAGTAGGTAATTGATTTCTTAGCTGGCAAAGCCAGTAGTGGCTGTCGGTGACGATATCTCGGTGAACCAAGCGGCAAGATGACGACCAGGACTAGGTAATTTTTTTTTCCCTGGAGCTAGCCGGGCACTAGCCCAGATTATTCTTGGCCACTCTTGCCCAGGCGATAAGCCTGAGTCGGCACGCTCGCGCCCCGACTCGGTGCTGCTCATTAGTGACAGGAAACAAATTACCGGCGGCCGGCGACTGTCAGGTCCGCGATTTGGCTTCTGGACCTTCTTTGCCGCGCTTGTCGGTCATGAACTAACCGTTTGAAATTCTCCAAACCCGTAATTCCTCCAACCCATGCCCATGTTGCCAATTGAATCCCGCACCACAGCGCGCCTACAACCCTCACGCCAGCTGCACTGTAATTGCTGTTGGGCAGGTAGCAGGTACCTCTACCGCTAGGTCTCTCCTCTAGCACACCTGCCACAGCACGGCTAGCGTGCCATTTACATCGGGAGAAGCACGCTGATGGAGCGAGCACTATTACAGTTACATACATGCACTCCAGGATGCATAAACGCACGCCCGATGTTTTATTTCGCTCATCAATTGAATCATCAAATCCGATGCCCGCCATGGCCGACGACATGCGAATTCGGCAACGATGCTCAGTTTCCACCTCGAATAGCGCCTCAAGCACGGTAAGGGGTTAAAATGAGGCAACAGCAAAAACACCCGCAATTTTGGCGAAACCCACTCTTTGGCCGACAGCATCGGATCAGATGAGCCTGCAGCATATTTGCTTCATGCACCAATATCGTCGCTCGCCGTGGAGCCGCTCGCCCCATGTGGAAAGCTGAAGCTAGACCCAGAACCAGAACTGGAGCACCCACCACCCCATGGTTGCAGTCGGAGCGTCCATCTCACAGCGGCACTGAAAAGCGTCTTTTCTTTTACTGGACTGCGATGTCTGCGCTTCCCAGCTGCCAATTGACATCGATGCGATGGAGTCTACACGACGCTGCCAACACCCACATGGCTGACATGCGGCAGGAGTGGGCGAGGCATTTCTTCAGGTGCTGCCGTTTGCTCCATTGACAACCCGGTAGCGGATCCGGGGTCGCCCGGGAGGCGCTGAAGCTCATGGCCGGGGTGGCTTCCTGGACCTGCCACTGAAGAGCAATTGGTCACTGGGATTGGCCAGTCCAGGGCGATGGGGTGCGGGAATTGGTAGCATTCTCCTCATCTGGCCACACCAAGGGATCCAGCTCTAATGCATGCGTGGAACATCACTGACAGGGCATGCTGAATAGCATCGTAGGCTATGATCCAAAACAGCGACATGGATGCCTTGTTTTCCTCGGCGTTGCCTGAGCGCTGGTGCGGAGGTTATTGCAATTATTGGAGTGGCGACGACGACGGTCGCAGAGTTCCCCATCGCACTTGCCTCTAGGTGTCGTGTGTGCACGTCCTGAAAGTCTGTCTCCCCTTTGTCTGGCAATTTGTTTCACGCGCACCTGCCTTCCCTGGCAGGCGACATGTCTGGGTTCCTTCCGCTTGTAGTAAACACCTCGACAAGCTCCCCCCCAGCGTTCATTTGATGGGGCTCTGCATGCACAGGGCTCCAGGCGACAGCTTTTCAAACACCAGCTTAATTTCATCGCGTTCGAATAAACTCACAAGGCGAACGACGGCGCGACAAGTTGCAGTCCAGGCCTTCTTGGCAGCCACCCTATACGCATGCTCGAAACACATTATCTCTGTAGGTGCGATAGGTATCTCTTGGCTCTGCACGCCCCTGAGCGATCTATCGCGCCGCTCTCAACCATTGCCTATACAGGAGCCCAGGAGCTTGGGGATCTGCTGGCCAGCGACGCCAAAAAGCTTGGCTTTGGGCTTTGTCCTCACCCCATCGGTCGGCTGCAAGCGCGGTGCATCGCCGGTGAGCAAGTAGCTTCTAGTGAGACATTGAGGCTATGAGTGTGGCAGAGGGGTGACGACGACTATCACCGAGTCTACGAAACACAGCCAAGCCAAGCCGTCTTGCCAAGTCCTTGGTGATGCACCTAAACTCCGATCCTCATAACACCAACCCCGTTCATAGAGCGCTTGCGAATATTACCTGCGTCGGTGTGCAATTGTAGAAGTTTACGGGCCCCAATCGCCCTTCAAGGTCAAGGTCAAGGCCAAGGTCAGGGTCAGCGAAGCTTTCCAACTCCATCCCGCACCAAGCGTCTCGGGCAAGGCAAAGCGCAAATCGAAATGCAGGGATTTGCAACCGGCGGCAGAGACCCGCTCTTGCAACCGATCGGAGCGATTTGTCTTGCACGCGACACTCGTTCGGTACTCATGACAACATGTCCTTAGCTACTCCCCGGTCGTTCAATTGCCACTCTGAGCTACGCGGAGCCGCGGAGATGCCATCCTGAGCGGAATCTTGATGCTCCCGCCGCTGTCCACTCGTTTATCCTGAAAGGAGCCAGGGTAGCTAGCACGACAAAGTTATGACGCCGCATGGACCAGGTGACAGCCACTCGCAGCACCGTTGGATCCATCAATTCTGCCTCGAAAGGCTTACTACAGTACGTACAAGTCGTCAGCAGCTCTCGCGTGAACTGGCGCTCTGGCCACGCGATGGCTCGCGTCTGGATATCCATCTCGGCCAAAATGGGCTCTAGTCTAGCATGCCCACTTCTTTGCAACTTTTTTTTTTTCCTAGCTCACGAACTTGCCGCCGATGGCCGGTCCCTGTTGGTGCTCGCATCGACTCGAGGTTCCCACCATCGTCCAGGCTCTCAATTCGACAGGACCCGCGCCCCATCGTGTCGCTTCTCGGACATTACATCGTTCTCCCCCAGCCCAGGCCCTAGGTCGGCCCCAGACTGGCTCCAAACGCGCCTTTTGTTTTCTTTTACGTGTCCGTTGGATTGTGATGACAACCCACCCGTTATCACTTGTCAATCAAACTCGTTTGACTGCTTTGGTGTCATCTGCATACCGGTAATGAGGCTCTCCTTCCAGAGAGGTCATTCCCGTTCCATCCTATCTATCCGTGCCGTCATTCCCGAATCCATGTTAATATTTTTCTCTCTCCAATATATGATGTCAGAGGAAGGTTTTCGCGCTCGAATCGTTGAAGCGGCGATGTACCGTCACATCGGCAAATCTTGCCCATACCTGAAACCAAGGCATCGGCCATCGGCACCGACGAATCCGTATCCATTGATTATTGCCTCGCCCATACCTGGACGCTTATTGCGATGGATTATTCCAGTGGAATCAAGTCTTTCATGTGGCCAATATTGCGCCTTTCCGGTTTATCTCCGTTCCGCCCAGGTCCCTCGTTGTACCTCGTACATTCTCCCAGGTTACTCTCGCCTAATCGTGCCTAGCCTCACGCTTCAACATATCTGCTCGCAGTCTGATTAGTTTCTGCGGTGCGCGCTTTCTCTTCAGTGTGTACATGTCTATAACAAGTAGCGACTGGTGTACAAAGGCGTTAATTGCACCGCCCAAGGCTCTCCCTGACTCGAGCGGTTGAGCGCCACGTTACCCTGTCAGCTCAGGGCAAGCGGCGTACCTCGACTTGGAAGGTACTCCAGTGAGGTACTGTCCGGTACGAAGCAGGTACGCGGATCAACCACCACCAGGCGGCCCTTTGGCGGTCAGTTAGGGTTGCGGGTTCCGAAGGCTCTAGACGAGCTTTGGACCAGCCAAGGCTTCGCAAAACGTTGGATCCTCCTCGGTCCGGGGAGTAAAAATTGGGGCGCCAGGCATGGGACTGGTGTAAGAAGAGAAGACCCTGCATCCATCCCTCCAGACAGGTAATTCACTCATACAAAACGGGTTGTCCGCGCTTATGGGATTGGCGGATGAGCAAGTCTCCCCGCTAATGTGATGCGTGCGCTTGCTCCGAGAGGTGGCTAACAAAGGCCTCGTTCATGATCCCAGCCGCTGTGGCGGTCAGCTCTCATCTCACTCGAGGCAGTAACGTCAATCGGCCGGCTAACTCGGTACGGATGCCCAGGCGGTCAATGCAGCACTATCGCGACGGCTCATGATGAACCGAACCAGCCATCGACTACCGAGTATCATGACTTGGTAGAAGCTTTCCAATTGGAAAAGCGACGCTAATCTTACGTACGGGAAAACGCGATCCCCCCCCCCAGCTTGTTTTTCAAACTCTGCAAAAAGGTCCGACGGTAGCCATTCCTCGCCGCCTTCTGTTCTCGTCTTACCCCAGGTCTTGGCCGCAGCGTCCACCCCTGCTACCGGATGGTCCAAGATGGAGAAATCATGGAGAAGACCAAAAATCATCTAAGAGAGGTGCTCATCTGCAGGTCGACGCCCGCCGCCACAAGATATTCTCCAATTGACTAAAGGTGGCACCTGCGGCGAATGTAACATGAAGCTGTAAATAGGACGGGCCAATGTTTAGGCTTCCATCGTTCCGGGGAATCGTCAAGCTAGAAGCGAGAGCGACCACCTAATGCGACAGTGAAGCTGTCTTGGCTCTCTCTTGGCTCGTAGGCGAAGGAGGGGGAAGAAGAAGAAGAAGAAAAGAAAGGAGAGCAGAAAAAGAAAGAAGTGCAGCACTCATTCTCGCCTGCCTCCCCTCTCCCAGAGGCGTACGCACTTACAGACACATGCAGTACATGAAGCCAAATGCGGGCCTCGTGCCACGAGGCGCCAGGCCCATGTTGCATGAAGATAGGGCGCGCAAGGTCGTGTGCATGTGGTCGCCGGGCCGTGCTGTCATGATGGATGGCGGACCGGCATTGTACATTGGTTGGTTGCGTGAATATTTCGGATTGCTCTTTTAGGCAGAGCGACTTAAACAACGCATTGTTTTTTTCTCATTATTAATTTTTTTTCTTGCATGTTTCATTGGACTCGTCTTACATTTCCCGCGGCAAATGTGCTATCGTGAGCATAGGGAAAAAAGAGGTCGCATTGATTTGCGACGTGAGGCTTGAGACCTTGGGGGGTGGTTGGCAAGAGAACCGGGGATGTGGGTTGGATTTCCTTGGTTCCGGATGCGATGCGCCCCAGCGTATTGCCTCGTCCTTGTTTCGCATTCAATGTTTGGTCACTCGTCTCGTCTCATCTCATCTCGTCTTTTTTTTTTCCAGCTAAGATTATCGCTACTATTAGGTTTTGTTTGGATGACGACGGCCGTTCTCACCATCGTATTTGCTGCGTGGAGCAGTCAATTTTTGAAACCTAACCTTGTTCTCCCGCAGCATGGGGCGTCGCAAATTATCAAACTTGGTGGCGGACGCAACCGTCTGGTGTATTCGAAACGTCTGTTCTCGCAACGAGTGGCTGGGCGGTGGGAAACGTTTCCTGGTGCGCAAAACAGAGGCTCGATAGCCGGGTGTTTCAAGGCGCGGGACTGACGTGCTGTGAAGCTGTCTGTGCATGGAAATCAGAAGGGGTCATCAAGGCGAGACGGCGGCGCGACCAATGGCAGGCGGCGGCGTGAGAATGCAACCAGCGTGTCGGCTGTTGTCGTGAGCAGTCTTGGAGGGTCCTGGAGGGTCCTGGAGTGTCTTGGCAGGCGGCGCCAATGGGGAGAGAGACTTTGTGGCGGCTTCAACTCTGTTCGTGATCGTCGAAATTGCCTCTCATGCTTTCTTGGCGGGCAATTTTGCCAAATGGGGGGACCCTGCAGGCATCCGCACGTCTGCCTCGGGTGCCAAGCAGGAAGGGACCCCCTGTCTCAATCATCATGGTTGCAGAGTCCAGACTCGGGCATGCCTGTTTTCACGCTGCACACAAGCTTTCGGTCTTCATGGGTGCGGTGCGCTCCGTGCTCGCGAATTCCCTGGTTACCGTGGCGAAAAAAAAAAGGCAAACAGCATCACGCTGCGACCTGCTACACCGTGGGATGGTGTTGAGGTGTACGGTGTGTGCGCCCACAGGGCCGTGCTCTCGGCGCCAGCCCACTGCCCATTTCCCACAGCGGAAATCCCCAGGTGGAATCGCAATCACGTCAAAGCCTCTCTGTCCCTTCGGCGCATTTTCTCTTAACGTGCAGGCCACATTGGAGATTGCGCTTCCGGGCGCTTCTGGGGTCCGTTCTCCTGCATTGACTTTGGGGCCAACGGCCCTTTGCAAATCCAATTCTCCCAGGGCTGACGCCGACCGCCCCAGAACACGTCAGACCACAATTTGCGCTCTTCGCCATTGGCACCTTCTATGCTTCTCGTGTGCTAGATATGCTTTGCGCCGGGAAATTACAGGCAGATCTCGAATCTTAGCAGACGTGTTGGTGAAATGGCCAGTTTAATTGCGCCCGGCATGGCCAATGCGGCTGTGATTATCTTCATCCTACCCTGCACTGGCATATCGAGACAGCCAGCAACACTGTGACACTCGGTCAGTTGTTCCTCTCCTTTGCTGCTGGCTTTGGTTGATGGTTCTGTCTTGATTGCACCCTGTCCAAGGCATTTTCGTATTCACTTTGGTTATTCGCCTCTGTGCCGCAGGGGCGTTGGTTAGGAAAAAAGCTAGAAGGCGGATGGTAGCTAAATGTGGGAATCAACTAACCCAGTATGAGTAAACCCACAATGCAGGTACAGAACAAACGATCGGATAGACGGTACCGGGTAGAGCATAATGTACACGGAAGAATATGTGTATCCCGAGTAACACATGTCTCTGGTATCTCAGTGTTCCCGCGGCCTTTCACTCAGACACGGTAACCATCGCTGCCCATATATGTACTTTTTATCCATAAGAAACATGAAAAGACACTTGACATGCACCAAGAAACCGGTATTTATATGCCCACTTTAATCACATCCCCACCGTTGATTTTGAACAATGACAAATCACCACTGGTTGTTGCCGAGTTGCCATGATGCTCAGGTAAACTAACACAGCAACGTCCTGGAAAGTAGCTTAGTTATAATTGCAAGTTTAAAACGAACACAGACTATGTCTCCGAGCAATAGACGATCATTTACTGCTCGGTAGCTCATATTCTCATTGCTGTCGGCGAGCGAGCAGTTTCTAGCCCGGGTTTAAGCCCCCCATCGCTAAGCGGTTGCTTCCCACCTCGGTAAAAAAAAAAAGACGCACAAACAAGATCAAGATATCACACGCAAGTGTCAAAATGGACTCCTTCCACTCTGTATTCATTTCGTTTCGAATCGCGTCGAATTCCTACAACGGAGGCGGCGTGCGTTAATTCGAGAGCGGGACCCAGATGCGTCTTCCCGCACCCGCAACTAATGCCTCACAATGAACCCGCACTTGAAGAAAGGACTCAAGAAACCCCACCGGAAAGACAAAGGAATAGAAAAGAGGGAGAAGTAGAAAAAAAAAACCGTGGCCATTCAGGGAGACTCACAACCCCACAGCCACCGTGCCATTGGCTCGCAGGCTAACCAACCACCAACCACTAACCACGCTACTTTGGTATTGCGAATGCTATTCGCTGCTTCTGGCCGAGTCCATTTCAAAGAAAGACTGTCCCATTGACCCTTGCTCCAAGATTAAAGCTGATAGGATATATTCGAATGGTAGACCCTCCCCCTAGTGTACTTTCCAGGCCTGGCTGCATCACTCTGCGGTATCGCTTCAACGTGTGCCCTCAGTTACGCTTTCCATGATTTCATAGTAAAAAGGCGTTATAATTTAAGACGATGATTGTGGAAGAGCACGCTTGTGCGAGCTGAACAAAGTGATCAACACGACCTCATAGCAAGGGGCAAGCGGACGATTATCCCTTTGACTGAAGCAAGACTGCACTCCCCTCAGTAAACCCACATAAAGATAACAGTGACTAAGTCTGTGATGCTGAATTTTTAGTGCGACCATATATGCATCATATCGTAGCTCCTACTATATGATTGGTCAATACCTTGATTAATACAGAAGTGCACTCTTCTCACAGTCAAAGGGATAGCCGCGCAATACGATAATATCCAAGTTGACGGCTCACAACTCCTTGTGCTAGTATTTTACGGGCCAACACAGATAAATACATAGTCTAGTACGTCGGACGGGATCTTAGGGTCCCGTATTGGCTTTAGTGGCACGGGAGGGCCGGGACGGCCAAATAATCATACTAATACAGGAGAGTCACCAAATAGGAGCAAACCGCAAACGATCCCGAATGCCTCATAATCTGCTTAGAGCGCTTAGTCGTGACTCAAGTTAAAGCATTCATAACTCCCACATAGGCATGAGAGAGGTTGATGCGAGTGCACAAATTGTTCTGCGATTATAGTAGTAGCCACATTTGGGCTTGGCCATCCCAAAAAATAAACCTCACTTGAGAAGCATCTGCACATTGTGTTTTTTTCAATCATAATTTAGTTCCTATGACTGTTGCGTATAATATATTGTCATTGCATTGCAGTCTGGTTTACCGAACGCTGAATTGTGTGAGACCAAAATGTTCGTTTACTATTCGTACCAACGCTCGACTAAAGTCCAAGCATCTTTTCTTGGTGCCTGATACAAAATCCTTCATTCTTGGAACTATTGCCTTGTAATACTCTACTTCAAATACAGACTGATATATAGTCTCAACATAACTAAAAACTCATCATCGCTCTTTCTTGTGCGACTGTGTGGCCATGTATCATTCCATGTTAGTTCATGCTCAATTAGGTTTTTTAGCAATGCGAAACGTACCTGAAGTTTCCGTTGCGAGCTATCAGAGTATAGCAGTACGAGGTACAAGCACCGGTGACTGGATCGCCGCGTCCAAAGTCCCACGCAGTTGTGTGAATTTATTGCAGTTGACCGATACTGACAGCGATATTCTGCCCCACAACCTATACCCCACTATTGGTGAACCAGCTAGAACCCCCTCAGTTTATATTGTTCCACCTGTCACTTTTTATTTCACAATCAATATTAAACCCATTTCTATTTAACATATCAACGAAAATATCATCATCATCATCATGGCTCCTTCAAGATTCAGCAAAGAAGTCATTGAGCGTCGAACTGCTTATCAGCAGCTTCGTGCTAGTTCGAATCTCTGCCCCCCAGCCGGTAAACCGGTCATTGATGCTGAGCTCGTATTTGGAGAGAAGCCAGCAGTGGTATACTGGTTTGAGGAGGGTGAAGATACCGAGCGAGGCCAATGTGTGCGCATCTATGATATTCCAGGCACGCTCTCGGGTGATATTCTCCGACTTCGGCGTGATATACCTTTTATACCAGGTCACTTTGAGATAGATGGTGATGTGGTTCGCGCTCTTGACGCCTATATTGAGCTTCCCAAGATATTGGATGACGATTCTGAAGACATTACCGACTTGGTTGCTCTCTTGCCACTTGTGGAGGTTGATGAGGAACATCATTTTGTGAAGAAGGGTAAATATCGAAGCGAGATCCACAACCTTCTTGCATGCCAAGGTGGTTCTTGTCCTGGTCAGCCGCTTTCAGAACGCCTTGTTCATTTATTGGGCCGATCAAGCAAAAACGAACTTGTCTTTGAAAAGCTATCTCCGCGATATTCTATTCTTGCACGATTCTCTGACCTGACCACCTACAAACAGTGGTTATTGGATATTGTGGATGGTCTTATGGCCCTTCACTCTCTTGACATTGTTCATCGAGACCTACGGATCGAAAATCTCCTCTTTTCCCAAGATGGGCGCCGTGTGGTGATTTGTGATCTCGAGGGGCGGTGGGGACAGCGAAGTGCACCCGAGATTGCTCCAGAAGGATTAGATGCCGGCTGGACATCCCGATCGGATGTATACGATATTGGCCATTGTATCGAATGCATGGTATATGCAAATGCACCCATCACGAAGCAGGTTGAATGGCCTGTTCCTGCGCCGCTGGATGCCATCGTCGAGGCATGCTCACGGAAGGCGCCCGAGGATCGCCCGACTTTGCCAAAGCTTCGCAGCATGGTTAATGCTTTGCAGACGAATGCTGTGTAATTTTATGACCCATGCATGCCCAAAGTGGTTAAATCTGGCAGAATACCACATTTGATGGTTTTACAGACGCACGCAGATGACTAAGCCTGAGTTGCCCCAATTCACACATAATATCCTGATTTTTTTTCTGATTGATCATTATGCATAAACTTAGGAGATGGCAAGTCCAATTGGAGGCGGCAGAGTCCTTGGTCCTGGAAAGAGTAACTATGCTTCGAAATTTATATTATAAAGTCCTCTACTAAAGTTGATACTTGCACTGAAAGTGATTCCAGACTCGTGACATGTCATTGTAAAGAAAGCCACAACAATCAAGCGGCTCCTATCTTCTCCCCAAGAGCCTCCTTTGGCCCAATAATTTATTCTCTTGAGCGGTTGGTACACTGTATCTTGTAGGAGTGCTTATTTGGCAGAGTGCATCTGCGGCCAGCTTGGTGTCTACTGACAGGGGTCTCTTTGGCCGTAACTCTCTACTGCCAATCTTATGCTTATTCTCGACTCTCAACTGGTGCACATTGTCTCTATTTCTCTGACTGACTGATCGTACAGTTTGTATAGTTTATAACTGAGACATACTACTCCAGTGCTTGTGTAGGGCTTGGGCTATTAATAAACGCGGATTCGGCATGTCTAAACTGACCACCCTCATGGTTCTACAATCTTTCCCAAACAACTGTTGAGCCCAGAATAAAATTTCACTAGATGATGGGACTATTCATCATGAGTAGCTGGTGTGACGATTTCTCCAAGAACGTCACCACAGACGCTGCTTCTCTCATCCCCCTCCTTGGAGAATCTCCGGCGAAGGTGTATATCGGCGAATACTCAACGGTTGAGGATATAATGTTTTTTGCTTCTGCATCGCTTGAGGCTATTACCGCCCTCGTGTCCGAAATCCGCGTGTGTGGAGCGCCCTCACCCAGTGCCGCTGAAGCACAACTGCGTTCTTCAACCAACTGCAACGTCCACGAACCCTACGGCAACGGAAGAATTACTAAGGCCTTCAGCCGGCCCACGCTTCTCGGGATTGTACACGATCTCCAAGCCCCTGGCGAAGCCTTCTATCCAAAAGACGGTGCGAAATCAGAGATTACGTGAGGAGATTCGGCAAGGACGAGAGGAGTAGGACATCAAGTTCAATGGACAAGTGAACTAAAAAGATCCTCAAATCCTATCTCGGATTTATTGGATTCAACCGGGAAACCAAGACCCTGGTGATTAGATATTTAGTTATTTTGGACGTTTCGACGAAAAATCCTTGTTACAGTCGTGCGTCGCATCCTAGAAGACCACCACTGAAGGGAAGAAAACTTCATGGTGGACGATCCCGATTTCCTCCAGAGATACGAGTGGGATTGCTTAGCGTTGAAGCTTGCAGCGTCTAACGTATATGGGAAAATGAGAACTGTCTCTGACTTGTTGGAAATGTAGTTGCGACGCCTGCGGAAGGTGCTTCACACTATTGAAGCAGATTATCCCACCTCTGCTGCTAACCTATCCTCTAGGTTAGGCGCCCAACGAAGTAATAAACCAAGTGTCTTACGAAACCTACCGTTACCTTTAAACCCGCCCATTCTGGCCGGCTTTCACTTCAAGTCTCCGTCCATCATTAATGCCGCAACGGATCCCGTCAAATCGCTCGCAACTGTTGCATAGGAGGGGCTCATTCAATGGCTTTCAACAGAGTACTGTGGCCAATGTGTTCCCAAATGCCATGCAGGTTCTAGTAACAGTTGCAAAAAGTACACATAAACCGCGGCGAAGGCTCTCCTCTTCATTTATTAAGATAGTACACTCATTTCTTTAGCTTTTTCTTTAATTATATTCAGAAGCGTTCTGCTTTTTCTGCATATTTCACGTTTGGTCTCGTGAACATTTTCAGAGTCTTATGTGGGATGAATACTAGAAGATACTTCCATGGGTACCAGTGATGTCTGGTCGAGCTCACAATTATTTTCTTTTCAACTACGAATAGATCCAGAGACTGGGAGTGCAAAAGGCGAGAATCAAGTGTATTGGGGAATTGAAAATCCATATTGTGTCAAAAGCATATTTTCAACATATTGTCAGCATATTTCTTATGTCCCTGTTTCAAAATAATGACAAATTCCATTGAGTTAGATGACATTGATACAATTTCTGTATCTGTCAATAAAATTAACTTCTGGGTTGTCTGAGGCTGTTGGAGATATCTAGGTTTAAAAGGCTATTGGGTGTGGTATCCCAGCTGTTGACACTTCACACTGACGGTTTACACGCGTGGGCCATGACATGAACCTGTTGGAACTGTAATTTTAAAAACAACATAAATCATAATGAAATCAACTTATCCCACACTTCCCTTATTCATATGAGAAGAAACTTGCCACATCACCAAGACTCCCAGCCCAACTCCATAGCATCCTCGGTAGCCTGCTGCGCCTGTTCCTGCCAATGTGAATACTTTTGCATTTCCATCCAACCAAAAGTTCCAGCGTCAAACCATTCTTTATGCCGAGCCGGTCTTTGTGTTACATGAACGGGGTGTTCCATTGGGTTAAATCTGGCGAGATCTTCCTCATCCAAACCCAGGGAGACGGGGTCAAACAAGACGTTATCGATAAGGCAAGTTTCGCCGTCGACACCTTTCAGTTTAAGCTCTGCATGCGGATACACAAATAGCCAACCACGATAGAATAAACTATTGTAATCGCCCTCTTCTCTTGGCCAAACTAAGCCAGGAAGTTGTTTGTCTGCAGCGCATTTCTCACCAGAGGCATCTTCTAGGGAATCGTCATATTCATCACATATCTCTTGATTGTTCCCCTGTTTCTTATGCTTCATGGCTGCTTTGACTTTGCTAATTTGGCGCCAAATAGTACCTCGAGCTTCCATTTCATCGCGATAGTGTGCGTGACATTCTTCAGTTGTAGCGCCTGGCAAGAAGAAGAACTCATATCTAAACGGGCCAGCTTTTCCTAAGCTGTTATCATTGTCAAGATCGTCCTGGAACTGACAGCCATCGAAATCGCGTGGCATATCCGGATGGACCATGTAAAAAGTCCACGGGGCAAGAGGAGGTAACGGACATGGCCCCTCACCCCACCATGACATTAATGCAGGTTTCCCGGTATGATCCTTGAAAGCGATATTGTTGCGTACGCTGGGTAACGACTCATGAAGCGCAGTAGTTGGAGGTCCGTTTGGGTACATGTCCCCTCTTGTTCGGGGCCGATGCCAGGGACAGGTGGTATTGACAATCGACTAAGGGTCTGTAAGAGGGATGAGAATAATGAAGGAGGGCTAGGAATGCGTGCTGGCTTGGTTGGGGGAAGTAGCCTCAAGAAGTAATTGCCAAGCCTGTTGGCGGTGAAGAAGGGGGCTATGGGTCAAAACACAGTGAAGACCAATTAGCATATGGACGAGGCCGTGCAACAATTAAACAGGCGATCAACAATATGTAAAGGTCGCAAGAAAGAATTTTTAATGTTTGTTCTCTCCAACTGCTCTTTTCATTTGCTGGTTAGTATTCAACCATCGCGTGAGGTCGCACCACACAATGTGATCACTGTGGGGTTGTCGCGGACTTGCGAAACTTATTGTCAACCTGTTCTGTAAACCTATGAACAATATGATCAAGGCAATATAATATTGCAGTATGAGCTAGAATAAACCCTTTCCGTAGCCTCTTGGTGTACCTTTCAGGCCAACTTCCAGCACTCCTTAACATCAAACTGGGGATCAGGGTTAGGGTTAGGGTTATGATATTTCAAGGTCTGGACCTCTTCTTCAGGCAAGAGCCCGCCTGTGGGATACGCATCCATATTCTTGATGACCCTTGATTTTCCACTACTCTACTGCATTTTGAGGTGATACGGTAGTTGTTAAAGACTTAATGAAGATGTTGCTGAAAGAGTTGGACATCAATGAAGATAACAACGGTAAGAGCTTGACGCCCTTAACCCCAGCGATTTATTTGGAGAAGGCTGTTATTTTTCGAGTGCTGTTGGACCCTGCTATTCCTGTGTAACCAAACAAACACTGCACGAAAAATTCGGTACTGTACTATGTTGTTGAGCAAGAAAGGCGAGATGGTAAAGAGCCTTTCAAGTATGATGTAATGAGTCAGAATTATAACCGCAGTACTGCCATCAATATCCTATCCCTTATTTATATCGCTAAACTCTAAAGACACTAACCTGGATTGATATCAATTTAAGTAATTGTGGGCAAAGAATAGATAGCACTCTGGTGGGCGAGCACTCTGGTCTTGAGTCATCCGTACAAAAGCCCATTGGCTCTGAAAGAAAAAATACGGCATTTTGACGAAGCGGGCTGCGAAGTCATCACGGCGAACTCGGTGGCGGTGCAGATTAGTCATTTGGGCTTGCCTCTGAAACTGCAATGGAAAAGTGGTATTTCCATCAGCCCAATGTGAACCCTCATTGCTGCTCTGAATAGCCGCAAGCATATTAATTGGAATTAAACCAATCCCGGGCATCAATTTGTAAATATGGTCGACAATTGGGTTTCTACAGAATACGTGTTTGAAATAAATATAACTGGCAGTCACGACAAGTTAAATCATCATTTACATTTGTCTAGAAATTAATAAAGAGTTAGGTAGGAAATGCGAGGACCAATCATCCACCCTACGATGGTTGACCAAAGTGAGGCCAGCTACCGTGCATGCAGGTTTCAATCATAAAAACATGTTTAGCACTGTGGAAAGATTTGAAAACAGTCATTTTCAGGGCAGGGGAATGCCAGTCTAGTTTATTTTATTTTATTTTTTTTGCCCCCCTTCATATGTGATCCAACCAACGTCCCGCCGTAGACGAGGCTCGATAAACAGGTGCTCTCAATAGGCGCGAAAGGCACGCGCATGGCATTGACGGCCTCAGTCGCAACCAAAACCTCAATACAGGACAAGTTCCAGCGATCACAATTGATAGGAGAGTCACAATTGATGAATAGCCCAACCACCACGCAAATTATCGTGTGAACAAACAAAATAGAAAACAATACGATGTGACTTCAAGGCAAGGTCAAAGTTTGAGCAATACCGAAAGCGAAGCTAGAAAGAGTCTGTCTTCGCCACCTCCTTTATTTTTCCAGTTGTGACCTTGCTGGGATTCATGCATACATTTAAGGCTCTTGGGAGACTAGTCCTGCCTTAAGCAAGGTTTAAATTCTCACCGCCTGTTGAGATTATAGTTCCACAGCAGCAAGTTTTACTTGATTGCCCAACCAACAGCACACTCGGATAGAAGAAACAACTTTTTTGGATCCATATGATATATTCTTTTCTCATCGCCAACACTATGGGGTATTGGTCCACTGCATCTTTAAAGGAAAAAGGAATCCCAGCTGGGTCCATGAGATCCTCGCATATCGAGTCTCTCCAAGGATGTTCCACTAAAACGCCTGTGTGGCCGTAACTCGCAAAATCCGAAACTCCCTTGGCGCCTCCGAACTTTTAGTAGCCATGAGAATTCGATAATCGTGCCGCCAACGCCCGTCCGCCAAAGCACGCCAAAAAAAAAACATGAAGCACAAAAGGCCACCGTGTCCGCCCCATTCCATCCGGGTATAATCAATCAACTCCCTTCAATATCTTTCACCGCACTAGTTGCTAGTGGGGTCAGGAAAGGCAAAGCCCGCGGGGAAATTGGGCATGCCGTTGGGTAGAGTACCGATGCCAAACGGAAAGTTCATCATGTTCTGTTGGGTAGGTGGCTTAACTTCATCCCGATGCTCGTCGCCACGTCGATGGTTGTTTCCGTTGCTGTTCTCTCGGCTTCGTCGCCAGCGGGACAGATCTTCGTCACGGTTGCGCGTCGACTTGGGTCCGTTGGTGCCACCTTTGTCGGTCTGCATCCGTCGGCTGATGGCCTTGGAAGACACTCCAGCACCAATTTCGATATCGGGCTCTTCGACGCACAGACCCGTGTCGATGGGGCGTCCACCGCTGCCGCCATAAGGGGCAGTAAGCATCCACTTCCGGTCAGCCTCTGTGAGCTTGTGGATGGGAATGACACTGATGCCCGTTGAATAATCGCTGCAGTCACGGGGACCAAAGCCAACACCCCAACGCGTCTATTGTGGGTTGTTAGTTCATTGCACCATGTAATACGTAAATGCAAACAACGAAAAAAAAAAAAAAAAGTTGGCTTTTTTTTTCCATCTGCCAAACGAGCTGGGGTCAAACTTACGCGAAGCGATACTTCCAGGTTTCTGTTGTCTTCAGTGTTGTCCTTGGCAGTGACAGCATCCTTACGGGTGAGCATTTTGACAAAAGCATGGCGTTTATCCTTGTTCACAATGCACGTCTGCACGGTTCCAAATCGGCTGAAAATGTTACGCAGCTCACTTTCGGAGCAGCTGGATTGGGGTTAGCGATGCCAGGCTTGGCAAATTGGGGTCACGGGTTGGAGAAAATGAAAATGGGCTGTACTCACGTTACCCCTCCTACAAAGAGAGTTCGGCTCAGGACCTTGATATGGCCCGAGGGCAGCGAAGGATCATACTCCATCCATCTCTCAATTTGGGGAAGATCGTGGTGGGATGCTGCTGGGCTGGGACTCCGACCGCGGCGTCCGGGCGGGCTACGCTGGCGATAATCGCCTCCTCGCCGGTCGTCGTGCCGACCACGGTTTGGCGAGTTACGACCGTATTCCATGCGATCACGTCCACTGCGAGGAGAGCCTCGGGCACCCCAACCACGATCAGGAGATCTGGATCGAGATCGGCCATGGTATCTGGGAGATCTTACATGGTCCTGGTAGTCCCGGTCACGTGATTCATCAGGATTCATTGTTGGTCCGCCCCAGGGTGCTTGGCCGGCTGCATACGAGCTCTGCGGCGCTGGCACCGGGGGTTGAGGGGTCGGTGCTGCCCCCGCAGCGCCGCCCGTCATGCCCTGGATCAAGGCTGGGATCTTGTCAAATGGAACTCCTTGGTCGGCAAGAGCCTTGATCAGCATAATCTGCTGTTGCACATTCGCATCTAGCCCGGGTCCGGCTGCCCCAGCGCCCGGGAGAGCGGCGGGGAATGGGTTGGGCGGATTACTCGGGTTGGTCGGAAGAGCACCGGGAAGAGCATTCTGACCCGACATCTGAGGAAGAGCAAAGGGCAGAGACGGTACGTTTACAGACTGCGAGGTCGGGGGGTATGATACGGGCAGCGGGGCCTGAGGAATAGCCGACGATACTGGCTGCGGCAATCCCGTAGCAGGCAGACTATACGACGCAGTTGGGGCCGGGAGAACAGAGGGGGCCGGGGGCGCGGTAGTGTTCTGGCGCGCAATGTTGGCGAGGGCCTCGAGAATCGAGGAACCATTAGGGGCTGGGGCTGCAGCTGGAGCAGCGTGCTTATTCTGAAGTGAAGCCAGCACCTTTGCTGGAGGACTACCGGGAGGTGTCGTCGACGCAGCTGCGGCGATGCACATGTTAGAATATGTTGACCTTATGTGGAATCGGGCGATGTGATTCTGGGGCAACGTACTTGGTCGTGGCGGGGCACTCAGCTTCTCTTTGAAGGACTCAATCATGGCCGTGGGAAAGGTTTGGCCCTTTTCCCAGATATCAATGAGCTTCTTAATCTTTTCCTGCACGTCGGGGTTTATGTGAGTTACGATCCAAACAACACGAAACAGTGAGGCGAGGAGTGGTATCATGGTCATGGATCTCGGTGGGCAGCAGCGCCGACCGGCTTCTGTGATGCATCATGGCACATGGACCATAGGGACAATTACACGAGGGGGGTTGTTGCGAATACAAGGATGCGTACCTTTTGTTCCTCTGGGGCGGTTTGCAGGATGTCATTCATCAAAACGGGCATCAGTTCCGTCACTCTGTGAACGCCAGCGGCGTAGGTTCCATCCTGGGCAGAGCTGTTTATTGCCTGCCCCTGGCCTTTTGCCTGCTCGAGCCATTTTCGTGTTACAGAGTCTACGACGTATAGTACTCCCAACTTGTGTGTTCCTGGTGCCTTCTTGAAGTGTGTGTAAATCTTTTGAATGAGAACGGATTCGGACTATTTTGGGGGCATGAGTCAGTAGCTGGGACGGGATGGTGCGAGATATCATGGCATCCGAGTAGGGCATACCTCGATGTTGGACACACAAAGCGATGTGAGACTGGTGATGCGGGATCCAGAGACTCCAGGAGGCCTCAGGTTGAGCATGGCCTGAAGGCCAGCCTCTAGATCTGCTACTGCAGACGCCATGGTGCCGACTGTTAGGAGCCGCGAACTACACGGAAATTGCAAAAGTAAATCAGTCCAAGGAAGATGCTATCCCGTGATGGGTGCGCTCAAAGCAAGGACAGTATAGAGGTAAGGTCTGAACACGCGAGACGAGAAAGAAAGGAAAAAGTTTTTTTTCCCGTGCGGATTTTTTTTGCCGCGTCTGCTAGGTACAAAGGCCGCGGGCCCGTTTACGCAGTCGCGACTGGCGATGGATACAATAAAGGGCTCTGAGCCGCAAGATCGCTGATACGAAGAAAGCAGGCCTCAATAGTACGGTATGGTAAGGTAGAACCGGTGCTAGGAAACGCTCTCTTCCTTCTACTGTGGTGTCAGAACCCCGGAGTGCGACGACGTCACTGGAGGCAGTAGCAGCTGCGAACAAAGCGCGTACGAGAGACCGTCAAAGCGGTTGTCGTTGACACTAAGAAAATCGTCGACGATGTACGAGATGGGTGAAAGATGGTCGCCGCCCGCGTCGTTTGGATGGGCGCGATGATGATGGATGGTTAAGTCGTCGCTCTTGGGTGACGATGGAGTGATGTGAGGAGGAAAAAGAGAGAAACGAGTCGGAGGCCCAGTGGAGCCAGTTTTGGGTCACAAGCGATGCGAAACACACGAATCGCATTTACCCGCGATTTAGCCGTACTTTGACGAAATCCGGTGAAAACCTTGCATGTGGCGCGGACGGTCATGTGACCTCCCACATGCCGAATGCGTATCTTTGACTAAGCAGTATTGTGGTTGCTAATTGGCAGGCTGGTTCTTCTAGCCTTGACTATGCTCCGCGAAACCCACCGACGACCGGCTGGCCTTCGAAGCAACTTATGCCACCCTGCATGGCCGAATCGAGCAAATTCAAGGTGCCCCCGTTATTGATCAATGACCAACGCACTGCAGGACTAGGATGCACACTGTGGATTGTACAGGGCGGCATTAAAAGCCAAGCTGGTTGGGCTCAGCCTCAATCAAAGTTTGTAGGGCAATGATGCAAGCGAATACTCGGCAAAGCTGAGTGTGGCTACCCTGGAGGCCACGCACGCGAACGTCATGGGAACGCGGATAGTAGATGGATAGCCGATAGCTTACACAAGCCTGTGACAAAACCGAGCTTTTCGGGTGATCGGAGGTGCTGTGACAGCCCTCTGACTGGATTTGGGGAAATATTTGGCGCTACTTGAGTGTTTCGTCGGTGGCTACGGTCCTCGAGATGGAGGGGTGAGGGGTTATCCTACTTTATTTCATTACTCCTCATGGCCTCCTAGGTCACAACGATAGCTGCATCCTCAATCAAGTTGTTAATTAGCGCCGGATGAGGGGCTTCGGCGGTCCGAGCATGTACCGCAGGTATGAGCTCGGAGGCCGGTGGCGGCAATGGGGCACGGGAGATCCGGGAGTCCCAGGGCAGTTCGCCCTGCGGGAGCCATGATGATATGGAGCAGGACTTCAATGGTCCAGGGTACCCCCTTATGCTACAACGAGAGGAAAACCTCAGTTGGAGCTAGAGCGAGAACAGGCAGCCCAGATCCGAGCTACGGAGCAAGATGGGGAGCTTGGAGGACGGCGGGAGGGGCGCTAATCCCACGTTAGCAGGAGCCCATCTGACGTCAAGGATACCTGGAGGGCCAACATGTGGCCGAGGACTTCCGAGCAGACGTGCACACACCAAGCACCTCCACTGCTCGGTAATATTGGTGACCGAAAAAGGTGCTGTGCAGTGGATTCCAGTGCAAACAAACAGTACGATGGATTGTTGGGGCTTGTCGGGGATGGTATCCGAGGTTAAGGGGCTGGCGCGTCGTTGCCATGGATGAGCGGCGTCAAATATCAGCGACCCAAGATGATGGCATGCTGTCTGGCCGAGACAACGTCCAGGCACGTAGCACCGCATGTACGTGAGCAGGATATATAAATACCCTCAGCAGGGCAAGTAACGTAGCTGGCACAGCAACTTAAGCCGTGCTGTAGCTCATTGGCGCTGGGTAGAGACAATTGGGATGTGGCGTAGCCGTGTAACACCCGAAGCCGGGCTCAGCAACGGGATGGTGGAGGTGACGATTGGGGGATTGGGGGGAGCAGGGGAGAGATATGGATGTCACTCCCATGTCCCATGTCCATTTCAGTGAATGACGACGGAAGCAACTTCTGCTTTCCGAGCTGGCCGCCTCGTGTACCGCGCTGTACTTCCGGTGGCGGTGGTGGTGCTGGCAGTGCTGACCTGACAGAATATCCGCTGGCCCATTCAACCGTGGCTTCCTCACATGCTTCCTCATGTTGGCTGGGACGCACTACAGTGGTTGCTGTCTGTCTCGCCCGCTTCCGTTCTCTACATGCTTGGAACTAACACAGCCCAGCCCAATTGGTGCTCAATGGCTGCCCACCAGCACCACGAACACCTCCTCCACTGGCTGCAAGCCCTGCTCCGGCCTTTTGAGTTTTCCGCTCTGCTGTCTGCAGCCCCCTAGTCCCAGGCCAAGAACCCCAGATGCAACGTCAAATGCCCGCTGTTGGGGGATTCGAAATGCACGAGGTACGGCGAATACATGGAGGGAACATCGAATTGGAGCAAGCATCACCGGGGGGTTACGAAGGGAAACCCTGCTCGCATGGGGGAGTGATGTATCATGGGAATTTTTTTTTCCGGGGCCCGTAGTTTTTGGGGGTGGTACTCGATATAGCGGGCAAGTACTTCTCCGCGCCTCATGCAGTTTTGTAAGCTGTGTGCGAATGTGCAATCTGTCCCATACAACCGCTACCATGGTGCTCAGCTGCTTGGGGACGACACCAATTCGCTACAGTGACCCTTCCATGGATACACGGAGCCCTACACCTCCAGGAATAACAACAAAACAGCCGAATCAATTCCCTAGAGAATGTACATAGGCGCCCCGGACGGCCTCCCCCAGGCCATTGGCAGCCCCTGCAGAACCCTAGACAGTGGAAGGATGGAAGACTGCGCAAGAAGGGAAAAAAAAAAAAAAACCCCTCCCCTGTTGATGCGCCCCGTGCAGCGGGATAGATGTACAGTGCTGTACCTTCTGGAGCCTCGCTGCCAATGGTCTCCCCAAGGCCCCACCGCAGCCAGGTCCCACACCCCCCCGTTGCCTCCGACCCCGTCCCCGTCCCCGAGGTCTAAGGTCAAAGAAAAAAGGTCTGTCTAAGGCGCAAAGATCCACGGTCCACGGCCCAGGCGAGACAGCCAGCCGCCTATTTCTCTCCTACCTGCGCCTTTTTCACTTGGACTTTTTTTTCTTTTACTCCCTTTCATCTCCCGGCTATTCTGCCATCTTGTCCATCCTTCCTCCTGCACCGCTCCGTCCTTGTTCCAGTATCCCTCTGTTCATCATGGCCTCTGTCGCCCGTCTCAGCAACGCTGCCCTGCGGGCCACCCTCCGCTCCTCGCCCGTCAACGGCTCTGCCTTCAACGCTGTCCGATGCTACTCGGCCAAGACCCAGGTATGTCCTATCAGCCAATGCATCGGTTATTCAACAATTGCTGACGAGGCCTTCGACGCAGACCCTCAAGGAGCGATTCGCCGAGCTGCTGCCCGAGAAGATTGAGGAAATCAAGGCTCTCCGCAAGTCAGTCTCACCTTTTCCCGTGCCGGCACCTGGATGTCACCGCCTCGACCATCAACAGTCATGCCGCGCGCATCGCATTTTGGCAATTGGCTCATGAATTGG
The DNA here is from genome assembly GCA_013406985.1 of Calonectria crousiana. Taxonomy (NCBI): domain Eukaryota; kingdom Fungi; phylum Ascomycota; class Sordariomycetes; order Hypocreales; family Nectriaceae; genus Calonectria; species Calonectria crousiana. Next base: position 156,452 of record VTGD01000040.1, on the reverse strand, counting down.
ATTATTGAAATGTATACTGACAACAAATGGTAGGGAGCATGGTTCCAAGGTTGTCGACAAGGTCACCCTCGACCAGGTCTATGGCGGTGCCCGTGGTATCAAGTGCCTTGTCTGGGAGGGTTCCGTCCTCGACTCTGAGGAGGGTATCCGATTCCGTGGCAAGACCATTCCCGAGTGCCAGGAGCTTCTGCCCAAGGCCCCCGGTGGCAATGAGCCTCTTCCTGAGGGTAAGTTTTGGACGTTGGATTTTGCCCAGCTTGTTGTGTACCCCGCGTATGGGACGTGCGCGCGCCCTCAGCGCACGTTTTTTTTTTTTTTTTGCGAGCGGACACAACGGCGGATGGCAAACCACTTTGCAGAAGTGGCATAAACTAACAATGCGATCCAGGTCTTTTCTGGCTTCTCCTGACCGGTGAGGTTCCCACCGAGCAGCAGGTCCGCGACCTCTCCGCCGAGTGGGCTGCCCGATCCGACCTCCCCAAGTTCGTCGAGGAGCTCATCGACCACTGCCCGAACGACCTCCACCCCATGGCTCAGTTCTCCCTGGCCGTCACTGCCCTTGAGCACACCTCCAGCTTTGCCAAGGCCTACGCCAAGGGTGTCAACAAGAAGGAGTACTGGGGATACACCTTTGAGGACTCCATGGATCTCATTGCCAAGCTCCCCAACGTCGCTGCCCGCATCTACCAGAACGTTTTCAAGGGTGGAAAGGTTGCCCCCGTTCAGAAGGACAAGGATTACTCCTTCAACTTTGCCAACCAGCTCGGCTTCGGCAACAACCAGGACTTCGTTGAGCTCCTCCGTCTCTACCTGACCATCCACACCGACCACGAGGGTGGCAACGTCAGTGCTCACACCACTCACCTTGTCGGCAGCGCTCTCAGCTCCCCCTACCTTTCCGTTGCGGCTGGTCTCAACGGTCTCGCCGGTCCCCTCCACGGCCTTGCCAACCAGGAGGTGCTCAACTGGCTTACTGAGATGAAGAAGGAGATCGGCGACGACATCAGCGACCAGTCCATCACCGACTACCTTTGGAAGACCCTCAACGCCGGTCGTGTCGTCCCCGGCTACGGCCACGCCGTCCTCCGCAAGACTGACCCCCGTTACACCGCTCAGCGTGTCTTCGCCCAGGGTGCGTATATTTGAATTCCAACATTGAAGCTCACTGTGCTAACAAACATGCAGACAAGATGCCTAACGACCCCATGTTCCAGCTTGTCAGCCAGGTCTACAAGATTGCCCCCGAGGTCCTGACCAAGCACGGCAAGACCAAGAACCCTTACCCCAACGTCGACGCCCACTCCGGTGTTCTCCTCCAGCACTACGGTCTTACCGAGGCCAGCTACTACACCGTTCTCTTTGGTGTCTCCCGCGCCATTGGTGTCCTTCCCCAGCTGATCATCGACCGTGCCGTCGGCGCCCCCATTGAGCGCCCCAAGTCCTTCTCCACTGAGAAGTGGGTTGAGATTGCCAAGAAGCTGTAAATTAGGACACGGGTTTTTTTGTAGGAAACAAGTGTACGGAGGAATAAGGAAACAAAAACGCGACATGGATTAGGAGAACAGGAACGAGGACAGCGAGTTGTTCAATACGAGGAGGACAGCCTCGGGAGTGTGGGCATCAAAGGACGTGCCGACCCCCACGGCGCTTGTACAATACAACGAGACAGTTTTCGTTTAGTAATGAGCTACAGCAGGTCGTTCGCACACTGCGGACCTGAATGAAATCTTTTTACAGCTTAGAAGATGGCGTTCCTGCGTCCAGGCTGTGCACATGGCAGCGTGCTAGGATTGCGTGAGAAATAATGTAATACTCGGCTAAGCGAATGATGAGGCATGGCATTTCAATTCCCGAGCAATTGTCAGTAAGGCTGACGAAAATTGTTGGCGTACATGTCGCATTGAGATGGTCGGTTGCTTCAGAGCCGATCAGACGCCCAGGGGTTGCGTTGGCCCCAAAGAAAAATGTGTCAAGGTAGCCAAACGAGTGTTCACCTTTCCCACCCAGGGCTTGCGCCACAGGGCTCGATTGACGGTGACAAGTCTGAATCAATAGCTTGTTTGCAGATGGGACGCTGCCAGGGGGATGGTTTAGAATTCCAGGGGGGAAGGATGATTGCCCAACAAGTTTTTTTTTCTTTGGGTCAAGAAACACCCAAGTGCCGGCCAAGCCAGCAAGGCTGTTGAGCTTGTGAGAAAAAATGGGATAGGACGGGGGTGCCGCACCGCTTTCTAATTTGCCAACTGGGCGCCACATGGGGCTCGTATGGGGTGCATGAGTGGTTGGGATCGAGTTGCAGGATGCTAAATTAAATAACACGTCGTCTCTTTCTATTTCTGCACATTTGGAGGTGAGGCAGGATGCGGCATAGGGGACAGCACCATGAGTTGTGGGCGATGCCTGCTTCTCGCGATACCAACTGGTGCGGTGTATGGACTTGCATGTCCGGAGCGACTTTCTGTTGTGGCGGGTTTAGACGGGAGCAACGTCCATGACAGTGGGTCCGTTTTGTTGTGTGGTTGGTTAGTCTTGCTTTCGTTGACCGACAGACCTGGCTTTTTGGGAGGTGGTCTGGGCAGTGGCTGTTTTTTTTTTCCTTCGCCTTCACTGTCAGCACTCCAGCAGACACGGGAGCTAAGGGAGGGGAGTTGGGTGTCATAGCTCCGCCACTCCACTTATCCCTCAACCAAGCTCCCCTCACACACCCCCTCTGGAGCTGTGGCTTTCACAGGCGCTGACTTGCAGTGAGTGCTCGGTGCTGTCGCGACTAAATAGAGCTGCGACAGCTTCTGCGTGCTCGCTCCAAATTGACCCGGGGCCTCTGCACAGCGCTACGGGTTGTCTCCCGTGATGCTCCGCTCTTGGCCGTGGCACCCCCAGATTTCACATGGGAAACGATAGAGCCTATCTTGCTGAAGAGGGGGGAGGCATGTTGTGGATTGGACCTCGCTTTGCTCTCGGCTTCTCCTGGCACAGCGTTCGAGACATCCGAGGCGCAGCACAGTCGGCTTCCTTGATTCGATGACCAGGCCGTCGGCTTCTCTGCTGTGAATCTTTGGTGAGCATTAAATAACGTGCCCGTCATCCTCGCTCGTAAATTCTTCTAGCTTCCCTCTTCTTCTGCCGGGGGTTTTCAGCTCTATTCCCATCACAACCTGTAAGTTTCCCGTTCGTCTTACATTCAAAACCCGCCCCTGGTCAAATCAATACGCGCACGTCTTGGTCCTGTCGTGTCCCCGTCAGATCTGCCCCTCAAGCCACATTCCCGCTCACCTCCCGGTCTGTGAACTGTCTCCCCCGTACCCCCCTGAGCGTCTACCGTGTGTCAAATTACAAAGCCTTTCCAAAGAGCCAGCCAAGGGCCCCTCCAAGGCAAGGCAAGGCAAACCAAGGCGAGAGTAACCGCTCCGTACGGATAGGAGCACAGCAGCGAGAGAAAAAACCACGTGCTAAAACCGGGCCTTTTGAGCAGCGAGCTGCACAACAAGAAAATAGACCGGGCTGCTCCTCGAACGGGTTGCTCCCGATAAAGAGATACCCCAAAAGAAAAAAAAACCGCCTGTCGGCTTTCCCTCCGCCAGAAAAGCTAACTGCTTCATACCAATAGTCTCTGTACCGTCTCGCATCGGATCTGACTCAGCAGAAAAAGGCGCCGTGTCCTTCCCCCACGCTTTTTTGCTTAAAGCCGCTCCTGGCCTGTCTAATTAGTTGGCACCCACCTACGTTCCGCCCGCCTCGTCCTCACCTTCTCCCTTTTTTCACTTCTACATACACATACATACTCTTTTGCGAAGAAGCAACCTCTTCCCTTGGTCAGGGCCCCTTCACTCAACAACACCCCAAAGTCATGGCTGTCACCACTGTTGCTGTCCCCGCCGGGGAGAAGAAGCTCGAGAAGAAGCCCGTCAAGTTCTCCAACTTGCTCCTGGGCGCCGGATTGAACCTCTTTGAGGTTACCACTCTTGGTCAGCCTCTCGAGGTCGTCAAGACTACCATGGCCGCCAACCGTGGCGACGGCTTCACCACGGCTTTGGGTCGTGTTTGGTCCCGAGGTGGTGCTTTGGGCTGTAAGTTACAATTCTGTCCCCAATCGGCCCATCACATGTCGCAAACGGCCTTTTTTTCGGTGAGCCTCCAATTGAATTGGATCGCTGACTCTTCCTTCACACAGTCTACCAGGGTCTTATCCCCTGGGCCTGGATCGAGGCCTCCACCAAGGGCGCCGTCCTCCTCTTCGTTGCCTCCGAGGCCGAATTCTACGCTCGCAGCTATGGCGCCAACGAGTTTGGCGGTGGCATCATTGGTGGCATCACTGGTGGTGTCGCCCAGGCCTATGCCACTATGGGTTTCTGCACCTGCATGAAGACGGTCGAAATCACCCAGCACAAACTCGCCGCCTCTGGTGTCAAACCCCCCTCCACCTTCCAGACTTTTGCCGACATCTACCGCAAGGAGGGTATCCGCGGCATCAACAAGGGTGTCAATGCCGTCGCCATCCGACAGATGACCAACTGGGGTAGCCGTTTCGGTCTCAGCCGTCTTGCTGAGGGCTGGATCCGTTCTGCTACCGGCAAGAAGGACAGCGAGAAACTCACCCCCTTCGAGAAGATCATCTCCAGTACCATTGGTGGTGGCCTCAGTGCCTGGAACCAGCCCATTGAGGTCATCCGTGTCGAGATGCAGAGCAAGAAGGAGGACCCCAACCGTCCCAAGAAGATGACGGTTGGCAACACTTTCAAATACATTTATGAGTCTAATGGCGTCCGCGGTCTTTACCGTGGTGTCGCTCCCCGTATTGGTTTGGGTATTTGGCAGACGGTTTGCATGGTTGCGTTCGGTGACATGTGAGTTTTCCCCTGGGTTAAGCCATCCGCTCCAGCTATTTTGGCCATTTACTAACCGCTATTCATCCCACAGGGCCAAGGCTTACGTTGAGAAGGTGACTGGCGATTCTGTCACTGCTAAGCATTAGATGGCGTTTTTGGGAAGCGGCGCATGGAAAAAGAATAATCGCTCAATTCACCGGGTCGTTCTTACCCCCGGATTGCGTGTTGGTTCTGTTTCGTGAACTATATGGTTTATTTTTCTCTGATAGGGTTTACCACGATACCCCCGTGGATGTCATCTGGTCAGGGAGGGAGACGCTCGCCGCGTTATGTTTGTGCATTTATAATTATCCTTGATACTATAGCTGTAGACATGGTCCCGGGGCCTATGAACGGGAAACGGGTTTATACGAAATAGACGGAAACATGTTGTGTCTTGTCAACGCTCCTTGTCTTGTGGTTGGTGATTATCTGCCAGGTCACGATGTTATAATTCCTTCAGCTCGTTGAATTCTTGATAGCCTTGCCTGTGCCTTGGTCCCTGCTAGCCTCTCGTTCGAAACTATTGTCGTCGATTTGGCGCTGGCTTGGCCATCAAGACCCTCAGCAGCTAACTAGCTCCATCAAGCTCCTCGGGTCCATCCGCTCCCTCGGTTCGACCCGTTCAGACGGGGCCAGTATTGCTCCCCCGCACATGCTTGTCCGAAAAGCTCCAAGCCCCATCCATCGCCCATTCTCACGTGGAGAATGGAGTAAAAATCCAATCACCGAACTGGATGTGGGCGTTTCCCATCCTCCGAGCATCATGCCGACCATGTGCCTCGGATGTTTTTTTTATTTCTCTCATTTACCTTGTTTTACTCCTGCTGGACTCGGTGGGTATCTGAGAACCTGGGAAAGACCCGCCGGACCAGGGGGGGGCCACGCATTCGGCTTGTTCAAAACTCGCCGTGTAATCTAGCTTACCTTATATCTTTTGTTTCTCAGCACTCTGGAGTGAATGCCTGTATGTGTGTGTTTAGCTATTGCAGCTAGAATATCAGGGTCGTATTCATATTTGAGTCTGCTTTGTTCCCCCCCCCCAACCACCAAAGTGCGTGGTATTCTCGTTTGGCAGAGTTCATGTAGTTGGGGTTGAAAATGCTACCCATCGCGGCAGGTCCTAAGGTTGGGGGTTTCGCAGCATGGGTAAGGGATACGACAGGAACCAGGGCCACACATGTAAACATCGACTGATTTTATTTTTCCTTTCCCCGCGTTAGACATCACGCGAATTTCCCCAGAAATCTACACTGCATGTATCCTACAACCCCTGTTATTTATGTAAAGTACTTTGAGGTACAACGGTTATTACATTAGTAGTCGCCCAGTCGGTTACTGCTCAGGTTCCTCCTCATAGTCAAACGCCCAGTCCTCCTCAATGGAGAGCAGCGCCCCGTCCCTGACAAGCTCATCCACCTCCCACTCCACTAATCGAGAAGCGTCAAAATCCAGTGCCATGTTTGAGCGGTGGATGGCGCCTAGACGCGCGTTTGGAGGGTCGGGGATTCTGAGTCGGCGCAAGGAGCGCCGGCGCGATCCGAGGCTTGCAGCCGAGCTGGCCAGTTGGTTCCGTTCAAACTCGGCCAGGAGTGGCAGAGCCGGGTCTTCGTCCAAGTGCGCTTCCCGACGGAAGAATCCCGTCTTGTAGTAGTGTGGGCCTTGGACCGCTCCGATGACGGGGTTTCCGATCAGAGTAAGCTGATCTGTATCGAGGTATGTTCGGCGCGAATAGTCAGCAATGTCGGAATCCAAACCATCAGCTTCATAGTTGCTGTTATCCTCCGACTCGGTATTCGGAGGAGCAGGTTCGGGGTGCGGAATCAGCGCGCGAGGTCGTCGAACCCGACGGGCCGACCCGGGAAGTGTGGTAAAGTGCGCTTCGTGCTCATCCTTTTGATCTACCGATAGCGTAAAAAGACGCCCCGTGGCGTCGCCGATTGCGAGTTTTGTCTTGTCAGGAGAAAACGTACCGAAAGAGATGGGCCCTGGAGCTTCAAGAACGTCCCGCACGAACGGCTCATACTGATTACGAACATTCCACACCTTAATGACGCCGTCGCTGGACCCCGTGTAGAACCGGTCGAGCGATGAGCCCCAGGCCGTAAACTTGACACCTGTGTCTTCTTTCTCACGATCTCCGTGACACTCATCCACGGGATCACCGTGTTCTAGAGTATGGATCGGCTTGTCGCCCTGTGCTGTGTCCCAGACGTAGACCTTGCCGTCGGTGCAACCCGCTGTGATGTATGCGTGGGTAGCCGAGTTAGGCATAATGGTCAATTCATTGATGTCCGATGCCTTACAATCCAGACTCTGAAACTGATTATAGGCCCCATCGGCACGCTCTCGGTCTTGTCGAAAGATGTGCACTTGAGTTCGGACGCCGTGATCTATCGTATTGCTACATGGCGTCGTTGCAACAATAAAACATGCCAGCTTTGGGTGCCACACTATTTCGAAAACATTAGCCGTCGAGGCCGTCATGACGGGAAGACGGCGCCCTTGGGCCGCATCCCAAAGCGTGATCTCCCCCGAGTTTCTCTTGTCTTCGGGAATGTCGTTGTCATCACCACTTGTGCTGCGAGGTGAATACCCGACCACGAGCAAGTGGCTTGTTAGTTCGGTTCGGCCCCATTGCATAGTCGCAGGGAAGTATGCCCACTTGTCTGAGTTGTCGGCATCTGTTCGCGAACATGAAAAGCTCTGATATGTGCTCTCGGCAATGTTGTTGGGGTCAATGGTATATATTCGGACTGCTTCGCTGGCCGAGTCCGCGGCTGTGGCAATACGCCCCGACCCGTCTAGGGCAGCTGCCACAAAATTTACATTGCCAATGTGCTTCCAAGTTGCTAGACACTCCATGTGTTGGCCATCTTGGTCAACTTCCCAGACCTTGACGGTCTTATCGAAGCTGGAAGTAAAAGCTAGACCACGGCTTTGATCGTAGTCGGATGACACAACTGACGAGTAGAGCCAGGGATCCTGGCTGCGACGCATAGCCTCTGTTGAATTTTCCCCCTTCTCCACCCAAGGCCTCGGGATTCGATGATCGGGAAACGAACGCAGGGTGCCGGATGTGGTAGAACACAGTACCAAATTGCCGGGCTTATTGTATTGTTGATTGTGTGAGTCTGAGTGGGCTGTTGTTCCACACACGATACTTGAATCCGAAACCCATGACCCGGCAGTTATGTCTCCGGCACAATTGGTGTACTCAGCCACGACCTGCAGCTCGTCCTCGCGGGCTTTCTTGAACTCGTTTTGGAAGTTGGCCAAACTCCTCATTCGCCCAAAGCCCCTGTTTCCCTCGATCTCGCGCGTCAAAAGCAGTGATGTGACCCGGCTGGACCGCAGAGCCTGACCCCGTTGATCATCAGTGTCGCGACTGGCCGATAGCACGCGCGAATCGGTGAGCGGAGTCGCCCTGCCCGCCTGCAGGTCTACGCAGAAGTTGCCGATGTCCTCTTCTGTTCGTCCCGGAAGTGCATCCCCGACTGAGACGGGAATGTTATATATTCGAGATCGCTGGGTCAGAGCATTTAACGTGGAAGGTATGCTGTCGCCTTCGTAGGATGATAGGATCTCGCAAATTGCGGTGATCTCTTCTGTTGTAAAGTCCACATGGTAGACCGAAGGCTCTGTTGTGACACTGCGTGGTGCTCGAACTAGACGTGCGGCTCCGGCTGCTATGGCGTCGCGGTCTGTGGCTGACCGATATGGGCGTGGGCGATCCTTGAGCCGAAAAAAAGCGTTTGTCGTCTGAGGTCCGTCTCGAGGTGTTCGGCGTCTGTATGGCAGCCGTCCGCAGTCGGGCAGTGGGGCTACTTCTCGTGGGGGTACATTGTTTAGCACACACGATTTGATGAGTGTGAAGTCGGCCGGCTTTGAAGTTTGAACCAAGAACCCTGAGCCCTCCAATCCAGGCCTGGAAATAGATTTTAGGAATTGTTGTTTGATCGACGAGGACGAGAAATTCAACGGGGCTCGATATTTCTATAAAAAATTAGTCTTTCGGTCGTGTGACGCCTGTGGTCGCGCCTACATCCAAGCTCGCGAGCTTCTTGACCTCTTCGCGCGCTCTCACTGCAATTATATCTTCGTCTTGGCGGGTTAGGAACCCCTTTGTTTCGTCTAATCTCGTTCGGAACCTGGGGCTGTTGGCGAGCGTGGTGACGGTCTAGGAAGAGCCATGTTAGCCCCTGCGTGCGGGTTTGTTTATTGTCTTTCGCACCTGAATAGCAATATCGTCGACCCGGTACACGGCCGGAGGTAACGACTTGATCACGTCGCTGACATGCGGTAGCACTTGTTCCTGCAGGCACTCTTTAAGGCTGCGTCGACGCGTGACGGCATCATCAACGCGCCTCCGTTTGAGCGGCGGCTCTTCGCGAGAAAGGTCGAGCAGGGCAATGGGGGCGGGCGGATACACAAAGGCCGAGGTCTTGGGTGGCGGAGGCGGTTCTCCAGCAATGTCGATGAACGGCCTGGTCGCGGTCGCGGTGAGTCCAACGCTCATTAGAAAGACTGCGCGAGGGAGCAGAATGCGACGGACCGCTTCAAAGGCGTGCCTCGGATTCGGAACTTATGAATATCAAGTGAATGTTTAGCACTTCCTCATCGCCTTGTTGTAGCATGCTAAGGTGGGTTTAACGTTGTGGGTAGGCTTAGACAGGTTTAACCGCCTTTTAAATCGGAAAATAGTTTTGCCGGGTTATATAATTATTAAGATCTGGAGTTAATCAGTTTTACTATTATATTAAAAGCTATAAATGCTTATAAAGAAAAACAGACAATGTTAACTATATTTGTTATAAACAAGGCTAAATTAGCAATGGACCCATTTTATACTATTTATTAGCTTATTAATTATTATTTCTATTTTTATTATAATTCTTTTTTGTATGTTATTTGGCATTAGTTTTTCGTACATTCTTGACTAGAATCATGTATTCTTTTTCGTTTTCCAAAAATAAATTCGATAAAGCTCTGAAGATACTCGATGCTGGTATGCGTTGTTACAACTTGGTGCAATGAACCAAGAGTGGTTGTTAGAATTGTCACTACTGTGGTGACTGAAAGCGGTTTTTGTTGTGATAACATGAAAGCATCCTCTTGATTGTTAGTACTTCAGTTAACCCCTTCATACTATAAATGTTAGTATCAGTAGACAGAAAACTGGATTCAGCTTTCGCCTCGTGTTTTAGTGAGCGGTTCCTGGGTATGAGATTGAACATATGGTATTCTATGTTCTGGACTAGGAGTACCTAGAACATGTGGATCCGGCGTTGAACTAAGAATCAAGGACTCATAGGAATGGTGCAAAAACTACTGTAATTAGATAGGTTCCCACATTTTCCCATTGCAGCGCCTATTATATAATACTATATGTTAATGACCTGGATTCAATCACTTTAGAGTATCTTAGAATGCGATAATTGAACGTCATTGCTATTGATCATTACTTGCAAATCTAGTAGCTTTTTCTTAAGCTAACATGTCAACAATATCACTACCTGTACAGTAATTGCGATTCTGATCCTTAAACACGCTAAGCTCCATATAAGCCTTCTATTCTTACAACTTAGTCTTGCTGGACTCTCCTTCAGTAATCTCCTTGTACATGCGGTCTATGTGCTCCCGGAACGCCTTAGCTGCTTGGGGTCGCTTAAGTTTGAGTCTGTTCATCATGTTAGCACCTGGATACGCCATGGGTGGAGGAAACAAATAGGGTTAAAACATACGTAGGTGTCATCAATCCGTTGTCAACCGTGAATGGCTCAAAGTCGAGATGAACATTGCGCACCTTCTCGAAGCTGTTGAACTTGTGGTGGCGAGCAATGCCATCAAGGTGCTTCAGGAACTTCTCCTTGACCTTGGGGTGGTTCGCCGCCTTCTTGACAGCCTCAACGTCACCTGGTGCAAAGGTTTCCTGCAGGATCTTGCCTGCAAAAGGTCCAAAGTGCTCCACGTCAATGCCGAACACACCAACGAGGGACGACTGAGTGCCATCGCCGTGCACAAAGGCAACATTGACAAGATTGGTGCTTCCCAGGTAAACATTCTCAATGCGCTCAGGGGAGATGTACTCGCCCTGGGCAAGCTTAAGAACGTTCTTCTTTCGGTCGATAATCTTGAAACGACCCATCTTGTCGACCTCAGCGATATCACCGCTGTGGAACCATCCGTCAGCCTCAAGCGACTTCTTTGTCTCTTCCTCGTTCTTGTAGTACTCGCGGAAGATGCAGGGCCCGCGAAGCAGAAGTTCACCACGAGGGTTGGGCTTGTCATCCACCGTGTAGTCAAACTCAGGGACTGACTCGAGGCAAAGCTCGACGCAAGCCATGGGGCCACCAATGTTGCCCAAGCTGAAATCTCCACGGGCCTGAATAGATCCAACAGCATAGGTTTCGGTCATGCCGAAACCTTGAGCAAAGTGAGCCGAAAATGCAGCTCGAAGGAAGTCCTGGACGTCAGGATCAAGCTGAGCACTTCCGCTAACCATGCTGTGCGCTCGTTGAAGGCCGACAGCAGCCTTGACCTTGGGGGTCCAGATTCTGTCATACAAAAAGTGCGTGCTGTAGGCCTTACCTGGCCCGGCCCGCATGTTAGCCTTCTTGGTGGAGATGATGTGCCTCGAAAGAGCACCCTTGGGGCCGTCTGCCTTGATCGTGGCAGTCTGGATGGCCGAGCTGAAGCGATTGAACAGGCGTGGGACGGAGATGAAGCCAGTAGGCTGGAGAATCTTCATGTCGTCAACAAGGCCCAAAATATCGCCTCGGAAGTAACCGACGGCAGAACCTTCAGACAAGGCAATCTGGTCAACCAGACGCCCATAGATATGAGCGGCGGGAAGATAGGATATGTGAACATCTTTGTGGCTGACGGTCTGGTTGGTTCGACCGGCCGAGATGGCAGCTACAGCACTGCGCTGGGTGATAACAACGCCCTTGGGGGGGCCGGTGGTACCCGAGGTGTAGTTGATGGTGGTGAGGTCGTCGGGAGTAGGAGGGCGCACAGCACGTCCAGATGCGGCGCCAATCTCCTCCACCTCGGAGATAGAGTAAATCTGGATGCCATGTTCGGCGGCGATCTTGTTCAAGACCGAAGCCTTAGTGTGGGGAGCCGGCTCGCCATTGGATAGAGAGTCGAGAGAGACAATAATTTTCAGGGACGGTAGGCGAGGCGATAGCTTGAGAAGGGTTGGGATGTGGGGTAGCGAACAGGCGACGCAGGCAAGCTCAGCATGGTTAATGATGTACTCAGTGGCGTCAGGGCCGAGGGTTTCGTAGAGGGAGACGGAGTAGAGGGCTTGGGAGGCGAGGCCGAGGTCTGTCAAGGTTGGTGGTGCATGTGAGTTTGGTGTGGTGGGGACACAAGATGCTGCTGTGCGAGCAGGAGGACAGGAGCTACATACCGGCAATCTGCCATTCGGCGCGGTTCTGGGACCAGAGACCGACACCAAACTTTTCCAGGGGAAAGTTGATGCGCTTGTGAATCTCAACAATACCGGCACCAAAGTTCTTTCGTCGACTATCGACTGTCGAGTAGGACAGCCATTCGTACTTGTCCTCCGAGGCCTGGGTCGCAGGGTTCCAGTGGCGGGTGCCGAGGCACTTGGCATTGGGCCATGTTTGGGCGCTGCGATCAAAGAGATCGTGGGTGGTCTGGATCTCGGGGTCGAACGTGGTCAACAAGGGCTCATCACGCACTGCCCAGTGACGGTAGACAGCGGTGCGATTGGGGCGTTCGGAGCCGGGGATGGGTAGGCCATAAGGGGAACCAGCTGGAGGCAGGGTACATAGCCTCTTGTAGTAGGCTGCGGTGTCTTCTCTGCGAGGGGCCATGGTGAGCTGTCTGTCGAATGCGGATATAGTGCTGTACGGCAGCTATGGAGAAGGGCGGGCGAAGTCGTCGATGGGGAGGAGTTCGGGAGCAGTCTCGGACGCGGTCCTGGGGCCGGCGGCGGCGAAATAAATAACACGGAAGATTTGACGAGACGCGGGCGGAAGCGTCACTGTGTTTGATTAATTTGAGGCGAGCAGCACCTTGTCACGCTGTTTAGGATGAGGAGATGGTGAGAAAACGAAACGATGTGTGAGAAGGAGTGACAGTGACGGCGTGCGAGACAAGAAACCTGGCGCGATTGAATAGGTTTTTGACTTTAGCTCATGGTTGGTATGGCGGCGCATGGGAACGGGGGATGAAATCGCAGTGAGGACCGAGGCGGCCCCGTGCCTCGGCAGCCCCAGCTTTGCTGGCGTCAGTAGCGTCACTGCCACACATCTGGAAGTCGTCCACATGGGGAGCCTGAGCAGGAGCGCAGCAGCGGATTGGCCACAACCTGTTCGGACGAGACGGATGGGGGGGGATGGGCATGGCGGGGACGGGGCCCCTTTTGGGAGGCCCTGAGCCGAGGCCGCGATGCTGGAGTTTGGGGTTTGATGTTGATCTCGAAGGCCTATTTTACTACACTGGGGCCATGGGCCGAGTAGAGACCCACGGCCGCAGGACAGAACCCGGGCGACGTGATTCCTGAGCCATTGTCGCACCTTGTGCCCGGCGTTGCGTGAGCTCAAGCGACCGCATATCCTGGGGGGCGCGGGAGCAGAACCAAACAAATATTCGCAGGAACTTGAGGGCGGCGCGGACGGGCATTTGGTGAAGCCGCCGACCTGCTGCTAATGCTGCAGGCCATGAGGGTCCGAGGAGATGGGATGCGGGGTTGCCCCCCTGTTGCCCCAGGCCTCTTGATCTCGGTTGATCCTGTGGACGACAGGGCCGAGAGTGGAGTGGGCTGCTGTGAGCCATTACAGCCATGTGCTCAAACCACCGATTTGTTTTCTTTCTTTTCCTTGGTTTCTTTTTTATTGATAAATGGCTCCCCCCTCTACTATGCCATGTAAGCGAAAAATGCCCACCACCACCACCCAAGCACACCCACCACGGCGCTCGCGGCATTGCCCTACAGGCTTGCGAAGCGTCACAACCGCGCTCTCATCCAGCTTGCAGCCCTGCTGTGGGTGGGCGCTAGTGCCTGCAGCCCTCCGAAGTGGGTATGGGGCAGCTCCCAGCCTGCGGCGAGCTCCAATCCCATCAGGCGTGAATTGTATTTAAGAATCTGACCAAACCTCGCCCACCATCACCGCCTGCCCCCAATTGCTAGTCCCGGAACTGGGCATCGCTCCCTCTCGGAACACGGTCGGTTGCATGTGAAAATGCCTGCTCACGAGTCTATCTTTTCCCCGTAATGCCAGCGCTCTCTCAACTCTACATGCTCTCCCCTTTCTTCTCAGCGCTTTTGTGCCGTCTTGGTGCATGATATGACCTGTTGGGTTAAATTATCTTGTCGCAAACACTCGTCAAGGCTTCCATTATTCCTTGGCCAAGCTCTGTTTGGTTTCTCTTAACTTGTCGAGTGACCGTCACAAACATTTTCGAGCATTCTTACATCATCATGGGGACGTGTGCTCGGCATTCATGTGCACGATTACATAGTCCTCATCGTATCCCGCGCGATCTGATCACCCCCCAAACTGAATCCCTCTGTCAATCGCCGTGGTGACCTTCTGAGCTATCTGCTCCTGAAATAGCCCCATTCGCTTCCCCAGCTTTTCCTCCTCTCAGCCGTTTCCTGCCTGTTCCCTTCATCTTTCTATGTATAGATTGTTGCTTTGATCGCCTAGGCCAGCGGACCATGTCCCTTTTTAACATGTTTATGCTTCCCTTCCCCCCTCCCACGCGCTGTTGACTTGCATCATCCTCGTCGGAACAATGATTTGCTTGTGCGCACCTCTGCAAGCCTGTTTATGCACACTGGGATGATCAGTCAGGACGGGACGCATGGATTCGAGTACTGTCGCAACTCAGCCCCTTGACTCTTATCGTTTCTCGCATCAGTGGTGCAACATTTGGACTTTCTTCTTTTGCTCGGTTTCTCTTCCCTTTTTGGGTCCGACTTGCGGGCGGGCTATGTGATAGCATCATGTCGAAAATGTGAAATGTACGCATTTTTCACATCTCCCTGACAAGGGTTTGGAAGGACGGGAATGTTGGCGCAAGTGATTTTGCAGAGCTGACTACGAAGTCTGCGCGCGCACATCAGCTTGTTGGCTGGTTGGCGCAGCCCCAATGTGCACATCCCATCTCATGTCCATGTATTACCGGATGTTAGTGGCCTAGAATATTGAGCTCTCGCACCTACCACAGAGTCATGCCAACCTCGTACAGCAGCCAGCTACAATAATGTATCTGCCTCTACAGGGGGCGAGTCGTCCGCCCCTACACCTCTCCCACTAATCGGGATCGTCACGTCCAACCTTCTCGTGTGTCGGCAGATGTCCGTCCGTCCGTCCAAAGATTGGGTTGTCTTATTCTCGGTGCAATTCTCCCCCCCATGCAAGGCCCTCAGCTTGTGCAGATCACGGCGACAATCATGACCCGAGGCGGTTCAGCCTCGACGCTTAGGGCAGATCCTTTTCAAGCCTCAAAGTCGAATCCCAGCGCATCACGAAGGAAGCCGATGAGCGAGAGGCGCTTTGTTCTTCCGCTGTCGCTCGCTTACAAACAAATGCCAAATCAAATGCTGCCCGCAGAGGGCATGCGGCCTCATTGGCAGAGCAGCTGTGGTTCCTGACCACCCTGCGCTGGTTGAGTGCCAGTCCCAATCAAAAGCTCCACCGCACTGTTTCGACCGCATTCCGATGCGGTCCTGCGCAAGTCCCCATCAATCTCGCGGAGGTCGACTCAATTCTGTAGAGGCTGCAGCACGGATGGCATCCCTAAGTGGGATCAACGGCATAGAGGGCGATCCCATGAACGGATCATCCTGGGAAGGAAAACGAAGGCCTGGACACCCAGCAGGACACCCAGCGGGGAGGCCCCAGCGACGGGAGGGTCAACGGCTGTCCACCGGCTGGCCAGCGCAGCCGACAGCTAGCGGGGATGACCTCGTAATGGCCGGGAATTTCGGTTTCTGGCACCTAAAACAAAACGCTCGTTTTACCGCCGCCTGTCGCTGGCCGTCACAGACAGTCGCGACCTCATACAGAGGACCAGGTTGAGGGCGACCTGAGGAGACTCATTCCTGATGCGACTGGTCGTGGCCGCATGTTCGGCACTGATGCGGCTCGTCGGTGCGGCTGCAGTGCGGCCCATGGCATTTCATGGTTAATTGGCCGGGCCCTTTGTCGCGCCGCCGCCGCCCTGGCGCCCGTCGCCAGACGCACATCGTCATATCGCTGTCACGGTGGCATTCTCTTCCATCTTTTGTGCCCTCTGCCGCCGGGTGGATGCGGTGCTCCGTTTCGAATGGCACCGTACGGCGCATCATCGTATGGTTTGGATCGCCCCCGAATGGCCCTCGTGTAGTGAAAACTCAGCAATCGCGAGGACCCATGACAAGCTTTTTTCCCTTTTGAAAAAAGAGCCCGCGTAAATGCCCGTCTAAATGATGGGCCCCCCCAATAAAGCCCACAAACGGGCCGCGCATTGACGACGAGGTCCGCCCCTGGAACAAGGCCGTTTCACCTTGGGGTGACGGTCTCAGGCGGGCCTCAAGCACTCAAGACACGACACGCCGGCGCTCGTCAGAATAATACTTTCCAAATTGGCCTGGCCACGCTGCCAAGGGAAAAAATATCGCCATCCCCTGTCCCTGCCCTGGTTCCCAATGCCTATGATCGACGTTTTGTGGTGTTCCTAAAAACGGCATCATTTGGACTAGAATAATCCTCGTTGCGCATTTCCTTATCCTACACGTTTCTATTTTCTCCCTTCAACACTCAAGCAATCCCCACATCGCCCGGGAATTGTCTCTGCCCGCCCGCCCTTGGATTTTGTTCTGTTATATAGATTCCCACGTTTCCGTGTCCGCTGGAAGCTCTTCTCTTTTCCCATCGAACGAACGCCGAATCGACACTCATTGGTGGTGCCACTCGTTATCTCCTTTTGTTTTAACTCGCTCGTCGCTTTTGCCCGTTGCCCGCTTCTCGCTCGCGGTGGTTTGATTTCCATTTTTCGACTCGACGATACCCTCCCCTTTATTTCTCACTTACGGACGCAATATATATATATATATTTTTACCCTGCACCGCTTGCCCATAATGGCTCGTATCGCTGTTTCTGTTCTTCGCGGGCTGCAGGTCGCCCTGGCTATTACTAGCATTGGTTTGAGTGCATATGGTAAGTCGTCGCTGGTGCCAACCCTCCAAGCCGCGCCCGCGTGCTTGGCGGTTGTGGCGGCGCCCTCGAGGCGCCTGAGAACCGTCAATGACATGCTCTGGATTTGCTAACACGGTGAGCGATACAGTTGTTCATTGGTTCATGATGGCAAGCCGTACCTCGTCGCCCGCGCCGTTCAGCTTCATCATCTTCACCAGCGTCTTTTCGATTCTCTCCGTCGTCTTCATCGAGCTGGTGTCTCGCTTTGCGCCGCGCATCGCGCATCCCTATGTCTGCATCGCCCTGGAGATGATCAATACCGCCTTTTACTTTGGTGGCTTCATCGCACTCGCCGTCTTCATTGGCGGCCTCAAGTTCTGTCGCGGTACCGTCTGCAGCTGCGGTCGCGCCGACGCCGTCCTAGCGGCCGCTCAGTTCACCGTTTGGATCGCCACAGCCATACTCAACGCCAAGGATATGTTCATGAAGGGCGCCCGAGCGTCCAAGAACTCCGACAGCGAGATGCGACAAGCATAAGCAATACGAGCCATGATGTCGAACGAAAATGCAAAGACAAATATATATTACATCACGAGGCGGGAATCGGGTTTCGGAGGGGACGGTCGCAGGCCACGGGTTGGTTGGTCGGTTGGTCAGTGGATTGTCCCGGTCAGGACAGGGCGGTACCAAGAGACGGGAATCGATTTAATGGCGTTCTGGAGGTTGAGGAGCGGGAAAACAAGCCTCGTCTAGACGACCGAGGACACCATTTCGCCAACCTAGTGCTTCTCGATTTGGATCATATTATTATTCCGGGATCCTGGCGTTTCTTTCTGTTATTATTTTTTTTTGCCAGGAGGCTACCCATTGGGCCTTGGTCATAGGACAGAGCAATAGACAGAGTTGGATAATAAGGAACCAAGAATCAATCAGCCTTGTGCTACCAGAATATTGCAGCCGCCGCGCCATGGCACGTAAAGTTAAACCCGCGTGATCAAGTGATCAAATTTCATCGAGATTGTCAATGTCGTACGAGTGCTGGAGTACAGCATGGTAATATTGGCTTCGTCCCGACTGATGCCTACATGCAGGCCAGACGTCAACCCAGCTTGGCCCTGGTCGTGGTCAAGCTGTCTCATAGGGCTTCTTCTAATCCTCATGTAAATTCCCCCAATAGGCACAGCACGCCAAGTATGCGTGTTCCCCAGACAAGCTCGCTAGCTGGGAGCTAATTGCACCATTGCACCTAGCTATTGGGTAATGCTCCCGGCGACCAGTGCCGTATTGCTTTAGCTTGGCAACAACCTCTTTGACCAATTCGGATTAACTGAGGTGGAAGTGTGGAGGAACACGCAAGACAAACTAGAATGATTTGGTCCGTCGCCAACTATCAGTTCCTACATTGAGTAGCGTAGCCATTGTAACCCATGTCCACCCCAACCCAACACGATGCACCATTTCACCATTCCTCAGGTCCCCGCTAGAAGCCCCTCCCCTCATCAAGCTTCTGGAATAAAGAAAGGAAGAAAAAAAAACTCCACGAATTCTTGCATCTCTGCCTCCGTGACATAGTAAATAGGCCCGGCCCATGTGAAAGACATGAACAATTCGTGGGACCCCCATAGCTCAGCCCTGCAAGGGCACGAGACCAATAGCAGTGTCACCAGGACAGGGGGTCAGGGTGTATTTTCATAACGACATCAAACCACACATCAAGAAAGCACACCATGCTGCCATGAGCCCCTCCCCCATACTTGACCCCCGATAGCCGTATGGAATGAATGGGATACCGAGCGAGAAGAATACACCAAGCAAGAGACTTGTGAAGGTTTAGCTGTATTGATAAACACCGTGAGATACTATAACCCAAAGTTCATATAGTGCTGATATGACTTCAGCCCTGAAAAAAAAAAGCTATCGTAAGCTGAGCCTTTGCCCTTCTGCGAGTCGTCATACCGTCCATGCCGCTGCCTTCCCCCGGTAGCCGACGAGGGATTTAGTCATTGAGGAGGGGGCCAGCAAAGCTCGGGCCGTCAACCGGACCACCAAGGTAAGGAAACAGAGACATGGCAGAAACACCATCAAGCCATTTCTCGCGAACAGCGAATGAGGCGGGTTGGGGACGTGGGAAAATGGACGTGGTCTTCGATGGCGTGCTCGAGCGGAATTCCCCACAGGCTTGCCCAATCTGGTGTGGGATTGGCCTTGCTCGTGGGGCACACCCGGTGACGGGACGGTCGAGGCAAGACGCGAGGCGCCCACGACATGCTGTCTTGGTGCGTGTGCGTGCTTGAGCTGCAAGATGGGGGGAGATGGAAGCAAGGAGGGGAGGGGGAGGGAAGGGAGAGGAGAGCAGCATGAGGTAGGGAAAAAAAGTATAAAGGGTGAATGGCACAGTCTGTCAGTTGCGAGATCCAGCTCTGTTCCCCCCTTCTCCCTATTGTCCTTCCCCCTTCCCATCCTTTTTCGACCAAGAAGCAAAAGAGCAAAGCGACTTGTCAATTCTATTATTCACCATGGCCGACCAGAGCAAGAACTTTGAGACGCTACAGCTCCACGCGGGGTATGTCCTGTCCGGAGAAAATGCATGGCGGGGTAGTATACCTCAGCTTTATCCCATGCCGCTTCTCGCCTGATGCCAATTGCCCATCACCATTGATCAGTTGTGGAACATGTTGCTAACATGTCCTCGTCCTTCTCAGCGCCGAGCCCGACCCCACCACCAATTCTCGAGCTGTCCCTATTTACGCCACCACCGTACGTTTATTTTTGCTGCCTATGCTGCCCCGCCATTGTCGAGCTCTCGGGACGTCGGCCGCTCTGCGACTGTCACAAGCTAATAGCGACTCAACAATAGTCTTTCACCTTCAATGACTCGGCTCACGGCGCCAGGCTGTTTGGCCTCAAGGAGTTCGGCAACATTTACAGCCGTATTATGAACGCAAGCCACCCACTCCGGTCTATGTCTACACAGCACTAACACCAGAGCTATAGCCTACCGTCGATGTCTTTGAAAAGAGGATAGCGGCTCTCGAGGGTGGTGTTGCTGCTCTCGCCGCCTCATCTGGTCAGGCAGCCCAATTCATTGCCATCAGCGCCCTCGCTCATGCTGGCGACAACATCGTCTCTACTTCCAACCTCTACGGTGGTACCTACAACCAGTTCAAGGTCTTGTTTCCTCGACTAGGCATCAACACCAAGTTCATCAACGGTGACAGCCCCGATGACATCGCTGCTGCCATTGACGACAAGACCAAGGCCGTCTATGTCGAGAGCATCGGTAACCCCAAGTACAACATCCCCAACCTCGAGGCCATTTCCAAGGTTGCCCACGAGAAGGGTGTTCCCCTGGTGGTGAGTAGAACTTTTTCTTGTGGCAAATCTAACTAAACTGAACCGCGTCTAGGTTGACAACACCTTCGGTGCGGGTGGCTATTTCATCCGACCCATTGAGCATGGTGCTGACATTGTCGTTCACTCCGCCACCAAGTGGATTGGTGGCCACGGTACTACTATTGGTGGTGTCGTTGTCGACTCTGGAAAGTTTGACTGGGGCAAGCACGCTGCCCGCTTCCCCCAGTTTGTTGAGCCCTCTCCCGGTTACCACGGCCTCAAGTTCTGGGAAACCTTTGGCCCCATTACCTTCATCATCCGTGCCCGTGTTGAGATCCTCCGTGACCTCGGTGCCACTCTCAACCCCTTCGCTGCCCAGCAACTCCTGCTTGGTCTTGAGACCCTCAGCCTGCGTGCTGAGCGCCATGCACAGAACGCTCTGGCGCTAGCCAAGTGGCTCGAGAATAACTCCAACGTCAGCTGGGTCTCCTATCCTGGCCTCGAGAGCCACCCCTACCATGAGACCGCCAAGAAGTATCTCACGAGGGGTTATGGTGGTGTCCTCAGCTTCGGTATCAAGGGCGGTGGCGCTGCTGGTAGCAAGGTTGTTGATGGCTTCAAGCTCATCTCTAACCTCGCCAACGTCGGCGATGCTAAGACCCTGGCTATCCAGTAAGTGATTTGCAGTGAAAGAAAGTATATAGATTCTGACAAATCGCAGCCCCTGGACTACCACCCATGAGCAGCTTTCTGACGAAGAGAAGATCAGCTCTGGCGTGACTGAGGTAAGCTGATTATGGCATTTTTCCAATCTGACAGTTTGTTGACGTGGATGTCTTTAGGATCTTATTCGGATCTCGGTCGGCATTGAGCACATTGATGACATCATCGGCGACTTTGAACAGTCATTCAAGGCTGCTGCTGGCTCCGGCGAGGAGCAGAAGGTCGTGGCTAACTAGGATATGTAGGAGGCCGACATTACGTGGAGACTGAGTTTTTTTGAATAAATAAATACCCAAGACCGGAAGGATACTTCCTGTAAAAATTAAAGCGTTATTGAATAGAGCATTCTTATTAAACCTATTAATATGCGACGTGAATTTAAAAGCTGAACAACAAATCGAGCTTGTCAGATAGAGTTCTGGTGCTCAATGATATCTGCATGTGAAGAAGGAGCAGGCCCCGCCAGCGTGGGGACCTGGATGAGGCTGAGGCGGGCTTCAGCCACACCCGTGCGAAAGGCCCATCATTGGCCAACTTCCCAGTCCCTAATACCCACCCGCCGTATGTCGCAACCTCGCCTCAAGCTGGTCTTTCATCATCGCCCATTCTTCGCCATCGTCTCTCTCGCTTTGCGACGCCATTACCGCCGTCAACTCTGCAGCCATGCGCACCGCCGCTCGTGCAGATGCCCTCTTGGGCCTCCTCGCCCTCATCGTCCTTCCCGCCGTCGCCTCCGCCGCCTCCTTAACGCTCTACCTCCCCGCGAAGCCGAACCCGTTCTCCCTCCCGCCCAACACCCACGCTACACTCAGCACGCTGGGATCGCGCTTCTCAGCGCCCTTGTCTGCCGCCAATACTTTTGTTTTCCAAAACGTCACACCCGGGTCGTACTTGGTCGATGTACACTGCACAACGGACGCGTTCACCCCTTTGCGTGTGGACATTGGCCTCAACGACAAGGTTCCCGTGCAGGCGTGGGAAACTTACCGCGGCAATGACTGGGGAAACAAGGGCGAGGGCATTCCGGTGAGGGAGGGAAGTGCCGGTACCGGAATTGAGGTTCGAGCGATTGGAGGAAAGAACTATTTCATGGAGAGGCCAGCATGTGAGTTTCGGATGGAAATGTTCTGAGATCCCATTGCCGTTCTAACAAGCCTCTAGTTTCCGTTTTCTCCATTCTCAAGAACCCTATGATCCTCATGGGTCTCGTTAGTATGGGTCTCTTCTTCGGCATGCCCTACCTCATGGATAACAGTACGTTACCTTTGGCTCTTTTGCCGACTTGCCCCGTAACAGAAACTAATTGTAAACAGTGGACCCCGAGTTGCGCGCCGAGTTTGAAGCCCACCAGAAGCAAAGCCCTATGAACGCCGTCATGAGCGGCCAAGCCACTGAGAGCCCACTTGGTGGCTTTGATATGGCCGCCTACCTGGCTGGATCTGGCAAGAAGGACAGCGGTAACGGCGGTGCCGGAAAGGGACAGGGCGCCAAGAGGTAATGCAGCAATGATTCGGAAGGTAATTAGGTGCTCAGTTTGGACGAACTGAAATGTACATGTGCGCATTCTGTCTGGGCTGGAACAGATATGGTTATAGACACGACAAAGCTTTGTTGAACAACCTGGCCACAGCGAGCCAGTTATGTGAAATGTAATTAAATGTACATTGTGCCCGTGGGGTGGGCGCAAGAAACGATTTATCCAATTGACTCTGGGTTCTGGCATAATTATTTCTTGAATTTGCTTTATCCCAAGCATATGTGAACCTTGTTGCACCGATTCCCACTCACTCGTTTGAGTCCCTCTCCAAATGCGTTCCTCGTTCGGCCGTGAAAACATAAAAAAATATAGCCCAAAACCTAACTATCCCAAGTATATACGCTAATGAATCAGAACACCTCTTGCCGTTGTCAGATTCCAAGTTGACTTAGAAGTCGCCGCCGCCAAAGTCGGCACCATCATCTGCGAACCATGTTAGCAAGCCGCGTTGTCGCCGCAGGGACGCGAGATCGGAAACTTACCAAAGCCTTGATCGTATGCCTCGTGCTCCTCGTGGTCGTCAATAGCATCGGCGATTAGGGCACCACCGATCAGGCCGGCACCGAGACCAAGAGCGGCGCCTCCGGCCATGCCCATGCCGCTGCCCTTCTTCTTGCCTTGCTGCTGCTGACCGTAGTAGCCGCCTTGTTGCTGGCCGTAACCGCCGTAACCGCCAGGCGCACCGTACTGCTGCTGCTGCTGCTGTCCGTATGGCTGCTGGTTGTAGTATCCTCCCGGGGGACCCTGTCCGTAGCCCTGCTGAGGGTAGCCTTGCTGGCCGCCGTAGTACTGCTGCTGCTGGGGCGCATAGCCACCGCCGTACTGGCCGCCGCCTTGTGAACCGCCGTGTGATGAGGCTAGCTGCTTGCCCTTGCCGAGAAGCTTGCCCAGGAAACCGCCACTGCTCTTTCCCCTCTCACGCGGGGGCAGCTCGTTACTATAAGAGTTTTGGCCGGGGCCGGGGCTGGGGCCGCCGTAGCCGGCGGGGACGGCGGGACTGCCACGGGCGCGGGCGTCCTCCTCGGCCTGGAGCTGGGCGGCGAGCTTGGCATCCTCCTCCTCTTGGCTGGAGGGCCCGCCTGCTCTGTTGACGGGATCGTCGTAGGGGTTCTTCTTGGTGTCGGTTGGGGCGGGGCCGTCGCCGGGCGCATATCCGGGAGGAGGGCCTGCGGGGGCATCCTCACCCTGAGGGTATGCGGGAACCGTGGGCCTGTCCCATTGTGATTGTTTGGTGTGAACATTTACGTAGAACCTGTAACGCGCGGATTGTTAGCGGCGCGATGCGATGGGGAAGAAAGGGGGGGGGGTAGGGGGAGGAGCTGGGGCAAGCTGGGAGCATTGTACGAACCATTCTTTGTACTGTTCGTTCCATCGCACCACCCAACCCTCGGGAACCTCGGGGGCTTTGGGCGGTGGGGGACCAGTTGGGGGAGCAAAGTCGGCCATGGATGAGGGAGTTTCGATAGAGACTTGTAGAAAGTAATGTGTAGGCGAAGAGTGTGCGCGGAGGCGAAGAGCCGTTGGCGGGATAAATATATGTATGAGTTGGAGGGGTAGGAGGGCTGAATACGCGAAAGGCGAGGACGCGCGATGTATATTGAGAAACAATGCAAGAGGGGAAAGGATGACGACAGGCAGGCTGATACTTATTTAATAATTCGGGAGGGCTCCGTCGGCGGCCTACAAAGGCTCGTAGTGGACCAGTCGCCACGGCCTGCTCGCCATGCGCAATTCTGTCTATCCAGGCGCATCCATACGAATCCATGGTCTCGGAGGGGTTCATGGCACATGGGCCCTGCACGGTAGCTTTGCCCCTCTCAACGACACGCCAGCGCCGTGGATCCGCGATTGTGCCAGTGGCACCCTTCTGGCGGCACAGCCCCCCCGTCACGCACGCCAAGCTCCTTCAGATGCTTGCTTCTCTGCTGTCGACGCCTCGGGTGGTTGGCTCATTTGACGGCTCGCTGCTCCCAGTGCGCTCCAGGGCGCACCCGAAGGCACCGCTGATTGCCAAGAACGGTGACCTTTACTGCCTGTGCTACCCTGTCTTGCAGCGGCCTTGACCCACCAAACCACCCGCTCTCTCTCGAAGCCAAACCCCGCGATCCGAAAGAAATCAAACCGTCCATTGCTGCCGTCCCTTTATGCCACGCTGTGCAACGGGGAAAAACCAGGACTTGTGTCTGCTCGTCATGGGGAGAGTCTGTTGACACGGTGGGCTGCCTCACATTCCGTTTCAGGGAACCCCCTTCTCCCTTCTCGCTGTCATTCACTCATCAAACTTCTCGGATGCCGGCAGATCCGCGTACAAGCTACCCGGCTAGATCTGGTAGCCACATGCGCCACACTGGACGCGAGTGCGCTTCAGTGGCGATGGGGGGCTTTGCGGGAAGGCCCAATTCCAAATGCTTGCTGGATCGTTTTTTCGGCCAACTTTGGTCGTGGCGGTGCATTCGAATGACTGTCCTCTTTCAGCACAGCAGGGGCTCGTACGCGAGGGAACGCGGAAGATGCAATTCCAGGCATGGAATCATATGCGGCCCCTCTTTTACAGGCTCAGCTGTGCCAAGCGGGTGACGTTCATCATTGTGGTGTAGATGGGCAGAACGTGATCCCAAATGAGATTTTAGGAAATATTGTTTTCTTAACATCTTATTCGAGTGCGGCCGACAATGCGATCTGCCTTATCGCACGGTCATGCACGATGGACGTTCGCATTTGGGTGTCATATATTCCCACACCCGCTTGAGTGGATGCATTGGAAGGGTCCGATTACGCTTGGCGGATACGCTTAATTGATCTTGGCACTGGTGACTAATTTATCCTCGGGCTCAATCATGTGAATGAGCCTCCAGTGTTATTATTTCCAACGTGCTAATTACAACCACGCCCAAGTCCATTATATTCTGCATAACTTCCGTTCATCTGCACATTAAAGTGAACTTGCCGGTCTGCCGTAGATCCATTTTTTTTACCTTCATTTTGCGCAAGGGTATCTGCTATGAACCATGGCTTCCCCCGCTGCACTCACCTCTTTTGCAATAATTCTCATCTAATGATGCCGTATTTATCTGCCTAGAATAATTGACTGACTCGACTAGTTCAATGCCTCGGTATCGCTCTCAGGGGGTGGGTGTCGGTCTGTCCAGGGCTCAAACACGCTCCACGTCTTTGATAGTCCACCAACTGTTTCCCATAACAACAGGAAAGCGAAGAGACCCATGATGACCCACATGAAGTCCTCCGCGTTGAGGTGATCATGCGTTAGTGGCAAGAGAATGAGGACGATAGACAAGACCAGTCGCATGCCAATTCTAGGGAATTGGCTCATCATCAAATCCTCCTCGCCCTCGACGCGGTACAGCATGCCATATACCCAGAGGCAGAACATGCCCACGCCGAGACCTCCTCCAAGCAACCATCTCTGCCCTTCCTCGAATTCCTCAATTCCCGTGCTCACAGCTGCAATGTGGCCGCCAATCAAGAACGATGCTGAAAGAGGCAGATGGAGCAGAAAGAAGCCAAACGCCGTCCAAGCAGACCGTCGAATGGGGTGTGTGGCCTGAATGCTGCCATCGCCGCTGGCATAGATCCAATTGAGACTGAAGGCGATGACGAGGGTGCAGACGGCCTTGGCGTATCCAGATGTCAAGCCGATGCCTGTCTTGTTGCCGACAATGATGCTGTAGGTGAATTCTCCGAGAATGATGATGAAGAATGCGGCCATGCGGTCAACCTCGTGCGCAATGTCAACGGCTGTGCTGTAAGTGAGCTTGAGCTTCTTCTTGATCCAGGGGCTGAGCGTCAGGGCCCAGGTGATTTCCTGATAGAAGATGGAGACGGCAACAACGGCGATCTTGGCTTTGATGCTGACGCTCTCAAAGAAGAGGGGAATCACAATCAGCAGGCCAACAAACATGAAGCCGGCCATCATGCGGGCCTGCACGCGGTGCTGATATGCTGCAAACGATGTGACGAGGAAGGTGCACATGGTGGTGAACCTGGCGACGATGTAGGCTCCGGCGGTGGTGCGAAGGGCGTGGATGTCTTCGTCGGCAGCATTGGCGTTGTTGGCGTACAACACCAGCAGGGCCATGACCCAGAGGATGACGAGGCGCTGCAACAGGTCATCGGTGTAGTAGGAATTCATGATTTCGCGCAGGTCGACCCAGATATGCCACGCCGGCGTAAAGACAAGGAGATACTTGACGAGATGTTTGCCGTCGGGGTGCTCGGTGAGCTCGTCACTAAAGTTGGCTACCATGGCGACATCTTGTGCGTGTTAGCATGGGTTTGGATCTTTCCTCGTCCTCTGCTCCGAGCATGCCCGACTTACACAAGAGGTCGAGGAACAACTCGAATCGCCCGGCTTGACGCTCATCCTCGCTTTCCTTGTATAGACGGCCTTTGTAGAACCATTGCAGGGCGCGGGGCTTCTTGACGGCGTAGCATGACGCCTTTGCGTTTTCCTGGAGCTCGTTGCAATTCATCTTCAGCAATGGCAGGCCGGCCGGCGCAAGGGATCAAGCTATCCAGCTGGAAGGGTGGGCGAGGGCGACATCGCCGTCTTAAGGGCCCGGGAGCGAAACGTTCGGCCCAGCGCTAGTTTGTTAATACTGTTGGATGGTGTTCTCCCCCCCGCCTACTCTAGTTTGGGCGCGCCCCAAACTGTAGCTAACCCCAGCTCAGGTGGCTGACTGACCATTACCAACCCATAAAAATCCTTATGTCTATACGAGTAAGCGAGCCATAACATTTCCCATCTCTGACATGGCAGCCAATCCATGCCGAATCTGGGCCACATGCGACGCACACTTCCAGCCCTGTAACCCTGTAACCCAGTTGAGATTAGGTTGGGATCCATCCACAGGCACAGGCCCATTGGGGTACCACCACGGCAAGCTTCTCCAACGGCGACTGCGACTCTAGACCCTGGATGGGGTTTTTTAGTCGGCGATTTCTCATCACCCTAAAAGTTTGTAGATGCGCTGGTAAGCGTCGATGAAAAGTCATGCTTAACATCTAAGGTTGTTTCCCCCTCTTCCTCTATTCTTTCGGTCTTTCCCCTCGCACTGAGTCCGCAAGCCCTGTGTCGCACGTTCCCGCCAGGGCGGCCGTCGTGTCTCCGCAATCGTCGGCGCAGGACCTGGATCCCCTCCCGAGTCGCTGTGATCTGACTCGCCCTGCACTCGCGCTTTCGGCATTGCACCAACCCATCAGCATTATCAAGCTTGGCCACAAGCTGCCCGAGATAGAAGAGCTGCGCGAAATAGAGAGACATCATATCCAGGCCTCTTTTGCCCTGGAGCATCGGTATATTACCTCTATGAACTTGGCTAACCCATTGTCTGTCGCGATGAGGCTCAGGTGAAACCCTCGTGCTGCCAGTACCTGCAGACTGGGCGGGAGACCTTTGAGGAAGAATTTGGTTGAGTCAGTGGCGGATGCGGGCCGGAATCAATTCATCTATGGATTTGGTCTCTTATCAACCAGTGGCATTCCCAATTCCTCACTCTCGGTCGGTCGTGTACCACACGACATCCACAAAATAGCGGAGGGATTGCAGATGGCGGTGGTCACGCGAGGCCCTTGCGTGGACATTGTAGCTTGAGCCAGTCCCTCATCTTGGAGGCGTTTTCTTAGTGGATCTCGTCTCGAGGCAAACCAATTTTTCTGTTGCTGCAAAGAGGGGAAGAATGAATGCGAAGAAATAAAGTGGCAAAGCTGGGGAATGGACGGAACATCCTTCCTATCTCAAGATTGTTGAGTACAATATGACGCACGCCCGCCAATATATTGCGTTGTGATATGTCTTACCTCGTTAAACAAACATTCGACGTAATTGGCCACCAAGCTAAAACGAACGGTGAGGATCAACATCAAGATCCAACCTTCTCGGCCTGAATATGCGAAAGAGTTAATGGGGACCAATTCAGCAAGCCACAAAGGTCGCCCTAGTCGACTTTCAGAGAAGCCCCGAGGATAACGCGGCCTTGCTCTCAAAAAATGACGTCTCTTGCCAGCCTACATCCGCGGGTCAGGGCGCCCGAAATTGGGAGCTAGTCCTTTGGCGTCTTAGAAATGGAGGTTTCTGGAGGGTGCGTCGTGACGCAAATGCACGACCTAGACATACCTTCAAAATTATTGGTTATCCAAACGTCATTGCTTTTTTCAGGGCCCTTTGCTGGGGATAGCTGATCAACAGCTCTAGAAAGCCACACCAACAAAAAGCTGCGTCTTGGATTTCCGACGGTATGCTATTCGCCCTTGGAAAGGACATGTTTCTCCAGCAAGATGGCCCCTATCATCTAAGATGCCGCATTAATCGCCTCTAGTGTCTCAGCATGTGGAGGAGTCGGCATGCATGACGCGGAACGGGCCAATCTCGCCTGGACTTTGTACTCGCCGTGATAGAGACGAAGATCATGGCTAGCGCGGACGGCAATTGGATTTTGGATCCGCATGGCTGATCTCCCCGCCCGTGCCGTCCCACCCGACCGGGGAATTCAACATATGGCTGATTTGTTATATATCACGCTTGATTCGCAAGTGCGGCTGTCGCACTGATACCAGATGTCCCTCTCGAAAAAGTAGAAGAAAATGAAGATTTTACATGTCTTGTATGCTTCTGGCCTGCTGGCCAACCAACCAACTGTCTATCTTATACGTCACGGTGAGAAGCCGCCGGTAGGTGACGGACTGAACTCGGTCGGGGAGCAGCGTGCGCAATGTTTGCGAGAAGTCTTCAACGCCAAATCCAATTTCAATATTGGGTACATATTCGCTGAAGAGTGGCAGAGAGATAGTAAGTGAAGCCTGGAATCGTTACCTCGAGATACGCGCCTGACACTCTTTGCCCCAAAATGGGTAGATGGAAAGGGGAAGCGTGCTTATGACACTGTCGTGCCCCTATCACGAGACCTCAACCTCCCCATCAGCCAGGTCTGTGGCAGAGATGATGTGGACTGCATCAACAAAACCGTCCGAAATTACCAAGGCGATGGCAATATTCTTATCTCGTAAGTCCCGGTGCAGAGATTAGGAGCGGATTGAGCTGATAGCCAGTCTTAGCTGGAATCACAACAACATGGAGAAAATTCAGCAAGCTTTGGGTGTTGAAAACCCTACCGAGTGTCCTGATGACAGGTTTGACTTAGTCTGGACAATTCCACATCCCTACGACAAGGTTGTGTCCAGGGCATCGCAAAAGTGCCCAGGGCTAGATGACGACAAATGAGGCACGGAAGCTGTTGGGATAAGCCGCCGTGGTCTCCTACGTCCATATCGAGTGGCTACGATGTACTTGCGCTTTGGGTCAATGTCGCTGACGCAAGAAAGCTTCTGTGTATATATAGATATGCAATAATGAATAAAGTAAATGCTAATGAGGGGGCAAATGAAACTTAGAAGGGAGGGATAAATAGGCCAAGGTCCCTTTGCTTGACATAAGATCGATTCGATCCTACTTGATAACAACCTCATCAAGGTTCGGGCGGTTCTATATTCGGCCTGCGAACTCTAACCTTGATATTTCTTGGAAACGGTAGCTAATCAAAGAGGTTTCTCATGTGATCCGGCTTACTATATCACTCATGGCAAGGGAAACGTTAATTCATTGACGTCAGATGCTACAAAAGGAGCGGGAAACTTTGGACTCTTAGCACACCAAGGCGGTTCCTCTCGAAGCCAGGAGGGCAGCATCAACATTGTCTTCCAACACGTGATTTTTTCCCATCCGACAATCATTTCTGACATTCCAAGGAGCACAACAAATCATAATCTCAACTACCTCACCTTTTTCCCACATACGACCATAGCTCTCAGAAAATACGGGATCCCGTCCGCTCTCCCATAGTCAAGCTGAGAAGCGGTGAATTAGTACTCGGGTCGGTGACGACCGGGGAATCCTCGCTGTTGTATGTTTTTTTTGGTTTGTATTATCCTCGATCAAAATTAAACTCCTGTTGGAAGGATCAAGCAATCATACTGAGTTTCAACTTGTGCGCTTGTTGAGTCATATCGCTACCATCCCAACCCGGCTGCCTGCACATCCAGCCTTTATTGGTCAAAATGACATGCTTGAGTTTCAACGAAGTAGTTAATCTCTCAATCCAACAAGGACGGACTGGTATACTGGTCGCAATTCCTTGAGAATAGTGTTTCGTTGTTCTGCCTTCCGTATTCAGGAAAATTACTGTCCTTGGACACACGTTTGATACTTAATAATATATATCCCATGTGACTTGCTGCTCACACCTCGGTAGGACACCTATTGGAGCTGGCTATATTGCTTGATTTTCTCAATCGCAGGTTTCAGCTCCACGATGTAAGTCTTACCCACGCAATGGTGGCTGAATTGGGAAGATAACCAAATATGCAGATAACCAGCCCCGCCATTCAGCCAACTTTCCGCTCGATGTTAAATGGCAGAATCCGCGGAAGCCTGCGCCTCCGACTCCTTTGATCAATTTAGCTGATGATGGTAAGCCGCATTGCAAGCAAAACAATAGGTTAGCTGGTTTTATTTCAGATGACCAAGCAGCGATATAGGCGTTGCATGGGTCAAAACTGAACGGCGTGTGGCATGCACAGCCATGCACCTAGCCGCCACATCCCTGCCCTCTTCACGAGTGATGATGACGGCTTTAAAATATAGCTCAGGCCGACCTAGTCCTTGGCTAGGATAGTGGTAAGGCTGCGGAATAGGCTGCCTCTGCTGCCCACGTGTCCACCATGTTGGTCCTGGAAATCCCACCCTCGCGCTTCTGCTCATCATTCTTAATTACAACCCAAACTAGACGTGTAAATGGCGCCCACGAGTTACGAATCTATTTCGGAAGAGATATATGAGCTGCTTCTGTCCAATCTCGAGAGAAGAGACGATGAGAGCTATCGTTTTGCCGCTTATAGAGCCGCCGAGACGGTCCTCAGTAACGATATGCTGTTGCGATTTTTCGCCACCCTCCAGCCGCCCCAGAACAACACGGCCCAACAACACACGACCACCATGACCGCCAATGAGTTCATTGAACGGATGCATCGAAGAGAGCTTCACAGATTTTTGGCCATCTTGATTTTCGGGTCTTGCTCCATCAAGGCCATTTGGTCTTTTATTCACAGGCTTGTAGCCGTTGATGAGTGGCCAGTCATGTCCAGAGCGGGGAGGCCTCTCCATTCTCTCCCCGCGGACCCAGCTGATCTCCTGGAGCTCTTTAATAACCAGGTTGGCATGGTGGACAAGATACTTTCCACCCAGGCTTGCTTCTGTCCAGTTTATATTAAAGGACGCGAAATTACCGTCAAGAACCCGCAGTATACGAGATTTCCCTTTTTGCGGGCTCCCGAAGAGATTGGGAAAGGCTCATTCGGTACAGTCTACAAGGTGCGCGTCGCAAATGGTTACTTCTACCATCCGGTATCAAAGCAATGGAACAGCACACCAATGCCACTAGCAAGGAAGGATTACATCGTCAGCCCATTATATGCCTCACAGGTCCATGGCGAACACAATTTAATCAACCGAATCATGGAAAGTACAGCGGGTAAATGTCCTAATATCCTCGAGACCTTTTGCAGCCTCAGGGTTGGCGATACATATAGCCTCCTCATGCCTCTTGCAATGTTCGATCTGCGTCATTATATGATGGAGTATTCCACAAACGGCCCAGGCACGACAATGGCCAAGGCTAAAATGATTTTGTCTGCTCAAGGGCTGGCCAGTGGTCTCAATTTCTTGCACACCGGAATCCAATCGCGAGATAGAATGGAGGATCTTGTTTGCCTTCATATGGATTTAAAACCCAACAACGTTCTTCTATTTCTGGATAATGCGGACCATCCTGAATCAGACGGATTTATATGGAAACTAAGCGATTTCGGAATGGCTCAAGCCAAGGTCCGGGCCCGAAACAACGAGGGGGCAACAGAGTTCAATTTCAAAAATTGGTTCATCAGAGGGAGCCAATTGGAAGATCCGTCGCCTTCTGCATCAATCAATCCCCGCGGGGAAGGCACATACCTCGCCCCAGAATCGATTTCAGCTGTTCCAAGCATGAAGACACCCAGTGATGTCTGGGCACTTGGCTGCATTCTCAGCCTCTTGTTCACCTATCTCGAAGGAGGCAGAACTGGTATTTTAACGTACCAGGAACGTCGTCTTATGGATCGCAAAGCCGATGGCTACGACCGGTTCTTTGTGCGCGGGCGGGTGTTTTCTCGCATCCAGACTAATCCAGCAGTTGCAAAATGGCACCGCTTGCTTGTAAAACAAGCAAATGCCAGAGATGCACAAGAAGGTAAAATAGTCGAGAGATTCTTGAAATTTCTTGATGATTCTATTCTTACACCTGCCCCGCGCGATCGCCGCACTGCAAAGGATGTACAAGACATGTTGATGACTACATATCGTGACTACAGCTCATTGCAACACAGTCCGAACACGGTGGAGACCACCTTGTCGAATGTTGAGCGCATTGATTCCTAGTATGCATGCACTACCTCTTTGGTCTATTGGCTAATATTATCGAATAATAAAACTAATTCCGCTACAGCCAGCCCAAATCAAGACCTGAGGTTGAGATGTGGCGAACATCCCGGCTTGAAAATTACGAGGGATGCGAGGTATCCCTAGATGGAACAATAATCGTGTTCTGGACAAATATCAAATTAGTGATCTTCACATCTCAATCAATTCTCGACAGAGGAGACGAAGCCACACCAGCAGGAGAGTTTTTACTGCCACTACGGAACTGTAATTGGGAGAATATCGCTTTAACAGACAGGTACCTCATTGCCTCGGTAACGGGTACAGATTTTCATGTGAGAAACCTACCTTCAATTGCTTAAAACCCCGAAAGCTAAGAGTGATGCGTAAAGTGTTTTATATTCGATTTAGAAGCTGGGATTGCGGTTGACGCGAACTTTTCGAGGGCATATGAGCTGATCTTGCCTCAACTCCGTAAGATCCAAAAGCTCGCCATCTCGCCTTTGGGTGAGGCGGTGGCCTGTATACTACAACATCCTAATGGCAAAACTGATTCGCACCATTTGTTCCATGCCAGAATAAGGGATTTAATCAAGATAACTAAGAGGTAAGACACATTTTCCAAGCGAAAATCCCGTCTGTGCTAATCGTTCATTGCCTGCCCAGTCCCGGCTCTTTGGTGAGCCCAGTCGACGAGGCCACATACTTGGACACGTTATTGGGAGAGCCCTGGTCGCTCGTATCACTGGGTCGATCGGGTGAGAATGTGGCACAGCTCGTGTTCTCCTCTGAGGACCGTATTTACATTACCATACGCCCCAGCCTCGACGGGAAAGGACGTGGCCATAAAACTTTTGTAATCTCAGTATCGTTGTCGTCGAGAGAAATCTCGGTGCTGAGCATGGAACCCCCGGTGAGTTCTTAATCGTGATTTCACTTGCCAACTTTCATCCCCGCGGAGCTAATGGGCACCTAGGGGTTTGACGGTGCCAACACACTTGCTCCTCTCCTCACAACCTGCGCTCCTTTTCATGGCGAACCTCCAATATGCGCCATAGTTACGCGCGAGAAGAGCATTCAAATCCAGAATATTGACAGAGATGACCCATCCCATGATGTAAAGTTCGATAACATGAACTACCGAATACTGAATCTCATGGTAGATCGGAACAATGAAAGAATGCTCGCGCTTGGGATACAATCGGAAAAGAATAAAATACGGGTAATAGATGTTCCTATGCCCAACCCTAACACTAAATTTGCAGCAAACGAGATAGCCAAGATACCAAATCTGTGGCACGATGACAAATTTGTCTCGAGACTGGTCTTCGATGGCGACGAAAAGCACATTATCGTTGTTTCCCTGGCGAGTCGTCGCCGAGCTTACAGCGCAATATTCAAAATCAGCTTGGTCTGACCCTGCGTCTGACCAGCTTGCAACACCATTTACCCTGCGGTCTTGAAGTTCTACCCCATGCTGGCTTGAAGCAGTTGGATACCTCTCTTGATCCATCGCATCGCCCTTCTATAGGCTATCAAGCACCCGTCTAAAATTGGATTTGGGGATCTGCGGTAGTAAAGAAACGTGACAGCAGCAGCACGACTGTACTGGCAACGTAAGCCCAAATCATGAACGAGGTAACGAGGCGATTGCTGTTCTTATCTAATGAGAAGAAACCCATGCCGAAAGATGACTAGGGCGACATGAACATGGTTGGTTCATGTTTATTGTATCTAGGAATTGAGCTACAATAGAGCGCTGAGCGCAGAATGAATAAACTCACACTTATAAATGAAACCAGCAAACGCAAAAGCGTAACTGCAGCAATCAAGACAACATATTTGTTCAGTCGGAGCACAGTGCCATTTTACTTTTTGTAAATGACTTGATCAATGAATGATAGCGCTTCACCCAATAGCTAAGCTGTGGTTTGAGCTTGCTGCACAAGGTAGCTGACTGTGCGAGAGCAGGTTGTGCATTGACGGCCATGGTATTTTAGCTGAGAGACAAAATTCTTTTCAGCATTGGACTTATCTGAACCCTTTTTTAGGCCTGAGTTGATCGCCAGTTGACGCTTCTGATCCTACCAAAGTGACCCAGAAGATATATTTTTTGCACGATAAGCGATTTGAGGCCAGCATCAGCCCTGCCTCAAGGAGAACGGGGGTGTGGCATTTGAGCATGAGAAAATGAATGCATAACTGGGACCAACAAATATTTTAATAAGTAGTAGACTGTGCGAGAATTAAAGTGTATATAACAAAAAAAAACACAATGTATTGTTCAAACCTCTTGAGCTAGGCCCACTCCAACAAATACCACCAGCGCGTCGCTAAAATATCCCACGTCAACCATGCACGTCGTGACTAAGACATGGGCATCTTTTCTGCATTCTACATGAAATCCAGGAAACTCAGGGCCTCACGCACATATGATTTGACCAAATTGATATGACATTATTAAAAAATCATAAAGGAATTGTATTGATTGCTTAAATTGGCCATTATCTTCATCTACTTCCCGCTAAACCGACAAAGCAAGCGCGTTGCCCACTTGAGACCCACTAGTCAAACATGCTATTCTGGTTTTACGACGATGATTTGTACGTCTTGCTGGTCGTTGTTCCGAAGGTGATGGAAACGTTGTAGTTTTGCAGCGTTGGACCGGCGGCAGCGCCGACCAGGGTTTGCAAGCTCGCAGAGATGACGCCCGCCCCCTTGGCCGTCGAGCTGGGGACGGTCATGGACTTGTTAAAGCTTCTGATCTGGTTGGACAGGGCTTTATTTGTTTCGACACGTCAGCAACGGTTCGCAGCCTATTGGCAGGAGGCGCGAAAGACTTACCAGGGCCGAGGTAGTACGAGTTGGTGACGGTGCCCAAGTTGCCAGGGAAACCGCTGCCGGTGGCGAAGCCAAAGGCAATGCCGACATCGTAGGAGCTCTGGATCCAGTTTGAGCTTTCGATGATGACGTTGAATGTGTCGCCAGGCTTGATGGTGGACGGCACCGAGATACCGTTGATGTGAGCCTGTGTGGTGCCGAGGAGGGCAGCGGCGGCGGCAGCGAGAGAGAAACGCATGATTATTGTGAATATGTTGGAACGCTCCTTGAGAACTGAAGATGTTGTCTGGGTGAGTGGTTGGGTCGTCGTTGATTCTGTTGACGAGCATGTCCGATTTATACCACACTCACCGCCAGCATCAGAGCAGCACACCTTGGTCGAGACTCACATCCTTCAGCCGCAAAATCTATTTTCAGATATCCAACAAGCCATCCCCTTAGCCAGCCTCGTATTTTTTCCCATTCCGCATGGCATCATGGTCAGGCACCTGCCAGTCGAG
This sequence comes from Calonectria crousiana, assembly GCA_013406985.1. Taxonomy (NCBI): domain Eukaryota; kingdom Fungi; phylum Ascomycota; class Sordariomycetes; order Hypocreales; family Nectriaceae; genus Calonectria; species Calonectria crousiana. The sequence continues at coordinate 120,008 of VTGD01000040.1, read as the reverse complement.
AGGCCGCTAGCGGTGCCGAGTGCCGTTCGAGATGTGCCGTCGCTCCTCATTCTTGGCCCGCGTGCGCTCCAGCAAAAACGCCACGGCGTCGGCCACCTTGACTAAGGAGCTCCGGCTGTCAGGGCGGGGCCGTGCCGCACCGGTCATTCGCTGTTTGGTGAAATCCACGGGGGATTTCTGCTCCGGCATTTCAAACCCGTCGACTTGTCTAGAAGGTCCCTGGTTAGCGTCTTGCTAAAATCGCTCTGGCTGAACAAGAGCGATTGGGTGCCACGACAATCATGGCTGGCTGCATCACCAAAGACTCCGGTCCTTGGAAGACATGGCTTGGAATCCGCGCAGTCGAGTGGAATCTCAAGAAAGACGCGAGAAGATAGGCAAATGAGCTATCATATTGAACCTGCTCTAGATATTTCTGATTGGACACCAACCAAACATCTCAACAGCTATAGTCATGTCACGCAAGGTCAACGTTCCACACGCTACCAAACACTACCTCACTCACCCTTTCTCAATAGGCCTTGTTTGACCCGAGTATTCCGCAGTCAGTCCAAGTCCAATCGTCAACGAAGGCGTGAGGATGCGCGTGATTGACTAGCACAAGACGCAGCTGTTGAAACTTACATCAACCTTGTAAAAGATATATGTAAGTGTGGCGCAAGCCGATCGATTCAGGATGTGACGTTACTATTCTTCCCCTCCATCACACTGGAAGTTTCTTAGCTTCCGGGGCTAGTTGAGGCAATATCGCACTACTCCATACACAGCCCGCCAACTGGTAATGCGAATTTAAGCTTTTCCCCATCCGCCACGGTGATTGAATCCATTTCAACCCACGGACTCTTTCTATTATGGGAAATTTCGCCACATTCATGGCCTCATGTTCAGCCTTATGGCGCTAGTCAAGGAGATTCTTGCGCATTACCCGTGGGATCATAGTGGGCTCAGCCTTTCTGGATATTGATAGGTTGGATCATCGAGTTATTTACTAATCAGACCTTGTTAACGCTTTTGAGCTGTCTTCATATTCCCTTCGGGGAATTGTGCAGTTAGATCAATCGCCCGTACTGAATATCAGCACACCAAGTAGTTCCCCCTCCACCAAGTCTGTTCAGTCTGACTTCGTAAACCGCGTCAAGTTCTCCAAAGCTGACGGCAACTGGTAGATTGCCCTGTAGTACGGTGCCAGAACGATCTGCGTACATGCGAAATATTGTATCACCTACATAACGCTGAACCTCGGCAGATGAATCCCTCCAGCAGTTGTCGAGAAGCAAAGATGCCATCTCCCTCGTCTCTGGCGAGATATCCTCGGTGCTAAATAAAGCAAACCAGGGTAGAAGACGCTCCGATGGGGCGCCAACAGTCAATGGAATGCCGCACACAATGATGAACCCTTTTGTAACTGAAGTATTCGGCGAGGGCAGAAGTGTAAAAGCATCCCACCATATTGGATATCCGCCGCCTGTGTCGATGCCGTATTTTTGTACTATGCTAAATATTGAAGGATCGATACCGTTTAAAAGACATGTTTGTCGGATAAGGTCCACAGTCTCTGGGCAGATCTCGTCAAATTGTACACCCCGGTTGAATATTTGCATTCTGTCCCTGAGATCCTTCCGATACAACAGGAATAGCTTTCGCTCCCGCATCAACGATATAAAATCAGAATGCGAACGGAGAAGTGATAGCTTGACGCGAATGGATGTAGTCTCCGCATTAATATGCGAACCTCGTCCAGGGGGAATGATTTTCGTGGTGGGTTCCGTGATGTGAGGCATGGACCTCACATAGACATCCCCAAACCTTTGCAAAGTAATAGCGTATGTCTCTGATCGACCCTGCGAGGTAGCAGAGTCTCGTATGTCCATGCACTCCAAGCCCAAGGTTAACGAACTTTGATTTAGATGGTCCTTGACATATACATCGATTTGCAGGTTTGAATCGGTGACTGAGAAACTCGGTTCTGCAAAGAAAGTAGAGCCGCGTGAGAGAAGCAAGGAGCAGTGACCAAACTCGCTGGGTGAAGAAGCGAAAATCCCGCGGTATTCGGGATATGGTTTGTCCTGGCGCCACGCGAAAAGACTGAGATCACGATGCTGCCTCGCAATTTCCTGCTGCAGTCGAAGGAATGCCTTGTGTCCCTCGCCATATAACAGAGGCATGTTTATGTCAAGTATACCCAAAAGACAATATGCGATATCCTCAATCCTTGTTGTGCGTCTCTTTGAAGCCCAAGACATGCGTCTCCCTATCGGAACAGCCGCCAAATAAGCTGTATTCTCAAGCACATCGATGCTTATGAGGGTAATTTCAGCAATGTCATGCTTTAGAGACTCTTTTGTCCCAATGGGCTCCCATTTGCGATTGAAGAATACAACTTCTGCTGGGGCAATGAGCTCCTGCAAGGTCCACCCCCTTGTGAACCACAAGCACTGTGAAAGTTGATGGAACATAGTCCGGGAAATCGTTGGCGCCTTTGGATTCATCCGGACGTCAAGGTCACTCAGATATGCATAGCAGCTTGTTGCTCGTCGGTACCATTCAAACATTGAGTTTATTGCTTCGCTGAGCTCAGCACTGCTGGACTTGTCGATGCAGCATGTATCAATCCAGGCATAAGGAAGTTGATTTCGCCCCGCCTCGTCGCACGTCAGCTGAATCTTAGACCACCCACTCTTTTGTCGCGCTCGGCGCAAATCGCCCATATCATGGAATTCCACCTCATCCTCTCTCCAAGTATGAGATAAGATAGCATATCGCGGAGGCGGCTCATGCAGGTGACGAAGCTCGAATGTCAGGACGTCAAGAACCCACATTTTGCAGCCTAACCATTTTATGTAAGGTGAAGCTCCGAAGTGGAGTCATCAAAGACCTCGAATCCTTTAAAAAAACGCCAGAGCACATCACGGGGGTCAAGCTGACTACGCCGTCAAGCATTCACATCTTGATTATGAATTTCACTCCCATCCATTACTCCCCAAAAAAATAGAGAAATTTTATTCCTGTAGCAATTTTTAACTAGCCATGTAGCATAGAAATTCCGTACATGATTCAATGTCGAAGGTGCAACACCAATTGAGTATGCAGTCGGCTCAATCATCCGGCGAACGGCTTCTGGGTTTCTGAAGCTCATGGTTATTAGATCTTATTCCGACTCGGGGCTCCACAGCTTTCCTCATTCAGTACGTGGTGTTGCAATGAAGCTGTATTCCATATTCTCGTTAGCTGCGCAGCATTCGGTAACTGTTTGAAGTTTCAGCGATATTATGAGGGCAAATACAAATTCCCTGTTGAAGGTTCAGACGCGTCCGAAAGCGCGGAATATTTTGTGCGTTCTCTTATGGCAGCAAACCCAGTAAGAGATCGACAAAGCCACAGCGCAAGCTCATCCCTGTATGACCCCGACTCGATCACAACTTGAGAAATTATTAGAAACCACCCCATTTATTCATGGCGAGGGAGACATCCAACCCGCACATCTTCCCATGCTGTGCAAGTGGGCACAGGCGTCAACAGCGCGGAGTAAGATAGAGTTGTATCAAGATGTGTTCGAAGAGGCAACTCAGGTGGTGGGAAATAACTACACTACCATTCCCCATCCGCCGTCTAAGGAAAATAGTAGTAACACAAATCCAGGAAGGGTTGGTGGCAGTGCATCGAATCAGTATATATATTGAGCTGCTGAGGTTCAATTTGAGACAAAATATAGCACCGAAGAGGATGTGTGAATAATTCCTAGCTCTTTAGAGGTTTGCTACTAAGAGCCGGATCGAGGCGAGAGGATTTCCACTATTGACAGTCCTGTATGGTAGATGGGGGTCCATGTGCTATAATCATGCAAGGAGTATGCAACGCGAAGATAGTGTTAATAATAATAGCTCCAACAATTTCAATTCTAACGATCATCGACCAGGATCATGGCAACCCCCCAGATTAAAACTCACCAACCAGCACCTTTTCAACCTCCCGCTACCAATTCCAATTCTAACCTTGGTCGTCCGGGCGTGACCGCCAAACTCCTGGTTAGAAGAGTTATCACGCTTCCGAGATACTTGGTCTATTCAACCTCCTGCTCCAGATGCGCAATCGTAGTCCACATTTAGTACGCGAGTGGCTATCCAGAGAGAGAAAAATGACCCTTTTCCTCACAGGGCCTAGCCACTTCTAACTTTACTACGACATCCCAGAATGAAACGGAAAGTTTAAAAAAGCAAAGAGAATATCTGTGGAGAAGATGAGCGTGCCAAGAAACGCCATGGCACAGGGCTGGATTGGGTTTTCGGGACATCCCAAGCTTCGGTTGTCAAGCCCATCAGACTAATTGATGGGATACCAAGGCCATTGATTACAGAATTCAAGCTGCCTCCCCCCAGATACAATCCAACCGGGCTGTTCCAGAAGTTTGGTGAGCCTGGGCTGCCTCGCCGGTCATCTCTGAGCGGTCTTGGCACGGCTAGCCTCGAGCGACAAGGCAGACTGTTCGAGATTCCAGGCCCAGCTTGCAGCCACATTTAAAAATAAGAACAAGCTTATTCGTTGGGTTTCTCTACCCCTTGTGCTAGCCACGCACGGGAACTGCTCGAGACGCGATGGCGCCAACCACAAGCAGCTGCACCCACCCATCACCACCACACCAAGGACAGACTATTTGCTGTGGCTTGAGGGCTGGACCTTTTGCCTGCAGCTCGGGGTTCATTTCATGAGTTGATGGCTCAGCCTGATTTTGCAATGATGGGGGCTCAGAGCCGCAGGCCTAGGCTAGCTGCCCGGGAATCTACCCGGTATTTTTCACCAGCAGCGCCTCTTCTCTTCCTTTCAACTCACCTTCCGCATCCCCGCGAGTTCCTGGTGTTGACCATTTGCACTTCTGAAACCATTGGGTCGCGATGGCAACATTGTCGCCAGAAAACGCCACTGCCCCGTGGTCCGTTGTGATACCTCACGACAATGATACCCATGCTCTCCAATCCATTGCCGCCCCGCCTTGGGTCAGCACGCCCACCATCCGTGGCACGTCGGACATCCTCCAGAGCTGCATCATGACCCTGCTCGCCTGTATCTATACCGCGCTGCACCTGAACGTGCCGGCCAAGTCCTCCCTGCCTCACGTCATGTGGGTCAAGTTCAAATGGGTCGTGGTGACGCTGTTCGCGCCCGAGTTCGTGCTCTTCATGGCCGTCGACCAGTTCCAGCAAGCGTGGGCACTGAGAAGGAAACTTCGCAAGATTCGCGCAGACAACAAGTACCCTGACGAAAAGGCAAGCGGTGCCTGCTTCTCCGCCGTTGACATGTGCTAACCCCAAGCGTAGAGGTTTGACATTGACATGAAATATGCCTTCTTCGTCGTCATGGGAGGAATTCACGTGAAAGTAGACGATATCATGTCCACAGAGGATTTAAATCACAGCCATGCCCATTTCAGCATGTCTGCAACTCGAAAAACAGCTCGCTTGAGCCCCCAGGGCGTTATTCGGCTTGCCAAAAGGCGGCATTGGCTCGACGTCAAGGCAAATAAGATCGACGACAAGAACAAGTCGAACTACTTCCAAAAGTTCCTCGTTGTCACGCAGGTGTCGTGGATGGTGGTCCAGTGCTTTACTCGCAGGTACTACGAGCTTCCCATCTCGCTGCTCGAGATTCATACCATGGTCCACGTTGCCTGCGCGCTCTTTCTATATATATTCTGGCTGAAGGTGTGTTACCGGCAGCGTCCACCGGGCCTGGGCTTGTTCGCTAACCGTGCTGGGACCTCCAGAAACCACACGATGTTCAGGACCCTGAAGTCTTGGACCGCGTAGACTTCCGCGGTGAAGTTGCGGCTATGGTCCAGCAGCAGTATTATTCCCATTGGGGCCAGCACCTGGCAATATTCCGCGGCTTTGACGACAAAACCCAGCCGCCGCCGCCGCTCCCGCCGAACACGGTTCGCTGGGTTGACCTCAGCTTTGACCCCAAACTGAACCCGGGCGATGTCACGAAGGACGGGCTCGCGCTCATCGGCGATGCAAGCATGCTCCCCAGCCTGGTGGTGACGGACAAGTTTGCCGTGCGCTGGGAAAGAATCTTTGCGACCTTCAGCTACGACGAGCTGTCGGCGCGCCCAAACGCGCCCAAAAAGCACCGCGTCCAGAAGGCGAGGCCGTCCGGGCACATGCCCATCCCCGACTCGGAGGCGCAGGACGACGGGCACTGGGCGTACGAGGATTCAAAGCCCCCGGTCCTGTGCCGGCTGGCCGAGTTCAAGGACCACACCCAGAAGGCGCCTCGCAAGATGCCGTTCTGCGACGACGGTCGCAACCTCGACATACACATGAGCGTCGACACCGACTTTACAAACTTCTGGTCGGGCGGCGTTGACGGCGCCCTCATCATGCTGCTGATGCTCCTCTCCGGCCTGTACGGCGCCGTGCACGTTTGGGCGTGGAACTGGAACTTCCCCACCGAGATTGAGCACATGGCGTGGAAAATCAGCTGCCTGGTCACAATCGGCCTTTACCCTGCGTATCCCGTCGTTGCTTACGCAGTAACCCTCGTTCAAATGTGCTTCGCCGCTTCGGAGAAGTCTCAAAACAGAGCCCACGCAGCCCTCTTCTTCCTGTTTCTGGCCATATATGTAGCCGCAAGAGTTTACATTGTTGGGGGGGCGTTTGCAAGTTTGAGATTGGTTCCTATTGGGGTTTACAAATCCCCTGAATGGCTTGAGCTGTTTCCTCACTTCTAGATTTGTTGTATCTATAGTTTTTTTTTATAAAAAAAAAAGAAAGAAAGAAAGAAAAATTTAGTATACAAATATGTAAAATATTATAGAAACCACCAAATCTACCAAGCTCCCGTTGTTATAAACCATAATGAAATAATCCCTCGTCGTGTCATGGGAGAACATTAAACATGTCGCATCAAATGTCAAAACTATGATACAGTTGGTTGACCCATAGCTGTGGAAAGAAAATTAACAGAGGGTCAACCGAAAAAGCAGGCGATCAACTGAGATCCTCCAATGTGGCTGCTTTTGGGCGTTCTGGTCGCCTTTCCCAAGTCTTATTCTTTCGTTGTGGATTGTTGTCTCGTTCCCTTGTTGTGTATCTCCTCTCTTTTCTCTCTTCTCATCTTGGCGGCCCGGCCTGAGCTTGACAGCTGCATGATGGCCAGTGGGTCTGTCAGGGCACTGTTAACCTTGTTGATGGTGGCTCTCCTTTGTTCGGACATTACAGCGTCGTTTTTTTTTTTCGGTTTGTTACGTGATGGTCTGAGCTCTGGTTGTCACAAAATACAGTCAGGTGGTGGCTCCTCACCTTGGGGATCGAGGAAGCACGTACAGGAAACTGCGTCAATCAACTCGGATGAAATTATCGTGACTTGAATTGGAAACCCTAGCTTGGAAGAGTGCTGCTTTTGTAAACTCGAGAATTGATCAGGCAACCAGCGCAAGGCCCTCTCAGCTTTACGCCTTGCAATATTCTGCAATCTGTTGCCTGGCCCGAGCGATCAACAGCCCTGCGCTCGGCGAGGTCGGTGCCTGTGTCAGGCTGAATCTCAATTAGCTGCCGACCAGAGTTTTCTTTTTTTTTCTTCGGCATGACTTCTGTGCTCGCTTCCAGCTTAGATGCCGGCATGAGGTCATCCGGCATGGACTCGGGTTGACCATCGCGTACGTACTACGGATATAGCCGCACTTTCGCACGTACCATTTAACCGTCGGAGCCCGTGATGGGCCTCGAGATCCAGACGCGGAAATTAGCCTTTCGTAAACCAGAAATAAAATGGCATTTGATCCAGCTTGAGAGGAGCCAGAGCGGTTGCCGTAGCCCGACGCTGCCAAGCACTTTGCCCTCAATTGTCGTTAGCGCAGCCCAACACAACGGCACCGCAGGATGCCTCGATAGGTGGATGAATCGGCTTCTCCCCCCATGCCGGCACCCGCCAAAAAAGTTAAAGGGATCTGCAAATCAGCAGGGGCAAAAGAGACAGGGAACCGGTGCCCAGCCCAGGAGGCTCGGGCGCCTACCCATGTTTCACCTCGCTGGATTACCGCTCCCACTTGTTGTTAGGCGAGAGCGGTGTCTGCGATGCGGGCAGTTTTGTCAGCGCATCCCGGAAATAAGGTTCGAACTGAAACCCGCTTATACAAAATTTGCTAAATCGGGTCCATCAACTTGCGGCTCAAGGATTGATGACGAACTGGGCTGAGTTGAGGCTGACTTACAGACGCTGAGAAATGAAGAAGGGAATTGGAAACCGAATATGAGAAACAAATGTGGAAGGAAGAAAGAAATACGTGATTGTGATCAGAGTGAATTCTCAAATTGCCATTTCTTTAACCGTAAAGTATATTCCACCCCATCCCTCATCTTTATCCCATCAACAAGGCGGCGAATCGCCCACGGCCCCCGCTCGTGTTGGCTCCCGAGAACCGAGCCAGCCTCCTCAGGCGAAGCTCCACAATTGTCAACTACGGGGAGACCCATTGTTGGTCCCGTCAACCCTCTCCCCTCCCGAAACTGCCTCCCTCTCTTAATTAAAACGCCCGCTGGAGAAATCATGTCTCGCCAGTGCCCTGTCTGTCCTCTCCCTTAAGCTTTTCTAGTTTCCCCCAACGTAGTTTCAAATGCAAGACTCCTCGTGCTTTCCACGGAAAATATTATTTTCACCAATCAGTCAGTTACTTGGCAGCCACCACATCACCAATCGAGTAGGCTTCTGGAAACGCATGCGTAACGGCTTTGAAGCACGTCAGATCGTAGATTGTGGGCAGCCTTACCATACTTATATGACATGCTTCTCCTTTTCCTTGTGAAGCTGTTCCCCAGGTCTCTCGTTCAGTTCACTTCGTTTCATTGCAAGTGCTAGTCACTCCTTTTTTTTTTGCCCAATTTCAACCATCGTTTATTCCGCCTTTTCGATATCGCTTCGCCATGCAGTTCGCTCTCTTGACCCTCCTCGCGTCCGTGGCCTCGGCCACCCCGTTCCCTCGCTGCGTCTCTCGCGGTGTGGACAATGCTTGCCCCGTCATCTTTGACGGCCGTGTCCCGGCAAACGCCTCGCTGTCCGACTTCGACACCAAGAACGGAGGCGACTGGAACCCCTTCAACCCCGGATTCGTCAAGGGCAACAACCTGACCTGGTCCCAACTCATCAAGCTCCCCGAGTCGGACCCCAAGTCCCGATTCGACGCCGGCACTGGCACTCAGCCCCTCGAGGTCACCATTAACGACGACAGCATCTTCCAGAAGCAATACGGTTTCCGGCGCTCAGGCCTCCAGTTCCAGGCTGACAGCAACGAGGGAAGTCCTGCTTCCACGGGCGTTGTGACCCTTCATTTCAGCTTGCTGCAGGATGACAGCCGCCCTCTCAACCTGAGCCATGAGTATTTGGTAAGGAGCCATAGGTCAGAAGCCTCTTTTTCTTTTTACATGGACTGATGAAAATAGAACGTCTGGCATGAGGCGTCCGACTACTCGGCCAATCAGTTCAACTTCCAGTCTGGTGCCCTCATTGATCAAAGCGAGTTCCCCAAGGACACCTGGAAGCTCCTCGACCGCAACAACACACTGATCTGGTCTACTCCCATGAAGACCAGCGTGTGGCAGAACTTCGCCATCACTCTCAACTATGACAAGAAGTACGCACTCAATCCTACCATATCCTGAACAGGATAACTAACAACCACCGCAGCACCATTCAAGCCTGGTACTCTGAGGACCAGGACAGTCTACAGGCTGCCATCGAACCCGTTTCTAACGACAACTCGGGAGAGGGACAGTTCCAGATTGGTGTCTTGAAGAAGCCTACTGGCACAAGCGATGTCGTCAACGCCGGTTTCCAGGAGAGCGGCCTCGACGAGGGCCTCATTTACGGCGGTATCTTTGTGGAGAACAGCAGCAACAACTGCGTTTCCAAGTGATTAATTCTAGTGTAATGCTTGTATTGGAGCATTCTGCCCTGTATTCTTGATACAGCCTGTTGGGTAGGCATGACATCTAATGTGCCCTACCCTAAACCATGTACAAATCCATTTCAAAAAGACAAAGAGTCAAGGAGAAAAGTTTTTTTTAAGATATATACATGTGTGTGTGTGTGTGTTTGTAATAATGAAATATGATTGTGTACAGTTGAATCGCTCTATCATTCTGGAAACTTGATTTCATCAATGTGCGATGACATATTTATCACCCTTAACATTTGTCACCCCTGTCAACCACAAATTTGGAAACATCTGATGTCAACAACACTACTCATCGTGATTAATAACTTTGTTAAAAGAATAGAATATTAAATTAGCCATTAAAATAATTATTTGGATATTAGCAAAACTCTATGGAAGATGTGTCATCGCAACAAATACAACCCTTTCCCAAGACAGCCAAGACTATATATTTCCCAAGTTTGCAGCATGCCAGAAACAATTTCTTCTGACGCATAGCACTGAGTGGTAAAAAAATCTTAGCGAATTGAGTGAAAGATGTTGAAATCGGACCAAATATTTGTCTGATTGGGGGGGGCTAGGCTATTTGAGGCTGGCAAGTTTATGAACGTTGGGTACCATAAAGCCGGCATTGCCCGAGCGCTCTTTTCGAATAAAGCTGCCGTGTGAGACGATATATAACATTTGAAGGTCTGAAATGGACTTGTTCCTGACATGGCTTCTCACCTTCGTCGAATAACATGGCCACTGTCGATTTGTGATGTACGATAGAGCTTCAAGAGGTGCCCTGATAGTGCGTTTGCTGCTCTTCTGTCTTCCCGCCCCCCAGCTTCATATCGTTTTGTAATACTGGAACAAATCACTTTTGGCTTGATGACTAAGGGGGGATCATAATACATTAAGGCCTGCGAGTGAACTATCCACACAGCTGCTGAGATTCCATGGTGTAACAAATGCCGTGTAATACTCATGCTTTCCCGTCCACCTTTTGGCCGTCTTTTTACCCATCCGCCTTCCCGTCATTCCATCATATGGACCTGGACATTTTTAGGTCCAACCAAGTCCTCTTATTTTTTTTCCCCCTGTAATCCACCGTTGTACTCCATGCGCTATCGTTTCATGGGTTTGCCGCCCCATATCCAAAGATAAAAATATATATATGAAAAGCACCAACCAATATAAGAAGAGGGGTAAGTATGTGTAAAGTAAAGAGAATATCGTGACGCATGTAAAATAAAGGAGATTAAGCAACAGTATTTGATATACCGTTTGCTTGAATTCCCTGCGACTGGAGAGAATAATCACCGAGCATTGCAGTTGCAGTTGCAGATGTTAGATATGTATACTGCCAAAGATGGTTGGTGACTATCGAAAGGCTGCTCGGAAGGGACCTTCGACCTTGATTTCTCTAATGCCCTCCGGCATCAGGCGTAACCATTCGTTCCAGCTCTCAACGTCGACATTGTCGTCACTGAGACGGATGGAAAGGTGTAGTTGAGGACTATTTTCATACGAAAGACCACCCCGCATGGGACTGCTCTGGTACAGGGGTGCCAATGAGATGGATGGTAGCCTTGAGTTACCCGAAGCCATCATGTGCAACGGCGATGGGTAGCTCGTAAGCACCTCCTTTTCTGGGTACGTTTCTTGCACTATTCTGGGATAGTGCGAGAACAGGTTCGAGTGCAACTCGACAGCTGATAGCGGGCCGTTTTGGCGGATCACCCGAGTTCGTAGCTGTTCAGCTAGCGTGCGGGTAAATGCACATCTGTCCACCGAGTAGAAGTGCTCCTCTGACACAGAGGCAGCGACAAGTTCGAGGATACCCTGTTGCCGGACCATCTTTGTGGTGGGGTAATAGGCGGCGTCCATGATTATGAGGGTGTCAGCAACGGACTCTTCAAGGATTTGCTGGATTCCTCCCCATCGAATTGTGGAGGCCCTCTCGGGATCTCTCGAGCTGCAGGCGAGTCAGATGATTGTCAATTGCCAGCCAGAATGTGTCCGTACCTTGCCAAGACCATATCCCGATTTCCATCGAGAAAGGTATGGCCTACATAAAAGACAATCTTGAGTACATCCCGAGTGTCGCAATCCTCGGCAAAGTCACCGATTTGCCTAGAGAGCCACCTCCAAGAGCTTTTGTTGCTTTCTGACGAGGGGGGAATAGCCTGAACCTGGAAGTCATAGTTATAGTACTTTTCAAACACATCGGCTAGTTCCCTAACAGCGGACTGAGCATTAGCCACGTCGTCATCATCCTGCCAAAACAGGAGAAGAGCCTGAACACTAGTATAGCGGTCGCGGCCTGGGGTGGAAAGCATGCGCCCGATGTTTGTTTGCAAGTCATTTTTCAAACTTTCAATGCCTGGGAGAGATAGTGACTTCTCAAGGCGGGGCCCGGAGGGCAAGGGAGTTCGGATGCGAGCCTCACTCAGCGGGGGTCGGCCAGGCTGGTGAGGCGCTGGGGTATTGGAGTCAATGTCCATCTCTTGGGTGTCGTGAGTGTACATTGACTGCATATTTGCCATGGCGGGTGCGGGGCTGAGAGGTCGGCCTGCGGCAGCGAGGGACGGCGCAATGTCCTGGATGGTGGGACTGTGAGAGCGATGAAACTTGTTGACCACATCCTCCCAAGTCATGTTGTGATGGCTCGGATGGCACTTGAAATAAAAGAAGAGAGCATTAGCATACACACTGGATGAAGGAGAACAGATGAAGATTGAGTGAGTATGAATTGGGTGGAAAAGCACGGGAAAAGGATAAACTTACAGCAACCCTTCGTCTTCGGCAGTCGCCGCAGGCGCCCAGCTTTCTGATTAGGGCAGCGCGCTCTCTAGACTGCTGGGAAAGGGGCCCGGTCCGTCTCCTGCTCGTGCGGCGGTTGTTAGAGACGTCGGAGCCATCCTTTACAGAGAAAATAGACTGGTGCAGGTTAGGAGAGGTTTCGGCACTATACGATGTGTTGTTGGTCTCCGTGGAGGCCAGGGTGGCGGTGGTGGCTTGGGTTGAGATGGAGGAGCTCGTGTCCTTCCTCACAGGCGGCGACAGTGGCTGCAAGTGATGATGAGAGTGCTGGTGCTGGTGTTGGCGCTGGTGCTGCTCGAACGAGTAATGCGCCGGGGAGCTGGGCGAGGGCTGTCGCAGCGGGGGGAGCTCATCGGAGCCGGTCGCAAGCGAGGGGATGGGTGCAGTCGCAGAAGCGGAAGCGGCGAGCGCAGGGAGCGAGGCTGGAGGAGCTGAAGGCGAAGAAATTGGAGGCAGGAGAGGCGTAGGATCAGTCTCGGATGTCGAGAGAGGCTGCGAGGGGGACGGCGATGGCGGGGGTTGCGGCTGTTGTGGGTGTTGTTGGTTGATGGGTGCCGGAGCTGGCGCCGAGGCAGTCGTAGGCGCAGGCGAGGGCGCGCCAGTGGGAGCTGGAGGGGCCTCGACCAGGCCGCTGCTGGATGAATTCATTGTAAAGAACGATGGGGAGGGACAATTCGCGTTGGGCGCAGAATGTCAAAAGCCCATTATCCCAGAGCGAGGGCGCAGCGAGTCGATGGGATATAGCAGTCGGGAGGAGGGTCGGTTGGCGGCGGGACGGCGGGTTAGTATTGGTCGGCGGCGTCTGGTGGCACCGAATGGGCAAGTATTGGCTGTGTGCGCCGCAGCAGGTAAGAGAGGCACGGATGTATGCAGGTGCAATAGAGGAAGAGGGAGAAGAGGGAAAGAGATGCTGGACCGTATGTAAGGCAGGTGTAGTGCAGCGGCAGCGGCAACGACAAGAATATTAAGGCAAGGTGGGAAAGCAAGTACGACCTATGTAAGAGGCGTGTAGAGCGAGGAGGAAGGATGTGGGGGAGTGCGGATATGAAGACACTGGGAGTGGGAATCGGGGAGTGAGACTGGCGAGAGTGGGCGTGGGCGTGGGCGTTGGACCCCACCAACTATCTGGGAAGTCGCGTCCCAGGTCAGGTCGATTCGAGTCGAGGGCCACCAAGAAGGAGGCGGGGAGGAGAGGTACCTTCGGTAGGTACCCGTGACGTAGCTCTAGCGCAACTTTACCAGCTAGAGTAGGTGACTGAAGGGAGCTAGTGGGTTGCAAGCAGGGAGCCAATGCGCCGCGAGGTGTGCGGGTGAGAACAGCGAACGCAACCCTGGTGAATTGTATGGTGGCGGGCGACAACGGTATAGTCGAAGAGAGTGTGTGGGATTTTACAGATGCCGAAACGATGGGCCGGATTGATGGATCGGGCAGGGGAATAGCACGGAAGCGAGAAGCTATACAGGAGACGGCGCGTGGTAATCGAGACGACTTCAATGGACGGGTGGATGTACGGACTAGATGACGGGTGGATGTACGGACTAGATGACGGATGGAGGGGTCATCGTCGTCCCGTCGGACTTGTCTCGCTATCCTAGCTTCGCGGCGCCCGTGGCGGCGACGGCGGCGCCTCTGTTCACTGTGATGTGCTGAGTCTTGCAGCGAGGCCAGATCTGCCAAGGGCCGGGGCCGGGCTTCGTTTTTCTCTGCCTTGCTTTTGGCATTTGTTTGCTTGGTAGGGCTTTGCTTTGTTGGTCTACACTATGCTATGCTCTTTGTGTGTGTGCTGTCTCGCACTTTTGCCTGGGTCGGGCGACGAATAGCAGCATGTCTCCCTGGAAGCGTCCAATGACAGGGCCCGGCTGATGCAAACTCGGGGATGGCTGCGGCACGCCGCCCACAAGGCAGAAGAAACAAGGCGTAGCCGCAGCAGCGATCAATTTCGTGGGACCCCAAAGGGGATTGCGGGTTTCGTTCGGTTTGGTGGTTTGTTGCAGGCGGACGCAAGTCATTGGACGGAAGTCATTGGACGGAGCCCGCCGGTGCAGCATGTTTGCGGGCCGGGGCACGGAGACAGGGAAAGCGAGGAAAAAGGGTCGTATATACGAAAGGGAACGAGGCGCATAGCTGCGGATGTGAAGGAGTGTTTTGGGCAGTGATGTTTTTGTCCCAACTTTCCTTTTCACCTTGTTTCTGTTATTGGCGGAGCGGTTCTGGGAGCGATTTCTTGCCCTGCTTGCTGCTTGCTAATGGTGGGTAAGGCGTGGCACTCAGGTGAGTGCTGAGAAGCCCAACGGTGAGCCGCCGGCAGAGGGTAATTGAAAGCCACGGTCAGAAAGAGGTGAGTACCAAGAGGGTCTTGGAGGCCCGCGAGTGGGTACGGATGCGGGTGCGGTGCGGCCAAGGTGGGCGGGCAAACGGTAATGGAAGGGCAAGGGAGCAGAGGCGGGCTAGGGCTCCGGACGAGCGCCGAGTGATGGCAGTCAAGGGGAGGGAAAAAGATGGAGAGGGATGGGGTCCATGTGGAGCTCGCGTGGCATGTGGGAGCTGACGGCCAAGCACAACCCGAGAGAAGGGAGCACAGGTGGCAGAAGCTCAAACAGAAGCATACATGGAAGCACTCGCTCATCGCCCTCAAACAGATGCACAATGGAGACAATGAAATGGAAGTGAATGTGCGAGACAGCGAGGGGGTGTACCGAAAGGTATCCACCACCCCGGGGGTTACAGAGAGAGAACCGGGCCGGGACTTGGGGGCGACAATTTGGGGGGCGCACTTTGGCCCCTTGGTTGAGGGACGAATGCTCAGGTGGGTAGGGGGGAAAAAAGGGTCTGAATATTTGGTGCGGCGAGAAATCAGCCCAAGGTGCGACCAAGGTCAGTCCAGGTCAGTGGCCGGCCCACGACCCGGGTTCTGTCGGCATCGTGGGTTTGGCAACGATGTTTGCACACCTGACTGCGGCATAGGAGGTCAGGTGTGATCGATGAATGTGGGTAGGCTCAAGGTACACCAGGCACGTTAATATGACAGGCACGGTCCCATGCCTCTTGGGTTGGGCACGGCAATCGACTACCGTGGCATGGCATACCATGAGTCCATGACCTTGACCTTGACCTTGACCATGGCGATGAAGCCATGACCTCTTTTTCTTTCTTTCTCGTCACGTTGATTTGGGAGGGTCCAGCTTTGCTGATCAGTTGAACCCATGCGGATGACATGGTTAGGTAAGGGGCATTGGTGATAATGGATACCGACGACGATAGCTGGCATCCTGATTACCATTGAAAATGGGCGAATGGATATGAGGATATCCGAGTGGACTGCAGAATGGAGACGCGCCAACGCGGTGGGCATCCAAGGTGAGACGATTTAGGCTTAGGCCGGATATCCATCCCGGCCGAGCATTTATCCTCTCTCAAAACTGTCCTGCAACTACCAAGCTGACAGGCAATCCAACACCCTCGCTCTAAAGTACACCCATGTGCGCAGCAGTAGGCCAGAGGTTACTTTGCAGAAATCCAATCCCGTCCACCGAAGTGCTGGGGTTAGTGTTGCGCGGCGAATAGGCGGCGGCTCTGGCGGCAATCTTGCTAACAAATCGTCTCGGCTGTTTGGTCCGTAAGCCCAGCATCTGCCCATCTTGGCGAGATTCTCTTTTTTGAATTTTCTTTTTTCCCTATTAGTCTGCTTGTTTTGGGTTCCCCGGCCAAGTCCCGCATAGGTCAGGTTTATTCCACCTTGTTTTCGTCTGCCTACCTTTCCCACACTTCTGTTTCCCTTGCCTGTTCTTGGGGCGGACTATTCCCCTTAGCACACGCCCCTAGCCTTGTCCCTCTTGTTCCTTTTCTTTTTCTTGCGGTTTTCTAGCCTCCGATGTCGATGTCCCACTTTGTGGCACAGACCCCCGTCCCGCGCACACCTTAGAGCATTTACCGTGGAGTGACCCGTGGTGTGGAGCGGAGCGGAAGAGTGAGGGTGAGGGTGAGGGTGAGGGTGAGAGTGAGAGTGAGAGAGCCGGATGTACATTGTAGATATCTCGGGAACCTGCCCATGCCATGACATGCCAGGACCCAAGACTTTTCTTCCGGCCGAAATGGACACACACGGCCCAACATGAGGCACCGTGGCAGCAGGGATGTGCAAACCTGACAGTAGCAGCATCTCTCTAACAAAATGCAGATGCCGTTTCGAATCAGACGGTGCGTTTCGGTCGGAACGACGAACGGCATTGCAAGTCCCCCCCGTTCCGCCCCGGAAAGCCCGCTGTCCCCAGTCAAGTCAAGTCACGACATGCGCACCACGCACCACGCACCGCACACCCATGCTCACCTGTTCCCCTCCTCCCCGCCACAACGCAAGACAGACCCGTTTTCAGCCCGGGTTTCTTTTCTTTTTTTTCTGCTCGACTTGCTTGGCCTTTCGGTCAGATCAAAAACCCGGGCTTCCTTTATGTTATGCGCGGTATGCGATGGAGCCCCCTGCCTGGCCTTCTGTAACCCCCTCCACCCACTCCCCAATAGAAATGAAAGCATATCTGTACCACAACACATGAATGTACCGAACGTGTGCAGCACGTACGCATGTGTGCGGTGCATCAATGTCGAGAGGTGTGCGTATGTGCGCGTGGCCGCCGCTGGGGTCCTGGTCCTTGTTGGGCGCATGGCCAGAGGACAAGGCAATTGAGTTTTTCCCTGGGGTTGTGCGCACAAGCAACGGCTAAGATGCTGGAGCAGCTGTTGAAGGCATTCAAAGAACCCTTTCCCTCCTCTGTCCATGGTCAGAGCTTTGCATCAAGTCGAAAGGTCGCGCAGATCCCATCAGGCTTTCATGACCCGATCCTTGCTCCCGTGATGGGTTGCTGCTGTCACATAGCTCCAACCCTATCCCATTATGCCCTAACCTCCCTAACCTCCCTAACCTTTGTCCGATCCCCCTCACGATCCATCGTCGTTCCCCATCCTGTTTCTGTCGACTCTCGTGATGCTGCGTCTCGCACTCATCCCTCCCTCTCGTTTTCACCGGCCGCCCGCCCCGGCCAGCCTCACCGCCCGTCTGCAGCTGCGATAGGCCCGTAGCGATATCGCTGTTGGATGCCCTCTGTCCTAATTGATGCTGCGTCCTTGGCTGTCCCCTCGGTGGTCGGCATAGCATGGCATGCACCCCGATGTCAACCCCCCTCTCGCTTAATCCAAGGCTATTTTTACTTCGCGACTCACCTTACTGCTAGCAGACCAGTCCAGACCGTCCGATGCCATGCATACCCATAGCACATACATGAAAGTACAATCGACGCGAGCTCTTCTTCTTTTTCTTTTTTGCGACGTGCCGTGCTGTAAGTAGTTGCGCAAGCAGACATGTTGGGGGGAGCATGTGAAGAAGCGATACCACCACAATACTTCTGTTTCGTTGTCTTTGCATCGCTGAGTGTCTTGTAGTCCCTCCCACGGAGCCAGAATGTCTCACCGATTCTTGGACATCAGCCATGCGTTAAAAAAAAAAAAAAAAAAAAGAGCTTCTCCATACTTTTTCAATAACCTTGGCCAGTGATCATTCGCAGATCTGCAAAACTACATACACAGTACAGCTCTCCGAAGCCGATCAAGGCCTGCTGAGCAGCCAACCTCGCTGTGAGACTTCAGCCAAAGGAGGCTCCGCTTTCCCAAACCGTCGCCTAGATTTACCCGCGGCTAAGCAATTGGTTGCGTGGTGCTTGGGAGGGACCCAAATCTCTACTCCAGCTTTGCTCTAGCTTCAGAACGACATGCCCACCCTGGCCTCCCCCCCATCCCCATGTCAAGGCTCCACGCCCCTCCATCTCCTACGCCCCACGCCCCATCATCTCCCATCCATTATTCACTGCCTGCTTCCTCCGTTGCGCCTCCGGGACACGGAAATGGGTGAATGGAGGTTGAGTTAGAGTGGACACTTTCAAACGCCGACACACGCACACACACACCCCCTCGGGGCGGCTCCAGAAAGAAAGAAAAAGACCACCACAGAGGAGACACAGGAATAAATAATAAGGCAATTAAAATAATAAAAAAGCCACTCAAGCAAAGCCAGGACAATAATAGGTTGATTGCGTATACCGAACGACTTGGCCAAATCTACTACTGCACCTCCCGCGCGACTACTTTTCCGGTTCTCGGTGAGAAGGGCGAGGTTCGCGCCGCACTGGTCAGGAGGAGACAACTTTGGAAAGCAAATCTACAACGGCCGGGGCTCGCCATTCCTCGGGGGAGGTGCCAGGGCAGGGAGGGGCTGAGTTGCTGTGAACAGACCATGGTCCCAGCTCACGACGGGGTTCATGGTGTTACTCGTCTTGACTTGATCTAGTTGCCGTAGGCCAACTTTAGTAGGTGACCTTGCAAGTTCGGTAACATCCCGAGCCTCCTCCACACGAGGGAGAAAAAAAAAGCGAGATACAACTATAACGCAGGGAGAAAAAAAAAGAAAAAAAAGGTAGACACAGTCACACGCTTTTTTTTTTTTTGCTGACAGCGAGCTTGGCCACCCTCGTACCAGTGCGTACGCCGCACGTATGGCTTGCTTGCCGACCGCGGCCATGGATGGCCCGTCATCCCGTCCCTCCTCTTCCCTCTCTCTCCCTCCCGCGTCCTTGTTCTCTTGTGAATATGCATGACAGACTTGCGCGCCGCCGCCACTCTTTTCCCGCCAGTCGCCGTCGCCCTCACCTCGATTATTCTGGCAAACACCCACCTTGGCCCCCCTCCCCCATATTGAAATGCCGGAGAAACCAAAAGAAGAAATTCAACCACTGACCGGTGCGCTTTACTCCGGTCTCGGGAACATTCCTTTGCTTCCTTTTACCTTTTAGGCTTGTTTCTTGAAAAAGCGCGTGTTTTTTCTTGGTGTTGAGCATCTCCAAGTTCTCGACATCACATTGTCTTTCTTTAGCTTTAAAAAAAGGGATCCCTTCCGAACGGACATGTATTTCCAGACACATCGACTCACCTGGCCTCACCCCAGATGGGACCCTCTCCCCCTCAAACCCACACGGTCTGCATACCCGGTCCCTGGCTCCATATTATTTTCTTCTTCTGCTTCTTAATTGTTTCCTTGATATATTTTTTTTGGTCTTCCAAGACGGTTTCACCGAGGTTAAGAGCGGCGGCGCTGGCCGTGTCTCCGGGGCCCCATTCCATTTGCCTCACCTCCCGGGACCACGACGCAACAGTGTGTGCCATCAGCCGCCACACACAGGGCATGAGCGATGTATGGCACGATGCAGCAGCCAGAAACACGCCCATGCATGATGCCATTGCGCCCATCCCCTCTCGATGGAAATGCCTCGTTTCTCTCCGACTTCCCCTCTTCCTTCATCCGTGTACTTGGTGCTTGTGATCTCCCCCAGTCCTTCACCGAGATGACAATGGTCCCCCTCCCTGGCGGGCTTCCATTCAATTCACCAGGGATAAGGGTCAAAGACACTCAACTCAACCCCCCTTCCAGGTCCATCCTGTTCCCCTTCCTCTTCCCTACTCGTCCTTCTCATCATCATCAGATGCCGTCCATGACTCCACCCCCACTGCCTCTACTGTACCTAACACTGGGCCGGCTCGGAGCGGCTGGGCACGGTGAACGGAAGACAAAGACCGAATGCCACCGCTGGGTCGGGACCGTCAAACATCGTCTCACCACCGCACAGACTTGCCGGTTCCGGCTCACCATGTCCCTCACCTTTTTGCCCCCTCCCCTTCCCCTCCCAGCACCCCGGACAGTCCAGGAACCAAGGCCGTACATAGTACGTAGCTCGCATACATATACGAAATACTACGGTTGTAAAGGGACAAGTCGAGTCTGAAGCTATGTCACCCCTTGTCTAGTCGCACGACTCGGCATGCGCCCCCCCCCCCCCCCCTGTCGTCCAACAGACTTGCGCCATCTTATCTCAAGTACGTGCGTGTTGCCCAATTACAGCCAACTTGGCAGGCATTCCCGAGGAACCGGTCGATCGGGACATAGCACGCCGAGTTCAGTCCGCTGCCTGTGTTCTGCTCGCTCTGCCTTCGGGCAAACTCCCCGATGCCCACGCACGTTACATAATCGTTGTCTCTCCTGTCTGTCACTGCATCACCCTGAAGCCTATAGATGGTGCTGCATTGCGTTTAGATGCGCACTGCAGTGCTGTAAGATAGACTTGGCCAAATCCCCGCCGATCCATGTTCCCGACCTCCCCTCACTTCAGACGGGCCGGCGTCTGTATGTATGTACAGCGTGTATCGTGCATGTGTGTCTTGCTGCGCTGGTCAAACAGCCTGCTGCCGCGCCAGCGGACAAGGCCATGGATGGTTTGATCCACGCGCCAACATTGCTCCAATGCACTTGTGTCATGGCCTCAACGGCAATGAAAACAAACTCTGCCATTTGTCATGTTTTGCAAATTCCCAAGTCTATCCGTTAGTCGTGGTCCACGTGGCCTCGGTACCGAATTTCAGCCAGCCCGAAACCCCTTTGACCTGTGCCCGACGACGCTCTAACGCCCCCAAGCGACATACATAACAGTCGCGAGAAACATAGAGTACAGCCCAGATGCTAATAATACACGCGCTTTTCCGGTGACATGAAACGATTATTCCAACAAAAAAAAAAGAAAATAGGAAAAGAAAAAAAAACAAGCCCAAGATTGAGTCACGAAATCACCACTCTAGGTTCCGAGACCATGCATCGCTATGATATTCTCCCTTCTTGTCCTTGGAGAACCCAATGTCATCCCGCTTGTCATCCACGAGCCTCCCCCACTCGAGGAGTAGCCTGAATAGGTACACCTCCATGTCCTTCTCCCCCAGTGCGTCTTTTGCCCACTGACTTCCTTGGTGCCCAATCCATGATGCGTCGTCTCCGTGCGCGGGGATGTTTGTATCTCGGCCGTTGACCTTGCCGCGCTTCTCTGTCCCCGTAAAATACGAAAACGTGGTGTGAAGGGATTGGAACCGTAAATCGATAGGTACAAAGTGCAGCCAGGGCGTCAGCCGCTCCGTGTACCATGTGCGGAACATGGTAGCGAGGAAGGGTACACTTTGAGACCGCAGCATCCGAAGAAGCTCTCGCGGAGGACCCCGGTCCTCATCCATGACAACAACGTAGCGGTATTCTAGTGGCTCCTGCTCTTCGTCTTCACGCGAGCCATACACCTCCTTGACAAGTCCACAGTTGTGTCCGGTACAGCCCGTGTAGTTGCTAATTCCCACGCTGACAGGGAC
Organism: Calonectria crousiana; assembly: GCA_013406985.1. Classification (NCBI taxonomy): domain Eukaryota; kingdom Fungi; phylum Ascomycota; class Sordariomycetes; order Hypocreales; family Nectriaceae; genus Calonectria; species Calonectria crousiana. The sequence continues at coordinate 98,052 of VTGD01000040.1, read as the reverse complement.
GACGCGGTTTGCCTCAAATAGAGATACCTTCTCGAACCCATACTTGGTTGCTTTTGAATCCAACGGGAGCACCATGATTATTTCGTCTTCGGGCTTGGGGTGGCTGATCATGTTGAGCAGTCGGAACTTTGGGCTCCCTCGCAGAGCCTGGTCGCTGATCGCCCCCTGCTCAAGCTGACCCCGCCAAAATAGGGTGTCATATCGCCGCCGCCAATCCCAATCGATATCTGGGCGATCTTCCTGGGCCCTGGGAATTGGAATTAGAATATCCTGGAAGGGCTCTGCTTTCGAAGAGCTGAAAAGGGGCAATAGATCCCGAATGGGCTTTTCATTTGGTGATGTGAGGGACATGCCGTGGAGGTATTTGATATCCGCCTGCGCGCAAAATTCCATCGACCTATCCCAGTTCACCATCAGAGGACCTCGTGAATGTCGTCGGATACAGTTCGAACAAAATTCGCCAATGTGCCAGTATGGGTTGGTCCGGGTTTGTGAGCCTGGTGCACATCCATCCACTTGCATTTCTCGATAGTCTGTTGGTGATATAGAAGACACTTTTGGAAGCGTTGACAGAACTGGGGCTTCCCTGGGTTTCGCAAATTCTGTAGTGCCGTTCAATTCCCCTTGCTCTGTAGATCTTGAGACCAAGTTGACAATGGGGGATAAATCTACGTGACTGAGACCGTTTGCAACCTCCCATGAGGGGAGAACACGCGGCGTTACATCAAGATTGATCGGGAGAATCATGTCTGGCAAACCCTGGGAAAACTTGTTAATCATGGCCACGAGAAGATCTAACTCCTCGGCCTTGCCCACTCCCGCGGCCAAAGAACCTGATGCCTTCCCATCCTTGATCTTGATCGTGTGAACACCTGGAAGCTCTGTGATGCGAGTAATCCTCTTACGGAGGGCCTTTGGCGACATAGCAGCAAATGGGCGCAAGTCGCTCTCGATTTGATCGAATTTGTCAATGACGACAGTGTCCTTTGCAAGCTCGTACCATTGGTCAAAGTTGGGTGGCGGGTTTTTGTCTTTGTGGTTTTCCTGGTATACTCTGACTGCAACTGGCAGGCTACCGCTGACACTCGCCTGACGCAGCCACTTATCATGTTTGATGCTGGCCTTGTAAATAGAGTCACTAAGAGGATGTCGGTTTGCAAATGACTGTGGTGATTCAATTGTGATGTAGACGGTTGTTCCTACTGCAAGTCCAAAGAGGAGGGCGACGAGCAAAAAGCGTCGAATGCAAAGAATTGAGCGCAGTTCATGGACGTAGGCGAAGATAACAAACCCAATGCTAATTGAGTATAGGGGAAACACGGTTGTCGACCGTGAAGAATGAAGATAATCTCCATAGCGGTAAATGTTTACGCCTGTGCCCACTATCCCAACGAGGAACGTAATGATACTGGAAGGGGTGAGCGGCGATGTTTCGCAAACCCAAAGAGTCGCAGATATCATCAAGACAGCAAATGCAAAGCTGTCTACAATGATGTCGAAACCATACAAGAAGCCGAACCCTGCATGTAGCACGCGGGAACCGGTAAATAGCCTATGGCCGAACCAAATCGTACCCATACAGAGCGATGATAGGGCAAGAATTGAGGCCAGTGTTCGTAAACGGAGTTTTGCTCCCCGAGACCATGCTAATGTCCGCCACAGCAGAACAACAATTAGGGCATCAAGAAGAAGCCCTAAGCATTGTAAAAGCAGTGTCATCCGCTGACTCTCAAGAGGAGCGAAGCAGACATAGGTGGAAGACATTACCTGACTTACTACCTTATAAGTTCCAGTAGAAAACATGAGGGCACTCATGAAGGCTATAGTCAGAGATACCCGAGGGCCTGTGAACCACTCATAGATGTCGTCAAAACAACTGCGCCACGGATCATCCGGATCCTCAGCAGGAGGAACGCCCCATTTGCGGCGAGTGGCAAAGATCTCATAAATAAATAAGGCCATGCAAAGAAATGACTGCATGGGAAAATTAGTATGGTGTAGCAAATGACAGGTTGAGGAGTAAGGTATACCTCAACACCAGGAGTAGAGCATTGCTGCTGGTAGTTGACGCGATGGAAAATCTCAAGACGAAACACAATACACATGATCAAAACAGGTAGAGAAAGGCGTCGCGGACGTTGAGGCATGTATGGGTTTGGTCCGTTGGGCGTTTCCTTGGCCGCGCCATCAAGGAGAGGGGCATAAGTCCGACGCTGAGGAGCGTTGAACCGCCCGTCAGCGCCGGGAAGCCATTTCGTGAAATAGCTGAGCCCATAGCAAATAGTGCCCGACAAAAGAAACACTAGGAATGATGAAAGACGGGGGCTCTCTATGGGGCATGGTCAACATGGTTTCTTAATAAATGGGCTTGTCTCAAGCATGTGATACGAACCTGTTAGGGAATGGCGTTCAAAAGATTGGGATATGTAAAAGAATGAAGCCGCAGCGCTATCGCCAAGAAAGAAAAAAAGTCAGTGGTGAGCAGTTTATGAGAAGTCAGAAGGATGGAAAGGTTGGTTGTACCACATAGATGATAGTTGGACTACCCAATTTGGCGCCATGATGACTGAAGTGAGCGAGGATGAAAGGTGTGAATGGGCAGCGTTACGTATGCTGTCGTGGTGCCGGGTGGTTCAACACAAGCCGGCAAAAGTCAACATATCGTCAAGGCTCGTATTCCAAAAACCAAATAAACTACGCAAAGATGAAAACGAAACAACACGGGTCAATATCAACTTAGCGGGGGGTGGTGAAAGCGCATTCGTCCAGGTTCATGATCAAGATCGATGCTGCCCTTCCCAGTTCGAGATCAGGGGCTGTCTCTCTGATGTGGCAGAAAGCCTTGGCGGGGGTTACGTAAGCCTCTAATTTGGACGAGAACTCGCCATGATGTCAAGGGGCCACCCTCCACTCGTATTGTTCTTTAGTGGGCTGACAGGAGGGAGGTGTGCTATTTTTGGCACATTGGCCCCTGGGCTCTGCAGCCCATCCACTGAAGCTGGCGTGTCTACTCTCCCGGGTCACCCCTCGCGCCAGGGATTGATGGAGCTGTATCCAAACCTCACACATTTCAACGATTCGGGATGTAATAAGTCACCAACGCGTCCTCCTTGGATCAGCCTGACAAACCCGTTCCTCCGCCATGGCCGGCTTCAACGACGTGCCCTTTATCAGGGGCCTCGCCGTGCCCTCCGTTTGCGTCCTCATCGTCTTCCTAGGCTACTTTTCCCAGCTTGTCTTCCGCTTCTCGTCCATCGATCCTGGCCCGCTCACGCAGAGCCAAACCATCATCTTCAACTCTCTACTAGTCCTCCTCTGGATTACATACTACCGCGCCATCACCGTCGACCCGGGCAGCTATGTCTTCGCCGAGCGTGTTCTCGACGCCGACAGCAGTCGCTGGTGCAACAAGTGCAATGCCCCGAAACCGCTTCGCGCCCATCACTGCCGCCACTGCGGTCGCTGTATCCCCAGGATGGACCACCACTGCCCTTGGACCGCCAACTGCGTTTCGATGACAACGTTCCCGCACTTCCTACGATTTCTCATATACACAAACCTATCACTGTGGTACCTGGGCCATATGCTGTGGCAGCGCTTTGCCATCCTCTGGGAGAACCGCCTGCTGCCTGCCTATCTCGGACCCAGTCTCCCTGGTATGATAGCCTTGTCGGTAATCTCGCTCGTCTGCTTCTTTACCTCCCTCGCCCTCTTGATTATGGTCGTCACAACCATTAAGAGCTGGGTGGTTAATCAGACCATGATTGAGATGTGGGAGGAAGAGAGACACGAAAACCTGGCCTCCCGACCAGAAAAGGATTGGTGGGACATTATGGGCCCTAATGGCGAGAAATTCACATTCGAGAAACTCGAGTTTCCTTATGATGTTGGTTTCTTCAGGAATATGTCGCAAGCAATGGGTACCTTCAATGTTTTGCTCTGGCTCTGGCCCTTTGCTGGAAATCCCACAATCTCCACTGACGGCCGTGGATCCGGCTGGGAGTGGGAAGAGAATGGTTTCAACCGCATTGAGGGTCTATGGCCACCTATGGACCCGGAAAAGATTCGCCGGGCCAACAGAGCGTGGCCGGCAGCCAGGAGAGACTATGCTGAAGAATTGAGGCTGGCTAACCTGAACCCCGAGCAGCAAAAGGCCGAGTTTAGAAAACGGCAAGTTGCGGATGAACGGCGGAAGAGAGCGTTGCTTGTGGAATTAGAAGAACTGGACGATTACGACATGTACGATGACGAGGAAGACGAAGACGAAAAAGTATACGAACAGGGTTTCGATGGGAGGCCAGGGTGGACTAATTCGGAAGGGGATAGATTACGAGACTTCGGTGTTGCAGAGGATTCTGATTCGGGAGATGACGATGAAGACGTCCCCCTCGCTGAGTTGATACGGAGACGAAAGGTGCTTACAAAGGATGGGCATGACGAATAGAACAAAACGGTCTTTCTAATTTGGAACAATTCGACCTTCTACAAAAACTAGAAGGCTGGTAATCAATGTGTATAAGCGCCTGGTTTACTCCAAGCATCCAGACATCCTGCCCATACTCTTGCCAAGCACCAATAAAACACAGCCGTAACGCTTCCCACTGGGGCATTTTCATCTTCGGTTGCCCAAACTGATCTTGTATACTATGGAAAGTCTCTTTTCGCTTAGGTGTGTTTGCAGGTTTGAAAATAAAAAAAATCGACAAATGTATCATAATTTGACCCCTCAAGATCGTGAAGCGTAACTTCGTGTCAACTACCAATCGTCGTCGTCTTCCTTCTCCTTTTGCATGGCATTCTTGCGGGCGAGTAAGGCATCCGCCAAGCTGCCGGCAAGACTGGGGGTAGGTGTGTTGCTGCGGCTGCCATCGGAGCCATTGGCGCCGTTGAGGCTCATGCCAGAGTCGCGCTGTTGCAGATCAGCAGGCTTGCGGTATCCTGCTGGTCGCTTAGCCGGGGGTTGTGGGGGAGCTGGTTTGGCTTTTGGCGGAGCTGGGGGCGCACGAGGAGGAGCTTGCTCCTCAACATATGCAGCCGGAACCCACGCCTGTCCGTTGCCCTTCTTCGCTAACCACCAACCTGCAATAAAGTCAGTCAATCTCGCATTTCCCCTCCAAACCTTACAGCGGTTTCACTTACCATTGTTTTCCTTTTGAACAATCTCAACCAGCTCACCGGCGAAAATAGAGAGTTCATTCTCTCGCTGGCCGGCAAAGTCATAGAGCACCTTGGCCATAACCTTGGGGGGCTTGGCTGGAGCAGCGGGAGGAGGTGGAGGGGGTACTCGAGCGCCAACGGATCCCGTGCTCCCTTGATTCCTTGTGTGGTTCGCAATCGTCTTTTGCGCGGCAGGTGCCAGCGCACTGGCTATCGAAGCTCGAGGGTTCGCAACCGGGGTCGGAGTTGGGGTGGGAACAGCAGCAACAGCGGCGACGGCCGCCGGGGGCTGCGGTACCGCTCTTGCACCTGGTCGGGCCTGGGGAGTCCGGTTGTGTGTGATTCTAGAAGGCCGTCCTCCAGGACCGCCCGGCTTGATAAGCTTGCCACGAGTTATAGGCCTGGGAGGTACAGGCTTGCCCTTAGGTGTGGGCTTTGAGACGGAGTTGGGGGGTTCGCCAGCACGAGTATGAACGGCACCACTCTTGTAAAAGTCGACAGGCTGTTGCGAGTCCTTTAGGACCTTAACAGCCTGCATCTTGTTCGGTTTTTTTGCGTATTCAATCACTTCACCAATCTTGAGGTTGAAGCCACCAGGCATCACACGCTGCATCTGGGTAAACATTTCGGTCTTCAACACACAGTTCATCAGAGGATCCGGTTCCTGTGGTGAACCAACACCCAGAGAGAACCAATCATCACGAGCCGTCGATGTGCCTAGGAACTTGATTGCACCCAATGGAATGGCTTTCTCAACCACGATCTGGTTCTGGCCATTGGCCACGACCTGAGCAAGAACATAGAATTTGCTGTTCGTGACTATGATGACTCGAGGGCTAGGCTTACTCGACCGACCAAACTTAGCTTCCAAAATCTCACCTCGGCATGAGAACACAGTCTTCTCGTTCGAACCGATGTTAGCAGAGTTGCGAAGTTGAGAGCCGGGGCCCTTGCTAGCATTGATTCCCAAGTAGTCACCAAGGAACCTTCGGGAACCAAGCAAACTCATGCGCCGCCTCTCTTTGCGGCCCTGGAGTACCCGGTGGCCTTGGTCACGGAGCTGCAAATACTCGGCACCGGTTCGCTTCTTCCTCCAGAATCGTTGGATTCGAGTTGCAGATTCAGCTCGGTAGGCAAGATAGGCTCTCCACATTCTCTGGATTCGAGTGGCCATGTTGTGCCAGTACCTATCTCTCATGTGCTCAAGAGCAAACAGCGTCTCGGGAGCCTTGATGAACGCCTTTGTGACACCCATCTGCCACTCCTCTTTAGGGATGCTAGTATCCTTGAGAATCTGTCGAACAGCCTCCTCAGTAGATCCCTGCCACGTATACTCACCAGCATACGAAGTGGCGGGTGACAGAAGGAAAAATCGATCAACAAACTTGTCAAAGTCCTGACGATAAGCAAAACCAGCACGACGAATGCGTACATTTTCTTGTAGGCCGAGGTACTTGATTTGGTGGAGAACATTGGGGCCGTTGTACTCAGTGGGCGACTTGTTCTCGTTGGGCTTGATGGTACGGATGTAGGAAGGCTGGCATTTCATGAGCGTATCAACCAGAGCGTTGGCCGAAGTTCGGATTCGGTCACCAGCAGATGGAGGCTGCTTTCGGTTGTCTTGATCAACCTGGTGAGGGAACAAGGTATGTACAAATCGGTTTCCACTGTGCTGGAACAGGTTGAGAAGACCCTTAAGGAGCTGATCCTTGTTCTTATCCGTAATGCCATCAACTTGGTAGCTCACATCACCAGCGTAGTGTTTAATGATGAAATTTCCCTGTCGAGGAATCAGATGGGCATGGGACATGCCGTTAACGCTCTGCATAAATGTACGGTCACAAGCAGCCGGGTCAGCGTGGGCGGTCTTGGTGGCGTCCTTCATGGCGGAAAATACACCAACGGGTCGGGTTTGTTCAATCAAGTCGCACACGACCTTGTTATCAAAGTACTTGATGGGTGTCCACTTGATTTGTTCCCGCGCATATTCTTCCTGCTCGGCCTTCAAGGTAAGCTGGATAAAGATCTGCTGCAGTTTCTCGTTGACATAGTTGATACATAGTTGCTCAAAACTGTTCTTCTCAAAAATTTCGAAGCCGTAAATATCCAAAATACCAATTGTATTGGTAGTTGCTTGTCTTGACTTAAGAGATTTGTTTATGCGCTCCACGATCCAGTCGAAGAGGTTGCTGTAAATAGCCTTGGCCAGTGCATCTCGGGTAGCAGATGCCTGAGCGGGGTTGGCTGGCGACTCAATAATCTCGCCGCTTCGTGGTGTAAGGATTCGGATCGTAATCGCGTTGATAATCTGTTCTGGTGTGACTTCCATCAGATACGCGACGAACTCTACCACCGATCGGTCGGTCACCTCGGCGTAACCGCTTTGGTCTTCCTGGAACTGGATGTTTCCGATCCAAAGAATGGCAGAAAGCATTCGGAAGATTTCATCCTGCTCAGGCTGGCTCAATCCAATGATATTCATGGCGTTGAGAGTGTCTTGGAATTCGGCCACATCGTCGATGCCGTCGACGTCGAAACATTTAGATCGGCTCGTGTAGACATAGGTCTCCGGTTTTTGAATACCGAATGTCTCTCGGTATTTTGAGGAGGCAGCTTTGGTAAACTGATAGAAGATGTGGAAGTTTCGCTCATTTTGGATCTGGCCGACAACTCGCGACTTTTCAAGGAGGTAGTTGGTAATGTCAGCACCGACAGGCTCGCCATTTTGGTTAAAGTAAATCTGGAGGTATTTTCCGAATCGTGAGGAGTTATTGTTTCGTAAGGTCTTCGCGTTTCCGAATGACTCAAGCAGAGGATTAGTTGCCAGCACCATGTCCTTGATTTGCTTGATGTCACCGTCATCGCCACCCGACACATTGGCAATGTACTGCATGATGCGCTTGGCGGCTTCTGTCTTGCCTGCACCAGATTCCCCTGAAATGATGACGCACTGGTTTTCACTGTATGCCTTCATGTTGTAGTATGCAGACTCGGCAATGGCGAAGACGTGGGGGGGCATCTCAAGTCGGTTCTTGCCCTTGTAACTATCGAGGACCTGGTCGGTGTAGATACCGAGGTCCCGAAAGGGATTAACGGAGACCAACACATGGCCAATGTATGTATAGATCTCGCGGCCTTCGAAACGTTTCTTGAGGTTGTCGTTGATGGCTTCGTTGGAAACTTTGCTCAGGAGAGTCAGGTCGGAAACACCGATCTCCTTTTTCTTAGAAGTCTCGAAGGTGGCCTTCTTAGGCTTCCCGCTGCTTGTTCCGGAGGAAGCGCCGCCCCCGGCGCCCTTGTTTTTGGGACGTCTTGAGATACCCTAAAGATCGCGGGTTAGTGAAAGAAGCGATCCGGCGCGGAGGGGTTGGCCGTCTTACCATGGTGTGCGAGATTGGCGAGGGAGGAGAGGAGAGGAGGGAGAGGTAGTGGATCGCTGCGGATGGTGGGATTAGGTGGGCATGGGGATTCGGAACCCTTCAGAATAAGGCCAGGGGCGCTTCAGGGAAGAGAAGTGCAAGATGCGATGTTTTACGCAGCCCAAAGATGTCTGGCAGCTTTGGGTGTGGCTGGAGTCGAGATTGGTGTTCAATACAGCGGTGCATGATGTGGTGCCTGACGGTAGGTGACGAAACGCCGACAATTTTCCGCCATGCACAGCCCCCTGCCTACGTATCCAAGTGGCGGGGGGATGGGCATGGACAGATGCTCTTTGATGCGTTGTAATGTCAGATATGTCTATGCGGATGCCCTGAAAAACTGCATAGCAACTGCCCAATGCCCCGTTTCAAAGCCTGTATCTTTCTTGTGCGCTGTGGCTTTTTGTCAGCCTCTTTCTTTTGTTCCGTCTCAGCTGGGCATCAAGTGTAGACACATCGCCGACAGTCTGGCTGTGTCGTCATTGTGCGTGCAGCTTGGCGAGCAGCTCTTGACAGACAGTACCTAATAATAAACGCTCCACTTCTATCTCTCTTGCACACGAGCGCTGCCCAACCAACCAACGAGCGAGTTACCATTAACCTGATTTCTGTGATTGGGTCTTTCACAACTCGATGGCTGACCAAGAACTCACCTCGTCTGAGCGCGCTCAGGACTGGCTGTCAGAGTTAAAGGCAACTCTTGCGTCGATTTTGATTTGGCACAACTGGAGTAATGACTGAACACTTTTAATTCCACCATAGAGCGGCGTCGTATCGGCTTTACCTCAATACGGAACAGTCTGCCTGTTTAACTCGTGTACCATTTGTTACAGCGATGTCTTGACTTTTTGCATCATTCGTACTTCACGCAACCAGTACGACAGAATCTACATCCCAAATCGGAAATTGCCTAATTTTTTTTTTTGAATGCACACTGATTGATTGGATACATGTATCCCCATAAATTGTATTATCTGGGATTGTTCTTAATCAGCCACTAATGCTCACCTGGGACATAGGGGAAACAGGTCTGAGAAGGATGGCGTCAAGGCGATATTGTTTCAGAGAAGCGCCGCCGTTATTGGCGACCCGTTCGTTGTCTTATTCTCCCTCACAACGCCTTATGCACATAATCTGAGCACACAGCACAATCATTACTGATACTGTTGCATCGTATGTGCACCTAGCTCGGTATTTCACTAAGAGGCAAGTTTCGCTTGTACTAAAAACCCATTTTACCCATAACTGTGCCTCCAGGAACCAGGTTTCATCCTCTCCTGAGCCCACTAAGACGCCCAATGAATGATCCCCCACTGGCCGCCGCCATATCCCTATGATGAAAATACCTTGGCCTGCATTCCCGTCTCCGCCAAACAAGGTTCCATGCCGCTGTTGAGGAGCTACGGAATAGGCAATACAGGTCCGTCCTCACGTAACCCCTCACGCTTGAGAGCCCCGCATGCCTGAGGCCATCAAAGAAATGATGCTTAGTGCCGTCAGAGGTGGTGTATCCCTGCTCCTCGAGAGGCACCATCATTGGATGGTGAGGTCCTTGGGCTTGCCGTTGCGGGGTAGCGACGTACTGTGGTGGCATGGTCTACAGCTCACCGAATGGGATGCTTTTGGAGCTCAGGTGACAAGACAACAAACATAACATTTGGGCTGGTCGCCTGCTGCCGCATCAACGGCCTATCGCGTGGGCCTTAGCCCGGCCTGGAGACATATATGTAACACCACCGCCGCCCGTTGCGAATTGCCCATTGCCCATTATTTTTCTCCTTTTCATCACCAAGCAAGACGCTACTCCCAAGACATCGCACTTAGACGCCGACACCAGTACTAGCCATACCCACACCACTACTCACCAACCTTCAATCCAACATCATGGCTGAGAACGTCGAGCACGAGACCCCCTTGGTCGATGAAACTCCAATCTCTCCCAGCGTTCCCAATCATGCTCGCAAGAACTCCCTAGAGAACCACCTCCAGCACCGTCCGGATCGCGCAGAACTTATCGAAAGTACGACCCCCCTCCAGCCAAACGCCTTGTCTGACACAAGTGGCTGACTACTTGGCCCCCAAACAGAGAACATCCTTCCCGCCTCCACAGCGGCCCCAGGACTCCTAGCGCACCAAAAGGAGGTGAGTAAAACCCCGCGTGCTGTTTCAACCTACCCCGCTGACCGCTGCTCCCTCTACAACAGCTCCAGAAACACATGCTCGAGGACAAGCTCAATGACAAGATTTCGCACCGCCCTGCACCCGAAGAGCTCATCAAAGACAAAATTCTCCACGACGACCCGCGCACCGGCGAGTAAACCAAAGCAATTGGTTCCGATAATATTCGGTGAGGGGATCGTGCGCACGATGATGTAATTCCTCAAAAGCGATCGGCCGCCCGCCCGAGTTGGACTAGGGGTTATGTGCACTTGTAGATTGGACTCCCTACCTATCACACGAGTAGCAAATGAGCTTCAAGGACTGGATGGACAGGACGCTCAGGATTCTTTCAGTTTTGGGGTGTATTTCGTTGTTTATATGATGATGGTCGGATCACCAGAAACAAATAGTAGCTTCTGTAGTTACATGATCACACTGGCTGATACTAGCTGTGGTCGTATGGCATCTGACCTCGTGTTATGATCAAGAGAGCTAACGTAGCCATTTTGCCGTTTCTCCGATAGCTCTGACTTAGTCTAAAATAGGGAGCAACTAAAGGTGCATCAATTGAGTCAATACCCCTGCATAAGGCTGCATGTGGCTCCCGCATAGTTGACCATCATTTGTAGACCAGACCGCAAGTCTGCAAAGTTCATACGGGTTCATTGGCGCAAACTCGTGCATCTCTTTGAAAGTAGACTACTCAATGATAGTGGAAACCAGTCGAATTATTGTGGCACATTATGCCATGTGCACAGGATATATTTCGCTTGGCTGCCATTTACTGCCATGTCATCTTTGGCAAGCGAAACCAAAGCTCACCCCTGCAACAATTCTTGTGAAGAGAACAAAAGTCTAATTCGACTCTTCCTGCAAGGTCAAGAAGGAAGTATCAGTGCCATAGCACTGGACGATTAGTTTCTTTCTTTCTATCTTTTTTTCAGGTTTGACAAAACATGCCAATTTATGCAATATTGCCGTGCCCGCAGCCCCCTTCCTTAACATCCCAGCCTACAAAGTTAGGTTATCAACTGGAGGGTCCAAACTCTCACTGAGAGTCAGTGATATTCAGGCACAGCTTTGTGTCTGGATAAAAAATGACCATAAATAGATGATCCGTCGGAATTGGTTTTGAAAAGAAATGGCCGGTCCACAAATTAGGCGGGGCGTTGAGGCGGTGCCGCGCTATGAGAGCCAAGTGCTGATATAAGAGAGCTCACGGAATCTAGTATTGAACATGAGTAGCGTGTTTTTTGCCGATTCATGCAGCGATCAATAAAAAGGCACACCCCTCGTCTATTCCTGTTTTTTTTTGTTCGTCTTTAGGTCATCAATCAATTTACGGTTATATTAAATAATGGGTTATTCGGAGATTCTTTGTCAAATATGTGGTGTCAGCTTCAATATTGGCCGTGTCCGCACGATAAATGAGCCCCAGGAAATGGCTTGGGACGAGTGCGGTGTTTCACAAGGCCGGTATTTAATGACTAGGCATTTTGCCGAAAAGGACTGCCCACCTGGGTGTATGGTCACGCTCAGAAAGTTGGACGAGCCAGCTCCGTATCTCCAAGAGGGCTACGCAGACCGAGCAGATGGCGAGGGTTCAACTGCTGTATTCACACCAACAGGATCAACCGAAATGTTTTATCCGGAATGTCCAGATCCTGTCCCACAGGACGGCATCGACAGGCGATTCAAGGGAATCGGTATCACGCATGCCCTCGAGCACATTGCCGGGCCAGAATGTCGCTACGAAGGCTGGACTGGTGGTGGATACAACGGAAACAATATCTCTGTTCAGGAGATGAGGGGCTGTACCACGTCACAGTGCCTTGTCGTTAAAGATACAGAGAATGGCTGGGAATCAGATGACGACGAGGAGGACTTTGAAAAGGAGGGGATTTTTTTCTTGAGTGGCCTCAGCGACGAAATGCCGAGCAGGGATATGGCGAGTCCGACCGTGTTCCCTGATCGCCATGGCTGCTGTGAGCCACGTGCCGAGAATTATATGTGGGATGATGACTTGGATGAATACGCACTCCCGTTCCACCCAACATGTCTTGAAGTGTTCAAGCGGGCTTCTTTGCACCGGTCTGGTAAAATTGATTATGAGGCGCTGAAGCTTTGGTGGCAGGAGGAGGGTACCGAGGGCGACTATTCGGCATTCCCGCGAGACCCTGCTGTCGCTGCGGGATCTGAGCAGTGGTGGCTGCACAGTTTCGGGGATGAGTGGTTGGTTGCGAACAGTTGCTACATTCCTGGTCTAGAGGAGCTACTTAATGTGGTGCAGCGGCAGGCTGGCCTGACAGCTGGGTCAAGGGCCAAGGGTGCGGGAGGCCAGCCGGCTGAGCCGGGTGACGTCTTTGCGCAGCTCCCTCAGGAGCTTCGTGCCATGATTGTAGTGGAGCTCGATATGACCGACGTTGCCGCCCTCCGGGTCGCGTCGCGCTCGTTTTGGAACCTGCCCCAGGCTGTGGTCCGCGCCCTAATGATTCGCCAGCGGCCGTGGCTGTGGGAAGCCTGGTCATCGCTGGATTACTCATTCTGGACCACGGCCACAGCCAGCGAACTCAAGGCAGCCGACGAATCCCGCAGACAGCAAATCGAGGCCCTCAAGGGGCAGCTCGAAGAAGTAAGCAAGGGTGGCAGCGACTCGGACCGTGAGCGCATCGAGCAAGACATAGCAGCATTGCAAAAGGCCGGACGGCACAAGGGTTCCGCCCCCGTTACCCTACTTGACCCGAGTAAGACAAACTGGTTTATGCTCCGCAAAGAAATCATGGTACGGGTCAAAGGGGGTAAACTCAAAGGTCTGCGAAACAGGGAGAGAATCTGGAAAGATTGCAACGAGATCCTGGATAGGGCTGAAATGTACCGACAGGAGGGAAAGATCTAGAATGCAACGGCGGGTGCCTGGTGTGCGTCAAGAAATGTAACAAGTCAAAAACACGAAGTACATCAAACATCCGTTAAAGTTTCCCGACAGGCTTCTTAATTTAGTTAGCCCCGAAACTGGCAGAACGTATTCCTACACACCCTTTTTTCTTTTTCTTCTTTGGCAAGCCCTGGCGGGAGGGAACCAGGCCAGCAATCTTACACACTACACCTGGTGGCACCAATCAGGCAGCGCTGGGGGCGATGTCAGGGTCAAAGTAGAAAAATTGGCGCCCACGAGCTGACAAAAGGAAAGAGAGTCACCCAGAGAGAGGGAAATTTTTCAAGTTGAAAATTGTAATTTCATTTGTGTCTTGTGCTTATTGGGCGGAATCCCACACCCTTTACAAATCCCCTACCTGCGCTTTGAAGATTGGCGAAGCAGGGTTTCCCAGATTCTGCTGCTATCCTGGCTCTGTGCCTCTGTATGTGTGGACCGCATGGCCCGTCTAAACCCCTTCTCCCAGGTGTAATTAGAAATACACCAAGTGAGACAGTGTCAACTTCGGAGGGAAAAAAAAAGTCCCAAACCCTGGCCCAAACTAGAAAAAAAATTCAAACCGCCCTGTTGGAATTCGACAGTCGGACCCATCCTATTATCCGTCCCGTAGTGTTGTTACATGCAGGCGCCCATCGCCTGTGGCTTGCCCAATCCCGAAAACGCCAAGTGCGTGTGCCGTGTCCCAAGTCTCAATTCCCACGACCAAAAAACAAAAAAGTCTAGACTGTTGCTCGAAGTTATATAGCTGGTATGGGATTTAGGCGCGGCGCGAAGGATGAGGAGGTGTGAAGTCCGAGACGTGAGGAGCGTAGTCGTCGTAGACGACCTTATCATGAAGAACAACTGTGTTGTTGCCAGAGTGAATCACTCGTGAACCAAAGGCTTCTTGGTGTGTTAGTGGGGCTTCTGTGGCAAAGGATTTGTAAAAGAATAACTCACTGGTATCGCGGGTAGGGTAATCGCTAGGCGATAAAGAGCGAGGAGTGGATGAGCTAGAAGAAGAATCATAGGAACCAGTAGATCGGCTGAAGCCACTGCTGATGCTGGGCTCCTTGGTGTTTTGGTGAATCTGGACGGGGGCGTAACGGCTCATGGTGATGAGGTCTTGGTTGCAGATATGTGGAGAGTTGGTAGACGTCAAGATGAAAGAACTGCACGTAAAACTTGGTATTGGACAGCAAGTAAGTTGATAACTTTTTGCTTGCGTGATTGAGGCAGTAGGAAGATTTTGTGAATGAGGATGGAAGATCAGACCGTTTGAGAGAGAGGGTGGGATATTTATTATAGTCCATAGCCATGAAATGAGCTCTCCTTCCAGTACGTACTTTATTCCATCTCAGTCACTCCCCTAAGCTCTGCCTGGAACAAGGGTGTCCAGGCAAGCAAGGCAATCATCTCTTGGCTAACCAGCTCTCAACTTGGGGTCGAAGCAAGAGGAAGTATCGTCCGCAGCGGGAATGGCCTAGTTTGCAAGCATGGACCTCGCTGGGAGGGGCCGTACACTATGACCCCGCCACCGTGGGAACGGAGCCACGGGAAGACGGGCTGCTCTAAGCCATTGGGCACCAAAGAAGGGGGGGGGGGGTGTAGGGAGCTGTCAAAAAGCTAGATGGTGAAACAAGGATCACAGGTGTTTGGCTCGCCTAGCATTCAAGCTCGCCTTTTTTTTCCAGGCGCAAAGTGTACAACGTTGGCTGGATGACAGGTCCTCTGACGGTTACGGGTGGCAAAGTGCAAGGCATAGCCAGCGAGGCGAACAGATGGGCGACCTGCCCTACAGCGAAGGGCTCGCCCTGTGCACCCCAGGCAAGGGGGCAATCAAGAAACAAAGGCACCCCTGTTGCCGAACCCTGGACAACTGTGAATGCGCGTGTGAGTGTGAGTGTGAGTGTGAGCGTGTGTGAGTGTGTGTGAGCGCTGGTTTCGAGGGTGGTGCGTGGGCGGGAGGTGCCCCGGCCCAATACTCAGCCAGCCAAAGTACTTGTTGGATTGCCGCCGGGACGACTGCACGCGCCTCCTTGCAATAGTCATCACTCAGCGTGAATGAAAGCCCGATTGTTGCCTGCTGATTCAAGGGGAAATCAGGTCAATTTCTCGGTAAGCACCAAAATAATACTGGCCTCCCCTCGCCGCTCCGTTGCTTACAGCACGTGTGCAAGTGATCTGTGGAGGATGATTAGTACGTGCAGCAGGTTGCAGGCACCAAGCCACCCTTTCCAAGGCATCAACGCGCCAACACTACAGCATCTCAATCAGAGTGGATCTCAACCGCCGACCTGGGACAACAGTATTTTGCGATGTGAATGGGCTTGTGAGCACTGGAACCCTCCAGAAAATCACGATTTTCCACTATCATGGGTCTGTAACATGTCAATTTCCCCTTTTTACTTTTTTTTTCTTCGTCGTGGTTGCACACCCCCCAACTCCAACCAGAAGTCTGGACTAGCATTGCCCCAGTTCCAAGCCCTTGACTCATCGTGTCGGTGCCCAAGCAATTTGCTGTAAATGGGTGAAAGCCTAAGAAACCTACCTTGAAAACGGACTTGCCCTCCGGCGCAGAAAAGGGGCTCATTGTTGTGCCTTTGAATCTTATTGATGAAGGTGGAAATTCCCGTGAAACAGAGGGCCCGACCAGTTATCCGTGACGGGTTGTGGAGTCATGTCTAGCTGCACGAGCATATGCTTTGATGTCCCATGGCGATCCAGCCTAGGTGCCTCTCTGAGCGGGCCCTGCATGCCGTCCTGCAGGAACCTGTTAGCTCCTGGAAACGATGCTGGTTGGGTTGCCCTCCTCTACCACCCACACTCGCCCATTGTTGATTATCACGAGGCACGAGGATGTGGTGTTGCATCATCACACATGCCTTCTCGCAATAGTTTGCACATTGCAGCCCAGGGCGGGCGAGGGCTTGCATCGCCACACCAGGTATGGCGGGTGGTGACGATTGGTAATGAGTACTGAATAATGCGCATTCGCGTCAATTGCTTTTGCTCGGATACAACCCAACGACAGTGACGTTGCCATGATGCCTTACCAGGATTGAGACGCCGGATACGTTCGGGGAGAGCGCGATAGGAATCCGAATGGGCATATAATTAGAACTTGCGCTTATTGAACAACGCACAAGACAAACACGGGCAGGTTGCGATCGGTCACGGACCAATTCAAAAAGCAAAAAGGGGCAGGTTGTCGCCCTATGCTTTGTTCTCGCCTAGCGTTTCGTAATCCAAGCAGGGCAATGGGTGCGCGCCGTCCCTTTGTTGACAATGGTCAACATGACTTAGTGGTCCAGGGCATGAGTGGCATCCTGCACATGTTGCCCGGTCACAGGTATCTGGTGGTTCCGTCACCTAACCATCGGCCAACCGCCCTGCTTCAACTTATTTTCGGCGGGTCCCTCCTGCGGATCGGATGACTAACAACCCCCCCCCCAGAGTGATAAGATAAGGGACCCCGAGCTAACAGCTGTACGGGATAATCTTGGGCTCAAGGGTTCAATGCTGGCACAACCATCGATTGGTCAATAACGTGTGGCTGTCCCTGGAACTCTTGCATAACGCCAGCAGCAGCCACAGGAAGCGCCTACGGCTGCTTGGAGGGACACGTCGCCTGCGACTACGCCAGTCGCCCATCCCGCCAACCCTGAATTCGTATGCTTTTCAAATCACCAAACAATTCAACTCGACGTCACCAGTCGCACCTGACTCCGATTACTCCCACCCCGGTCCCCAATCGCATCCGCTCCGCCCACCCGAACCGCCACAATGAAGACCACCCTGTTCCTCTCCGTCCTCGCATCGGCCGCCACCGGTGTCATTGCGGACGCCAACGGCCTCAAGATCGAGGTGACGCAAGCCGTCAACTGCGAACGCAAAACTCAGAAGAATGACCAAGTCTCCATGCACTACCGTGGAAGACTGGCTAGCAACGGCAAAGAGTTTGATGCCAGTACGTTGTGGTCTTCCTGAATTGCTGACATTGGAGAGAATCGCCCAACTGACCGCCTCAAGGCTACAACCGTAACCGCCCTCTCGACTTCACCGTCGGCGCTGGCCAGGTCATTCAAGGGTAGGCATTGAGCTTGTGATAATACATTTTTGCCCGATGAGACTGACTGTCTGTGCAAGTTGGGACCAGGGTCTATTGGACATGTGCATTGGCGAGAAGAGGTAAGTGATGAGTCTCGCCCTGTTTTGAATCACGCCTCGTACTTACGTCAAATCAGGACCTTGACCATCCCCCCCTCGCTGGGCTATGGTCAGCGTGCCATGGGCCCTATCCCTGCCGGATCTACTTTGAGTATGATTGTCCTGATCCCCAACTTGAGAGAAATGCAGCTGACTTTCAACCCATAGTCTTTGAGACCGAGCTCGTCGGTATCAAGGGCGTCCCCAAGCCTGATACCATTGACTACGTGAAGAAGGAGGAGACCAAGGAGGAAGTCAAGGAGGAGGCCAAGGAGGATAAAAAAGAGGATGCTGCTGAGGGTATTGCCGAGAAGGTCGGCAGCGTCGTTTCCGAGGCTACTGAAGCTGCCAAGACTATCATCGCCGATACCGATGATGCGGTCCACGAGGAGCTGTAATGTACATGGAAATATGACTAGAACACTTACATCGAGACATCGGCATGAAAAATGATGACTGTTGACGACCTAATGTATGTTCCATGGTGTATATTGATTCAGTCGGAGCTTGTAACATGCTAGCGAATTCCATATTGCAAATTATGCCTAGTAAACTCCCTGTACTTCTCGAGGTCTTCTTTCCTGTTTTATTTTTTATTATTATTCTTTTAGTAACGGAGCTGTTATTTGAAACTTCATTTGGTTTATAGAGATCAGTCATCCGAGATTGAGAAACTTATCATGACGATTTGTTGAATCTCGCAGTTGGGTCAACGCGGTCATCTATCTAATATGAAGACTAGGCTTGACTACCTGATCAGAAGTCAGCAGAAATCGTGACTGCGCAAAACCTTGGACAGATGCTCCTATATATTGCAGTTTCGGTGCACCAAAGTTCGCTCAGGAGAGAAATATGGTGCTTTTGCCTCATTCGCATCCATAATTGCATCAGTACCCTGTATTTCTACTAGGTGTTATCGACAGTACAATACTATCAAAATTCTGTTGTGTGCTGCTTTTGCACACCGCCACCTATGTCACCAGCGATATCCTAGACATATACTCTCTGAATGCATTCAACAATACATATGCTACTTATGGGCTGGTGATTGCATCATGAATTAATGGATGAAATTACTAGGCCATTCCTAGGACGGACATCGTGGTATCAATATGGTAACTCAAGGATGACGAAAATGCGCGCTATCGATAAACGCCTCACCTATTGTATCCCCATGTCGTCATTGTGCACATTCATATTTACACTAACTCAAAAATGTGGTTGATGATATGTAGAATTAACCAGGTCAAAGGTTCGGTATCACCGGACAGCTCACATCGCCACATTTACATACCCTACATCTTATTCATTTCAGCCCTGGGATAGTTGGCTATTTATTTATTTTGTGGTAGGATGGTACTTTTAGTATTTAGTGTTTATTTGGTTATTTGGGTTTTTACCATTGGAATTAACAAGCTTTCTGATTGAGTATTAACAGTTTTTTTATGCGAGACACCCAAATTGATCGTCCATGGAACTTGATTTGTGCCTCATGCTGTTATTTAGGGATCGAAAACAAGACGAAAACGGGGTGAGCAAAAAAGGACCACAGCATACAGCCGAGAAGATGCCTTTGCTAAGAGACACACTCATCATACTAGAGGTCGAGCCAACATTAGAAACCAGAATGGCGGCGCCAACATGTGATGCGATGGGCCTGTGGAGGCCTCACTGCCGCGTCAAGATGGGGGCTATCCCAAATGCGGCCGGGTACTGCAGGGCAGCTCCCCGGGACCACTTGGCGCTGGGGTGGCTGTCGTTACGTTGGCTAGCATTGAAAAACGAAATCCGCGCCGCCCAGTCCACGGTGACGGAACCTCAGGCACCTGGACATCGGAATACGGGGTTATCATGACGAGACTATTCTCTTCAAGTTCCAACAAGGTTGAAACGGGCAGCGTGGAAAGCACATGGCATGGAGCGACAACTCTAATCAGACGGCGCAAGTGAGTTGCGGCAGCGGCTTCCACTGATACCCGTCCGTTAATTTGGGAATTACAGTAGAGGGTACCACCCCGGAGGCTAATGGGTCGCTGTGCATGGGTCAGGTATCAATGTTTAGACTGGTTATTTGGTCCCTTGTGAATTAGGGGGCTTTTCGTCCGGGTCGGGTGCTATGCGCGGGCCGCGAGTTTGAAACCCAACGCCTGGTTCACATCGCGACCGTCTAACGCACCGACGTGGTCGCGGTAGGGCTTTCCCACGTATCTTAGATGGGCCCCCGGGAAATCATCAAACTCTCTTGTTACGAGGGAAGGGCTGTGTTTCGACAGAGGGCAGATGGCCCCATTCGCGTTTGCCGGCTTGGCAGTCTTGGCCGGCCTTATTTCAGGGCGGCGGGCGCTGTAGGTCCTACTCAGAGCAGCATCCTGGCCGCGAACTCAATGATGGAGAGAAACCTCGATGTCTCAACGGCTGCTGAGATGTGAGACAGTGTAATTTTTTTTTGTTTTGGGGGGAAGTCTGCCTCATTGAGTCAACGGCGGCCTCTGGACTGCATTGTGAACTTGGCTACTAGACACAGTGTTGACGCAATAAAAACCGGCTTTTTTGCGATGAGTCGTCTTTCTCATCACCTCAAACTTGGCTGTAACTGGTCAACCCTGTCCCGCGCATGCGCCGCCAGCTGTCACAGCTTCTACCGAAAGCAAAGCTTCCCTGTCCACTTTGTCCCCCCACGCGAGCACCTCCCTTTTCCTTTCTTTTGCTTAGCCAACAGATCCAGATCTCCCGATTTTCCCGCCTTTGGTTGAATATCTTTGAGCATTGCATCTCCTTTCCTTCCTTTTCTTGTTCCTCTTCTCGTCATTCTCTATCTGGATTTATTTCCCGTCGCTATTTTGACCACACATCTCGCCGTTGTCAGAGCATCAGCCATGTCATCATTCTTTAAATAACCTCCGTCCTTGGTTATCCGCCTTTGCTGTCACTGCAGGACATCTTCTACCTCCCAGCGCTTCGCTCGCCAAAATGTTTTACACAATCAAACGCCGCTGGGACGAATTAATCGAGGAGCATCCTCGACTCGCGTCTGTCGTAGACACTCTAAGCGGCTGGGCTCCGCCCGTCAATTTTATCACTATCCACTACACATACTTCATCGTCGCGACTCTCGTCCTATCCGCCATTCTCTGGGGCTCAAATGACCCTGGCGGCAACATTGAATTCATTGATTGTCTATTTCTCATCACCTCATCCATCAGCAACACCGGCCTCAACTCTGTTGACCTCAGCAGACTGACTACCTGGCAGCAGATTTTGATTTGGCTCACTTTTATTCTCGGTAGCGTCATCTGGGTTTCCTTTTGGACCGTTCTTGCCCGTAAACGCGCCTTTGAAAAGCGGTTTGAAGATATTGTCGAGGCCGAGCGCGAGAATCGCAAGCGCCATGCTGCTCAAAAGGAGGGTGTGGAAGGCCGACAATATCTTTCCTTTGACAGATTCAAGGCATTACGCAGAAGCGGCAACAATGCCACGGCCGGATCCGAAACCACTCTCCCAGACCCTGAGAAGGGCGACGAATCTGACAAGGCCCACGAGGGTGTGATGCTCAATAGGACTGAACAGCGCATGACCCCCGTGCCCGAATCACCCTCATTCTCTGGTGAAGAGACCCCTAGCCGCACACCAACCATTGTTCAGGAAAGAGAGGCATCTCCAAACCGCATCCAGTTTGCCCCCTCATTCGGTCGTTCTGATCGACAGGTAATTAAATCCATCTATGAACATGGACGCCAGGAGCCCCAAACCGATCATCGACGACCATCAACCGCCACATCAGTCAAATCAGACGAATCCGGGGACTTCTTTTCATATTGGAAAAACATTTTGAGCAAGGATAACGTCACTAAGAGAGGCCAGTTTTACGACCTAAGCTCGGATGAACGAGAGACGCTTGGCGGCTGCGAGTACCGCGCCTTGAAGGTCCTTGCCTTGGTTGTCCCCATGTATGGACTACTTTGGCAGATGCTCAGTGGTATTGCTTTAGGTGCTTGGATTGCGATCAACAAACCCAGTCTTGCAGAACAATATGCTGCCAACCCTTGGTGGGCAGGTATTTTCTTGTCTGGTTCCGCTTTCAACAATGCAGGCATGTCCGTTATTGATCCAGGAATGAGTGTTTTTCAAAGCAATTATTTCGTTCTGATCGTTGTGGGCGCCCTGGTTGTCGCCGGCAATACCGGATATCCCCTTTTGCTGCGATTTATCCTTTGGTTGATTCTCAAAATACTGAACCTGACAACTTCCTCCGAGTATGGACCTTGGCGAGATACCATCGAATTCATCCTTAAATACCCCCGACGGGTTTATACTACGCTGTTTCCATCTCAAGCAACATGGTGGCTTCTACTTGTACTCGTCATCATTAACACAATCGACTGGGTTGCCTTCGAAGTGTTGAACATTGGAAACCCGGTGATTAAAGCCATGCCGGTTTGGGACCAAATATTCGCAGGTTGGTTCCAAGCGATTGGTAAGCTAATCTGTCTCTCTCCCCAACGACCTGCACTAACATACTGCCTAGCTGTTCGCGCCGCTGGCTTCGCTGTCGTTTCTATTGGCTCCCTGTATCCCGCAGTCCAACTCTTGTACATGGTCATGATGTACATTTCTGTTTACCCCGTTTCCATTACCATGCGACACTCAAACGTGTACGAGGAAAGGTCTCTTGGCATTTATGAAGACGACCCTGCAATTGCGGAACAGGAAAATGGAACGTCTACAGCCAGAATAGAAGCGGCCCGGGGCAAAAAGGACTTGCGACGCAGAGCTACGGCTGCAGTTGGAAAGGGATTAAGAAGGGGAGTAAAGAGATCCATGACATTTGGTGGTGTGGGTGTGGCCGCCCCTGCCAAGGGGGACGGAAATTCACGCACTTCATTCATAACTCAGCAGATTCGGGGTCAATTGGCTCACGACCTGTGGTGGCTTGTCGTGCCTCTTCTCATCATCATGATTATCGAGACGGATCATTTTCTCGACCAACCTCTCGCTTACAGTCTCTTCAACATTTTATTCGAGGTCGTGTCGGCCTATGCTTGTGTCGGACTCTCCATCGGCTATCCAAATGCGAACTACAGTTTCTCTGGGGCCTGGCATCCAGGGAGCAAAGTTGTCCTGTGCATTGTTATGCTTCGAGGTCGCCACCGTGGTCTGCCAGTCGCTTTAGACAAGGCAGTTCGATTGCCAGGAGAGGAACTGCACAAGGAGGAAGAGGAAGATATGAGGATCAGGAGAACGAGAACAATGGAGAGGATGGCAAGCCGCGGAACATAGATATGTGTGGTTCTTCTCGATGGACTTGATATTTTACACACCAGAATGCGGGCGGGGCGTTGAAGGGTTTCATTTGAAATATTCCAACATAAGTTGTTCGGGGCATAAATCTTGTACATTAAAATGCGTAGCATAAAGATGCTCATCCGCATCATCAATCGTTATCTTCATTTCCTTGTCTAAAATCGCATGCACCACCAACCTTTACTCAACCAAAGAACAGCTGTTTCTGCTTCGGGTCAACAACTTTTGGGCGTCCCCTTTTGTTTGTTATTCGTGGTTTCTTTGGTTCGGGTGGCACATCTCGTGATATTGATGAGCCATCAGCCTGAACTGCATCTCGGATTGTCTGGCGCGACAAACACAGGTCAATATGTTCATTAAATTCTCTTTCGTTGGCTGTCTGGGGCCGACCACAAATGGGACAATCCCATAATTCTTCTCCCAGGGCCTGGCCTTCCTTACAGGGGTTGGGGACAATCTCTTTGCCATGTCTCCTTAGCGTGGAGTGCGTGTTTTCCTGGTTGCTAGGAGGAATGTCGCCTGGGATATCATCGTCCGATGTGGTTTGGAGCTCGTCTTCGGGCCACTGCTCCCATTCTTCATCGTCACTGGCCTTGCGTTTAAGCCCGTTACCAGATTGCTTGTCAAGATCGCTCGGCCTTGGTCGAAAGCCAAAGAAAGCCATTGTGTCTGGCTTCTTGGTGCTCACAAGATGAGTGACTCGAAGGCCCATAAGCCGGAGCTTCAAACCTGGCATATCTTGTTCAACCTTTGTGAAGATAGGCAAGGCATGGTTGTATAAATCATCGGCAAGCCATATTGCCTTTGGAAGAACGGCCTGGCGGGTAAAAACTTCGAATGTATGCAACTTGACCTTGAGGCACAGGGTGCGGCCCTTGCACTCTGCCTTCTTCATATCCTTTTCTAATTCTCCCGCAGTAAATCGAAGCTTTTCCCTCAGTTGAGTAGGATCAGACATCTCTCGAAAAGTGCTTTCAGTTCCGACACTCTTGCGTTCGTATTCCTCTGCAGGCTGGATTCTAGTGCGCCCGAGGCCAAGATAGCATCGAAATAAAAATGTTGAAGTCTTATCTCCAAAGAGTGGGTTGATGAGTTGCCTGTATTCATATATGTCGCCGCAAGTTTTAATTCCGATTTCCAGGAGTTCTCGTTCAAGTACTCGACCAATCCCTGTGACTTTGCGGGTAGGCAAATCCTTCATGAAGTCTATGATAGAAATGCGATCCCGAGGTAGAATATATTGTCCATTTGGTTTGTTGAAATTGGAACAGATTTTAGCCAATTTTGCATTTGCTGCAATGCCGGCAGACACTGTAATACTCGTCTTCTCATGTACCTCCTTTCTCATTTGCTCAACTGCATCCGCCGGGTCCATATCCTTTTCTTGGCAGTACTCAGTGATATTGAGATATGCTTCATCGATGCTCGCACTCTCAAACCGCGGGTCATAATTTACCAGAACTTCTCTCACTTCCTGAGCTTTGGCATTATATTTATCAAAATTGAGCTTGATGAGGATCAGATTGGGACACAGTTTCTTGGCTACAAAGGAAGCCATTCCTGACCGGCAGCCATACTGGCGGGCTACATAGTTGCAGGTGGTTAAAACACCGCCTCCAACGGCAAATGGAAGATCCTTGAGCTCTGGGCGGTCGAGAAGCTCCACAGATGCATAAAAAGCATCGCAGTCGACGTGGACAATGTGCTGGGTGAGATCCCTGGTCACCTCAAACTCAGATATCATGCGATCAGCATTGCGCAGTTCGCGAGAAAGGTCTCTCTTCTCGAGTTGGGCTTTTCGGGCCTTGATCCGCTCAATCTTCTCTGTTAGGACCTTGTCACGAACTTCTTCCCGGTTAAAGAATTTGGATCCTTTCGAGGCATTATAAATGATGTCGGAAACCTGGGAATTCGGAATGAGCTACGTTTGGGAAATGAATGAAAACATAGAATTTTCACCTTGTTCTGGTCAACCTTGTCCTGGCCGGCTTTCGTGAGGGATGGTCCAAGAAGATGGTACTTGAGGGTTTTGAGGTCGTCTTCATTATTCTCGTTTGGGGTATCGTCGGGGGGCAGCAGCTCTTCAGGCTGATCTTTGGGCGTCATATCGAGTGGGTTTCTACTCGATATGACACAGAATCATCATGTCCTTGGACCCGGAGCCTACGGAGGGGGCTGTCGCGTCTCAAGTTATGAAGGACCAAACTGAGACGTGACCTGGGCTAGAAAGGGAATGGCCGTGTTCTAGGCAGAACACGGTGTCACGTGGTATCGCTTAGCTCGATTGTCGCATTTTCCAGCACACTCTTACCCCTCCATGTGACAGTGATTGATGTGGGGGCGGTTGGGACGTTAGCAAATGACACCAAGGGTCTTTCGGTTCTGATTGGCTAATGAACACTTAAGACGAGCCCTGAGCAGGTGTTTAAGCGCCGACATCATTGATCGTTGCAGGGCTACACATGCAAAGTCGGCCGGTTGGAACGGACGCTGATCAGCCATGTTGCCGCCCAGTTGCTCAGTGGCGCTCAAGAAGAGTACAAAAGCCAGACTCACGCAAGTTGCTCTAATCGCGTGTCGCACTTTCCTTGCCTCCTTTCCCTATCATCTCTTGATCACATCGTTGCGCGTGTCCTCCGCAACGACGAGGGTCTGTGAGCTGCCTCTCCCCACCCCTCTTGGAACCTGAGCAGTACCGCGGCCCGCCAGGGCTCCAATCGCTGATCGCACACTATGGCGCTCCGGTCAGGCGAAGAGAGTGTTGCTACTCTGTAAGTAATGCGATTCAAAAAAATTGGACGGCAACCGGGCGTTGACATTTGCTCCACAGCTTTGGGGATATTCACTACTTTTACGGCCCGCCCGAAGTAAAGCCTCGACACCATAGATTCGACAAGGGCTCATATGTCTATCTATTCGAGAATGCCAACGAGCGGCGATGTCGCATTGAAATCGCTAACCACCCTGGCACTGATGACCAAGACGCCTTTGAAGGCTGTAAGCAACCAAGATAACCTGCCGGAGAGCGCATGTTTACTGACTTTCACTTGCCGGCAGTCCTGGACCAAGCCCATATACGATATTCTTACAAACAACACTGCATGGTCTCACTCACTGTGGCTGAAAACGTTGACCAAGCTGAATGGCACTTGCCAACCTACGACCCGCGTAACGAAAACAAATACCACTACAAGCTTCATTCGTTGGACATTTATTTTTGGACACAGCAGGATGCTCTCAAGTTCGTTAATGGCGTAAGGATGGTCATCCAACCCTCCCAAGTGCAGATTTTAGATGAACCTGGCCCGCCCCCTCAGCCAGCGCCTATGAGTGCAATTGTCCAAAAGTTAGAGAATGCGGCTATTTCTGATCCACAGTACGGATCGCCAGGATCGCACTCGCACAATAGTTCCCAAAGCTTTGCGCCCCCTCCGAACGCCCCCCCCGCCGTCCCTCAGCAAGAGGCGCCAACAAGTTTTGTGCCTATGGCTTACAACCCAGCTGCTCCTGCCGCCCCAGAGACAATCCAGCACCGAGAAAAGACGCCTCCGCCAGACGAGGATCCTCTAAATCCGCTGGCAGTGGCTGTCGCGTACGACTATCAGAAGCAGCCATTTACGCCGGGTATGCCACCACCATCTCAATTCCCACCAGGTGGGCTGACAAGCCCTGGCATGCCTCCACCGCAGTTTGGCCATCCTGGTCTTCAACGGGCCGCAACAATGCCTGCCCAGGGTGGCCTCAGCAGTCCTTATAACCCAGCATTCCCTGGTCCACCAACATCGCAACCGCCAACTCAGCAATCCCTGGTGCAGCCTCCAGGACAGCCAACTCCCCCAGTATCAACCCTAGGAGTCCCGCCTCCGCCTCCTGGTGGTTTCTCCCAATATTCATACGCACAACAACCACAGGCCAACGCCGGTGGCACCGATTATAGCATCCACCAACAAATCTATCGACCTACTCACGCTGAAGCTTCCAACCCAGAAAATCATGGCTACCATCCCAAGACAGAGGTTAGGGGCAAGCTTGAGGAGAATGCTGGGCGGCTGGAGCGTGGAGTGAGTGGGATGCTCAAGAAGTTTGAGAAGAAATTTGGTTAGCTACCATGACAGCTTATCTCCGGAGGCACAGCTCGAACTTGAATCTGTAGCTTGGGGTACTGGGCATATGTCACGGTGGCATGTTCCCATCCAATTAGGTAATTATATAATGAGATCAAGATGCTTTTAGAATTGTGATTCCATTATGGTTCAGTATTGCCCTGTGATGCAAGAAGGGTTTAACTAAGTCACCTATGCCTTGTCGCACATCTGAGCATGCAGGTGACGGGTAACACACTTATTAGGCCATTCATCCGCGATAAAGATTGAGGCGTAATGTAAAAGAAATGCAAAGATGGGTGGACAAGTCCCCATTCGTATGCTTCATTCCATCGTCGATCTAGTAACTTGGCGGTGGTTCAACGGGCTATAGTGGTCCGCTAGGACAATGTAACCAACATGATTAGGTATAAATATATACCCTGTTATCCTCTGTTATTACTTTTGAGGCCCTCGGGTATCAAGGCAGGGCTACCAATCACGGCGCTGGAAGTTGATTGAAGGCCCAGCTCATTCCCTATGTGCCAATGCCATAGTATCACATTCATTCACTATTGAGCGCTTAAGTCAGAGGGTGCTAAATGTTGGTTTTTAGTCGTTCTTGCAGCTGTGTCTGTCTCAAAACACTATGTATGAACAAATGCTGGGCCGGTTCTCGAATACTTAGACTAGACTACAAAGTACGCTCGGTGTATTGAACCAATGTGCCGAGGAGCTTTTGTGGATAATCCTTTTCTGGAGAAATTTTATCTTCCTTTATGGCTTCTTGTATGACAATCCATTTGATATGATTTCAAATATCCGAGCCACCTAACTGTTTAAAGATCCAGTAAATTCATGGGCCGGCTCAAGTCCCTGGATGCCGTCTTCAGACTTGAAGCATAATTTTCTTATTTGTTTATTTAGCAACTTCTTTGATCCATCTGCGCCAGTGCCATTCCGACGAGATTGGCGTGGCGTGTAACGTGAGTTGGTTCTCTACCGTAGTGTTCAGCCGCAGCAATAACTGTACACTATACATGGAGCCCAAGTGAAAATTAAATGGGTTTCTAATTCAACAATTGTGGCTTTAGGCCCTGGAAAAGAAAACAAGCTGAGGCTACACTATAGTCGAGGATCGCGGCCAGATATATTATTACCCCGGCATGATGACAATCATGCTCCTGAATCCCAAGCTTCAACTTGTAGCGACTATAGTTCAACACATTTCGAATCGCCACTATAATTGGCGGCGGAGAGGTTTCCAACGAGGGCCGTTTACATATAGAAACCGATCCATCTACTGGACTCCACCCTGGCTGAATGAGGGAGAGGATGATGGAATTGACAATGGCTTGCTAATTGAGGAGTGTGGAGGCGTTATGAAAGAGGCGATTGTGGGTACGATACATTAATCAATGGCGGATGTACCGTAGTAATGGGCAACGCATAGTAACTGATTGGCGTCATCCTGTGCCGACTGGTGAAGGGAGGGAGGATGGACTCTTCGTGACAGTGACTATCTAATATGCCTTCCGTACCATCGAATTTGTACTGGACCTGCTTAAATGACTGCGAGTTTACTCAGGTACATGGCACCGACAAAAAGAGTATAACTCGGTCTTAACACTTTTAGCCAAAATAGGTTAAAAAATCTAAATATAATATATACTGGGTTTGTTTCGTGTAATTATTTTTGCTTTGGATTTGGTTATTTTTGGCTGGGATTAATGATGGGCAGTGGCCATGGTGGGGAAATGCATCCATTACAATCATTCAAGAGATGGATTGTAGTGAGCCCCCAAGTAGGGCCTTTTCCCGAGCCAGTCCCGCGCTCATTGCGCCTCTCTGCAGCCACCATCCTGGACGTGGCTGAGTGCGTCATCCTGCGCTAGCCCATGACAAGCCGTGTGCGTCGCCTTGGAGGACCGCCGCTTCAAGGCTGCGGGGCATTGGGGAGATCCCCGCGGTCGCCATTTACCAAGAATGGAAGAGAAGGGCGATCAGCTCGTTAAGACCATTGTCTACCTGTGAGGCTGTGAAGAACAAGGAACCACTGCAGAGCATTGCTTCCGTTGCTCGACGGCGAGCAGCGGATCCAATGGCTAGTGATTGGTATGCATGGATATCTGTGCTTCGCGGTTACAGACCGAAGCGGATATTGCCTTGACCGGAAAGATTATAAAGCCAACGCACCGAGGTGGCTTTCCAGGCCCAGTTGAACCCGGGATAATTAAGGGCCAGTACATACTCAGCTGGGCAGGCTCGGTGATGCGCCCTGTAGTCGGTTGAATGGACGTCGGGAGCGCATGGCAAAGGTGCCAACCTAGATAAAAACTCTAAGTGTGTGTGGAAACCCTTCTCTGGCTTGTGTACGCGTTACGACGGGCATGCGTCGGCACAATGAAGCTTGAATAGACATGGTGCTCCGACAAGTCTGTTAGTGCGCTTGGTCCAGGCATCAGAGAGGCCGGGTGGCAAGTGGCAGGAGAGCGCTGCAGCCGTGAATACGAGCCGTTGCTTAAGTGGCTGACACGTATGATACCCTCCGTAAAGCATGGGACTTGTGCTGCACTGTGGTGGCAGGAAATTGTGGATTAATTTATGTCTAAGATAAATGAAATGTCAGACAAGGTCCCTCTATCTGAAAACAAAAAAACAAAAAGTGTCTGAGAGTAGAGCGGACATGTCCGCTTGATTGTCACTCAGAACTAAAGACGAGGCAATAATTATGATAGTTAGGCCGAGTCACTAAATACACTCAGCCACAGCCGGTGGGCAAAGCCTCTGGGCAAAAGCAATGCTAACTGGCTTAGGGCATGAGTCGAAATCTCCAGACTCCTCGGGCGACTCTTTAGGGGTGGAGTGATGGGCTCCGGCCCCCGGGAGCGAGCGGGGACAGGCCCTGTCCATCCAATTCTGTGACCTCTCAGGGCCCGTGTGTCTGGATTGCATTGCGTAACTCATGCTGGGTCTTGCTGGACAATGGCCAAAGAGGGGGCAAGTCAGCAAGGGTACACTTTACTTGCAAGGCATTCTGGATGTGGGAGGTGGACAGGGATAGCGGTTCCAGGCCCAAGCTTGTCTTGATATTGGTAGCATTATTGCAAGGGGTCCTGTTGATCGGGACATGCGATCGAGCAAAAACGGGTTTTTGCATTGGGGAGGATTAATAAAAAGAATAGTCAGATTGAATGTGAGACAAGGCAGAAGAGTGTGGCCGTTGCCAGAGTTCATCCGCCTTCCCTTGGTGTGACTGTCTCATCTCATCTCATCCACCCGTCCGCCCAGGCGGCAGAGAATACGACCTCAAAAATGCGCATGATGAAGAAGAGATTTACCAATAAATAAAGCAAATAAAATACGGATGAACATATTCGGTCAAAATACTTTGACAGCTGGTTAATACGATCTAACAATGAACATTCTTCATGTTGTTGTTCGCTTTTCTCGTCGGGGTATAGGCATTTATTGTGTGCCAGCCACCATGTTTCTGTGACTAGTGTATCATCTCACCCGAGTCCCAAGTAAAGCACAGCGAGTACCTTGGTATCGCTTCTGCTCCCACGCGCATCATAGTTACAGAGCGGCTTCTTTTCCCTTTCCCACCACAATCCACAGTTCCCCTTGCACACCCGTGGCTGCATTGCCTCTTCCAAGAACCGCAAAGAGAACACACCACCGAGTCCCCAACAAGGCGTGGTTCTCACCAGCCAGATACAGCGTGCGCAGTGGGTAAGGGCGCAACCGCCTGATGTCACCAGGCGTCGATCGCTCAGCCGCGGAGCATCACATCGGTAGCGCCGGCCAGGCTAGCCGTCAGAAGTGCGGCCATCACAGCTGGCCCACAGTGGACGCTGGCAACGGCTCTGGCTGACGACAGTTGGCGACTACCCCTCGGTTGGTGGCTGACCTCGTCTTCTGCCTTTTCGTATTTCGGTGTTTCCTCTCTTCCTTTTTAGCGACGCCGGACATTGATCTCTGCCCATTTCCTCCGGCCGGGCCAGCCGTCATCCCCTGCTCATCGTCCATCGTCGCGCGTCCCACCTCTGTTTTCATAGCTCCAAACTCTTGACAGCCAGGAAGAAAGCGGGCCTGCAACCAACCAAGCCAGGCCAAGCTTGCTCAGCCAACCACCCTCGCGGCGGCTGTGCCTCGAAAAAAAGGTCCCCAGTCCAACCCTGGGTTGCCGCTGGAGGAGCCACGGGCCTAACTTGACCTTGACATCCTACTTTTCGCAAGGTACTCAAATCATTGCATCGGTGCTCTCTCTTCTCCTCTCATTCCCGTTGGAGTACGCCAGCGAGGCTATTGTCAATTGCCGCGAGCCTCGCTTCACTGAGCTCCTCTCTGGCACCCGCTCGCTCTGTATGTTACAGCCGGATTTGCAATGTACCTAGACCTTGCCAAGCTTGACGGCTTGACGGCCCGACAAGCTCAGAATTCGAGCAATTCACCCAGTAACCAACCCGACAGTAGTGGAGGTGGTGGAATCAAAACTTCAACCGTGGTTTTTGTTGTAAGTGAATCCGCGACTTGTTTGCGACTCGCATGCGAGTGCCGCCCGTTATGAAACTAACATGCCGCTTCTCATTCCAGGTTGTCGCTGGTGTCGTTACTATTCTTTTGGTCGGAGTAGTTTGGGTCTGCTTCGCTCGAAAACCACGAAAATCGAAGATTCCGGGGCAGCCTGCTGACAAAAAGAAGAAGAATGGCTTCTTGGGGCGAATCACGGGTCGCCTCCGTGTAGGTCAATACGAGCAAGCCTCTGCCGAGGATACCGACCACTCCCACCAGCTCTCCCCAGCACGAAGCCGTAATAATGGGGACCAGAACACGACCCAGCAAAATGAGTCAAACTCGGTGACTGTTGATCGGCATACATCGGTTCGATCAATCGCGACACTGCCTGCCTACCGCCAAAGTGCCAACCAAAATGAACAGGTGTTAGGTCGTGAGGGAGAAAGAGATGGCATTGATGTTATTGTGGACCTACCAACACAGGAAGCAGAAGAAGAGCTGCGTGAACAGGAAATGGAAACCCTTTACCAAATCCGCACAACGAGACGACAGCTGCTCTCAGAACGCGATGAGAGACGAGAGCAGCGTCGTGAAGCTCGCAGACGCGGCGACAGGGCTGCGCTTGACGATATTCGTGCCCGAACACGAGCCGCAAACGAGGACACCACAATCAGCAACCTTCGCCAGCAGGTTGAGCAAATCAAGGATTCGCGCAACAGATCCGTCTCGAGTGTGTCATACGCAGACCTTGGTGTTGCACGTCACGACGGGACTCGAATTAGGGCCAACAGCACCGAAAGCGAACGTGTTGGATTACTCTCTGACGCCGCTAGCATGAGTCTTGGACACCAACGCCAAAACTCGGCTGCCGACAGCGATATGCTCTCTCTTGCGCCAACCCGCACTCGGGGCGATTCCCTCTCCATTATAAGTCCTTACGGGGTGGACTCAGCCGGAGTATCGCCACGCACCAGTGTTATAGAAACGGACCTGGGAGAAACAGCAATGCCCCCACCAGAGTACGAGGACGTGCCACTCTCCGAAGAGAACCGATCGACAACACCAATGTATGATCCCCCGCCGGACTACCCGGGCCCGTACCGCACAGCCTCCCAAAGGTCACAGCGCAGCCTTACTTCGAACCGACGACGAGAATCATCATCATCAGAGGAATCACGAAACAGTGCGCAACATGAAGAGGTGGCACCAGAAACCGAAAACACCAATCGACCGTCCCCCCGTGGTGTCGGCGGCGTGCCTCAGCTTCCCAGCTTGAGAATTACGAGACTCCCCGAGATTGCCATCGATCCACCAACTGCTCATCCTCAAGACAATGCCCGGCGCGACAACACATCATGAAGCGCCTGTCGAACCTGATTTATTCTTCGACCCTTGGTTCAAATATTGACCATTTATATTGTTTATTTATTTATTCATTTATGCAACAGCCCGGAGTTTGGTTTTGGGAATGAGAGTCATGTCAGAAGGGGAATTGAATTGATGCGAAACGAGTTGAACGACAACATGGGTCGAGTGGCGGGACATTTCATATTGGACCTTGGAAGTGTTAATGTTTGGTGCTTTTGCTTCTTTTTTTTCGTTTGGAAAATAAGGCAGCCCTATTCTAGATGGGCACACGGGATAACAGAAGCAGTAGCGCCCTGGACGGGTTTGTTCCCAGAGGGCGTTAGACTAACCAGGTAGATATTGACAACGTTTGAAAGCGATGTTATTTTTCTCAGTAGTCATTCATCTACCAAGCAAGGTGGAAGTGCCCCATCCAAATTCTTGCCCAAAACAATATTGTGCTTGTCCAGACCCTTACAC
Source organism: Calonectria crousiana (assembly GCA_013406985.1). Lineage (NCBI taxonomy): Eukaryota > Fungi > Ascomycota > Sordariomycetes > Hypocreales > Nectriaceae > Calonectria > Calonectria crousiana. The sequence goes on along the minus strand of VTGD01000040.1, from coordinate 64,462 downwards.
TCACAGCTTACACAGCTCAGTATCTCTTGAGGCGACGAGGCTTTGTTAGCGTCAAATGTGCATCACCGGCACGCTGCATCAACCCAGTAGCTATGCCTATAATTTAGAAAATGTGGCACCTTCTGGGGCTGGAGACGTTTCATCTTAGCAAATACCGCGTGCGGTTGGTGCTTGAAGATGTGGTCTACATCAAGAAGCTAAGGCTTGGTGGGCGCAGTGGCGGCTAAACGAGTCGTTGGATAAAGCTGGGTTATGGTGAAGCTTCATTTGGGATTTAAGCGGAGATGTTGGGTTGATTGGGCTCGAAGGAAATGCTGCGAAGCATAAAGCGGCACGAAGCGAGAGGCCGATGGGAAAAGACAACTGAATATGAATATGTGGTGAGGTGAGATTCATCTCACCATAATGAGTAAAATTAGAGAGATTCACTGGCCACATATCAAGTGAGTAGTTTGCCTGGAATACACGAGCAAAGGATACGCGCAAGAGACATGGCGCTCACCATCTCGACATAGCAAACAGAGGCTAGATGTGAAAGAGAAGCAAGCAGGAACTCAACGTGACGTTAATATGAAATGAATGGCGGTAGCGGGAATAAAGTTGATACCACATTGTGGGATGCAGCCAGCCAGATGTAGATTCAGGTGGTTGGTATTGAGCCGTTGCATCTTCTTGGTGCAAAGAGGGGGAGCTGAGTCCCAGCGCAGCAGTTTCCTCTCGAGCGGTCAGTAAAAAAAGCGCGTGATGACGAGATGCAGGCGAAGGGAGAAGCGGGAAAAGAGAGATATCAATTTTGGAGCAAAATATCTCCAATAGCGGTCTGGATGCGCCCCCCGAGACATGGCTTGCCGTGTCTTGCTTGCTGGCTTATGAAAGCTTTAGCTAAGCTTTCACCTATAACCGCGCGCGAGTTGATTGACAAGCAGGCACCAAAATGTGACCGCGGGGGTTTGTCAGGCTCGTGTAATGGTGGTCCCCTCACCCCCGGCACGGAACTGCCCCGCTCCAAGTGTGTGATTATTACAGCGTCGACTGTGTGTTCATCAGCTTTGACTCAGCAATGCAACAGGCAGATCGGGAGGGGGAAATGAATTGAGGCACGCCCCGCAGAGGAACAGCAGACAGCACCGCCGAGAAGAAATTGAGATGGGAGGGCGTGTGGATAATGAGGGTTCTTTTTGCTGATGGCTTTTTTCTTTTTACCCTGGGAGGGGGTCGGCACTCGCAAAGATCTCGAGCTTGGGGGAGCCAATCCCACGAGGTGCTGTGGCGACTTACTCTCTATCTGGTTTGCGCCATGCAATGATACCCTGTATCTTGAAAGCCACCAACGATACTCAATGGCCTCGGTCAGCTCGGCGGTCGTTCCACGTTACTTCCCCCGCCCCCCATTCCGCATTGTGCCTCTCTCGTCTTACCTACCGAAAAATGTTTTGTTTAGGCAAAGAGAGTGCTTAGCAATCCAAGATCCTAGGGGTAGTGACGAAGGCGATGAGGAAGGTGGGCAGCCGTTGCGGGTAAGAGGGGACGAGCGAAATGGCAACACCTTATTGTTATTGTTATGCCTAGATCGCCAACCGTTTCAGGCATGGCAAATGCAGCTTAGCAAAAGGCCCCATGGCAGCTATTTTTCTTGTTATGATGGGCTCCAATTGCTAGAGTAAAGGATGCAGAAGAAAAAAACCTCTTGCAGCCAGATATGTTAGACACAGGGAGGGCGTGTGAGTCGGGGCCAATAGCGTGGGCCTGGCAGGCGGCGGAGTTGCTCCTGTGCGGCTCCCACCGCGATGCTACTGCAAAGGTATGGATCCATCCATAAGCTATTATGGGGAAGCACGGCATGGTATGGTGCGGCATGTACTTTGAACGGCTGGGGGTGTGGCGTGAGGAGACTTTTGTAACCGAGCTCGAGGGTGGAAGCCAGATCTATAAGACGGACGGGAGCTCCCCTCCTCGGGCTTCCTTGTCTCTCCCCCTCACTCAACTGCAATTCATCCAGCTCTTACAACCCTTAATACCCGATACCCCAGATACATTAATCACAATGGCCAAGATCGCTATCGTCTACGTACGTGAAGCTCCTCACCCCACCCGGGCACCAACCTCAGCATCGACATCGCCAACTGCTACTCCCTTGCACCGAACCCGGCCCCTCTATACCATCAGCTCATTGAACTAACAAAAATGTTTTCTGTAGTACTCCATGTACGGCCACATCAAGGCCCTGGCCGAGGCTGAGAAGAAGGGTGTCGAGGCCGCTGGCGGTACTGCCGACCTTTTCCAGATCCCCGAGACTCTCCCCGAGGAGGTCCTCAGCAAGATGGGCGCTCCCCCCAAGCCCACTGATATCACTGTTCTCAATGACCCTTCCGTCCTCGAAGGCTATGATGCCTTCCTCCTTGGTATCCCCACTAGATACGGCAACTTCCCTGCCCAGTGGAAGGTATACCCCCCCTGAAGCTTCACGAACGATAAACAAGTAGAGGTGCTGACTCAATTACCTTGTATAGACCTTCTGGGACAAGACCGGCAAGCAGTGGTCTTCTGGTGGCTTCTGGGGCAAGTTCGCTGGTCTCTTCATTTCCACTGGTACTCTCGGTGGTGGCCAGGAGTCGACTGCCCTTGCTGCCATGTCCACCCTTGCCCATCATGGAATCATCTACGTTCCATTCGGTTACGCCAAGGCCTTCCCTCTGATGGCCGACCTCAGCGAGGTTCACGGTGGCAGCCCCTGGGGTGCCGGTACCTTCTCCGCCGCCGATGGCTCCCGCCAGCCCTCGGAACGCGAGCTCGAAATTGCCAAGATCCAAGGCGGGGAGTTCTACAAGACGGTTGCTAAACACTTTGGTTGACTGCATGGTAGCGAGGTCAAGGGAACCAACGGCGCCGAGACCAAGCCTGCGGACAAGCCTGTGGCAACCGAGGCCAAGCAGAACGGATCCCAAGAGCCCAATGACAAGAAGGCTTTCAAGGAAGGGCCTTGTGGTCTGCCCGCGAAATGTACTGTGCAATAAACAAGCGATATAATACCAATTCGTAAAATAAAAAAATTCATTACTGATTCACGAATAAACAAATAGTCTGTATTCTGATTAGGTGGCAACCAAAGCACTATATGACAAACATCTCATCGAAAGGCACTATTTAGTGATAGTTGTGACTGGTAGTTGGTTACTTCAACAAATGACGAATGAGTAGAACCTCATAAACTCTATAAAACGCCCCCAAAGACGAAACGGGTATCAACCTATTAAATCCCACGCCCATTGTGTTTTCTCGTCTTGCTTACAACGTCACCCATAATCTATTTGCGTGGCATGTTGATAAATCTCAATTAATGTAGCATTCAAAAAAGTCAGCCTTTTGTGCAGCTCATTTCTTAAAAAGATTCGTTCTTGATCCCTGCGGGTTGTCTTGGAGTTCACCATCATATACGCGTTTTTGTTCGTCGTCAACGGGTGGCGCAACTTGAATCTCGCCCCGGTAGATTTCGATCACGGATATTAAGGGCATAATAAGCAGCAGCATCGACAATAGCTGACCGAAACTCCAGACCGTCTCATCGTTATCGCTCAGCTTGATGGATGGGTTCCCGAAAGCCTGTGACAAGAGGATGATACGGATGGCGGCACCGATGGCGATGGCGGTCATCAAAAAGAGCCCAACGACCTGGATCAACTTGTAAAACCTTTGGCTTCGGTTGTGGAGATACCAAGTGGCCAGGCCGAAGATGATGACGTTACCGGCGATGACAGCGACGGTGCCAACGTAAGATAATCCGGCCGTTGACGCTGCACCGTCACCCTTGACCTCCCACACACAAGCAATCGGCAATGTTTTATTGGTGAGTCCCTTGGAAACGGCCTCCAACACAAAAATTCCAGACACACATGATAGTGCCAAGTTGACAAACATGAGAAATTGTCTCATCCATCGAAGGATCCAGTCGCGGCGGTAGTCGTGAACGAGGGCGAGCAGCGTGGTGTTGTGCGTGGCCATGGACAGGAGCGAGAGCATCCAGATAAGAAAGAAGTGGTAGGGTACGAGCGTGTTCATTTTGGCGAGGCCGACACCTAAAGAGAGTGGGTTAGTCGGCATATGAAACTCCCCGGTTTGACTTGCGGGACCGACTTTGAATTCCTATGCCCTGCATGATCTGAGAATCGCTGTAGCTATTAAGGAGCTTTCGGCGGATTGTCGACTGTTTACCATTGATTTCGCCAAAGATGACGCTGCTGGACAGGATGATGGCCAAGCATGCTGTAATCATAAAGGAGAGTAGAATCTGGACACGATGCCATCAGCATACAGCTCTGTCGTCGGGCCGTACCCGCAGGGCTCGAATTAGAGCCATGCACTTACACCTGTGCCAGCAACGCCAGCGTCACTAGGCGTGGGAGCATTGGGATTCCCCGTGCAGTTGGCCGGGCTGAGGAGAGCCATTGTGGGTAACGAATGGACAAGAAAGAAAAGAATCAAGAGAAGGGACGGGACGAATGCAAGAGGAGAAAAGAAGACCTGACGACCATTTTTCTTGTATCTGCAGGTAAGTGAGAGGAGAGGTAGGGATGTAAACTGGGTAATATGACGTTTCTAGTTTCTACTAAGCGCTGGCCCCTGCAACCTGAAACCACGTCTTGTCAGGATCAGCAAGGCGGCGGCGGAGCGAGTGGATGACAGCAAAAGTTGGCATGAAGGGCTGTACCGCGACCAAAAACCTGGCAGCGCATAACATCAAATCGAGCAACCAGGGGCGGATAGTTCATGCTCCCTTTATAGCCGGCCCACCCGGAGTCTTTGTTATCCTGACCTCCAACATTCCAGCGAGCAAAGCATTACATCGTGCAGCCCGAAAGGCATGCCCGCACTCAGACTCTCACAGACTCGCCTACAGACTCTCGTCTACGATTTGCGACAAATGCGACTGTTTAGGGTAATTAGGACCTGATCCTGCCCGGATAGACCTAGTGCTTTGTAGATCTCACTGCCACCACAGGCAGCGGTGCTATTCTCGGCCGGTAATATTCCAGGAGTCGCGACTAGTCCATCATCCATGGCGTCGACCGGATTAACCCGTAGACCGATGCAGTGATAGCAGCAGACCGTTCCAGCCACCACCCCACCCACTTGCCTAAAAAATTTAATGGCCTGATAAGATAAGCGATTCGGGCTATTACCCCTCCATGGCGGCCTATCTGGGTGACTCAGTGAAACCGACACAGCTGAACGCCAAAAACGCCCCGCACTCGCCCAATAATTATGTTATTCTCGACCACAACTTTGGACTGATTGCAACACCAGCGACTTTGCCCAGTATGGCTACCATTTACATTGACGAAAACGCCGGTAAGGACGAAACCACTCAGCTAGGAACCGAGGAATCGCCCTACAAGACCCTCCAATTCGCCTATATCCAACGCCCTGCCGAAACTCAGTATCTCGCCCGCCATCTTCCAACCGCCGATGGGGAGGAGCCCGCCGAGAAATGGAAGCCTGTTGCCGGCGCAGCCTTGAAAAAGGCTGTCAAGAACTATGAGGGCTACAAAAAGAAGGCTGCAAAGGAGCAGGAACTTGCCATCCGACGAAAGAAGGAAGAAGAAGAGCGTGCCAAGGTGTTGGAGGAGGCCAAGGCGATTGTCCTCCAGGAGGATACCAGCCTTCCTGCCCCCATAAAGATCAGGCTAGGCGATACCGGCGATCACATTAAGCTTCGTAACGCTCAGGACCCCGAGAGCAAGGGCACCCGTGTTCGTGTTATGGGTCGTGTGCACCGTGAGCGAAAGCAGAAGGACGTCTTCTTCATCACCCTCCGAGACGGATATGGCTTCATGCAGGTGGTTTTGTCTGGCCAACTGGCCAAGACATATGATGCTCTTACGCTTACCCGCGAGACCTCTATGGAGATCGTGGGTGAGATGCGCGAAGTCCCCGCTGGAGCTCGCGCTCCCCTCAACCGTGAGCTTCACGCAGACTTTTATAAAATTCCCCAGCACTGGAAGGCTGCTGGAGGTGACGATGCCATCACCAACAAGGTTCAGGCCCAGGCCGAGCATGCTACCCTGCTCGACCTTCGTCACCTCACCCTCCGTGGTGAAACAGCCTCGGCTGTCATGATTGTCCGTGACGCCGTCGAGTTTGCCTTTAACCAGGTTTACAAGGAGCTCAAGATCCGCAAGGTCAGCCCTCCTGCCCTTGTCCAAACCCAAGTCGAAGGTGGCGCCACGCTTTTCAAGTTTGACTACTATCAGGAGGATGCATTCCTCACTCAGTCTTCTCAGCTTTATTTGGAAACTTGTCTGCCATCCATGGGGGACGTCTATTGCATTGAAAAGTCTTTCCGTGCTGAGAAGTCACTTACACGTCGTCACTTGTCCGAGTTCACCCACATTGAGGCCGAGCTCGACTTCATCTCTTTTGATGATCTTCTCAACCACATCGAGGAGCTCATGTGCCGAGTGCTGGACTTGACCTTGGCCGACCCCTTTATTGCCGATAAGATCAAGCAGATGAACCCTGATTTCAAGGTACCTGAGCGTCCCTTCATGCGCATGAAGTATTCTGATGCGATCGACTGGCTTCGAGAGCACGAAATTCTCAATGAAGAGGGTAAGCCTCACACCTTTGGTGACGATATTGCCGAGGCTGCTGAGCGCCAGATGACGGACATTATCAACAAGCCCATCTTCCTCACCCACTTCCCTGCCGGTATCAAAGCTTTCTACATGCTCAAGGACCCAGAGGATCCCCGTGTGACCGAGAGTGTGGACTGCTTGATGCCTGGTGTTGGCGAGATTGTTGGTGGTTCGATGAGGTTGGACAACTACGATGAGCTCATGGCAGCCTTTGAGCGAGAAGGCATTGACCCTAGCCCCTACTACTGGTATACTGACCAGCGAAAGTACGTATTATGAATATGGGAATCGACAGTCAAGATGACTAACAAATTTGCTAGGTATGGCAGCTCCCCCCACGGCGGATACGGCCTCGGATTCGAGCGATTCCTTGCATGGCTGTGCAAGCAGCATACTGTCAGAGACTGCTGCCTGTATCCCCGCTACTTTGGCCGTTGCAAGCCTTAAACGAGTCGTGGCGGAATAGTGCGCGCATCTCAAGATGCAATGAGACAAAAGGAAGAACCCCGCAGTCTGGGAAAAGGGACTGAAATTGGGGAGGCGGGCGTCACTCGTGCCAACAAATTTAAATATATTAGAGGTACATCTGCATGTGTCAATGCTAGCTCTGTTAGCTGTTAGAATCCTACCGCCGAGCTTCTATAGGAACCACGTAGCTGAACAAGAACTCAGCCAAGCATGCCACTTGAAGCTGAAATGATTTTTTTTTTTTAGACAAGTGACATAACTTTGACGTCATGAAGTCATTTTATGAATCCGTGGCTGCTGCAGGTGAACTATCTGAGATGGTGACTGGACCCATGGTTGACAAAACAAAAACACACAAGAATGATGGAACTCTTTTTATCCACCAGGAGGCAAAGTTTTTTTTTTGGCACCAAGTCTCAAGGACTTTGATGCATAGAATGGGATTAAGTAATGAATATCAATGTGCAGAGCGAGATGGGCGGGATTTCCCGAGGTGAAGATGGCGGAGTCTTGGCTTCTTTCTTTCTTGTGTTGGACCAAGTCTTATTATGGTTATTTGCGGGTAGACCAGATTCCAAGTCAAAAAAAAAAGGGCTGTCCGAAATGAGAAACTCGGGCCGGTATTCAAACATCACTCTATCTGGAGCTCATCATCTCCACAAGAGCTTCGGAGACGGTCGACTCCGGTCGATTTAATCTGTAGAATGCCCAAAATACAAACGACAGTGACATTGTGGGGATGGGGTCAGCCACTAGCATGGTGACGGCCCTGGCATATTGGTTCTATTCATGTTGGGGAGCTGGGGTACGGCTTGTGTTCCGTCCGTTCTGTTGTTTTGGGTATATCAACAAGAAGACAAAAAAAGAAATAACAGAGACCCTATGCCATACTCAGCACGGAGCCTTTATTCACTTCTGTCATGCGCATTGGATTGGGCGATGACAACGACCTCAGTTTCTCCGCTCAACTGCACCGCAGCGCCATGCCCTTTCTTGCCCTTCGGACTTGGTTCCGCATCTTTCGAGAGGCCGAGCGGGAGCTTGGCTTTTCTCCCACTGATATTTGATTTTCAGCTTTGTGGCGAGTTGCAGGATCTATGCACACGGTCTGTGTGATAGTTGCTGTCTCCCTCCTCTTTGCTTTTCTACTTGCTTTTTTCTATTTGTTCTTCGCCTGATCAAATCCTTGTGGCCAGCGACTAGGCCTGTCAAGTGCTTCACATATCCGAGACAGGGTTAGGGACATGGGGGCAAGTAGTCTCTGGCTTTTGGGAGACGAGGGAGGCAACACTTGCGTATTTCCGATGAGGGGGTGCGCGTGGCTGTTGAGGCTTGATGCTCACGGGCCATGCGGATGGTGTTGAGACAGAATGTGACTCACGTCATGGAGTACGCAAATGGCATTGTGGATGTCAGAGGCAGAAACAACATGCAGGGCAACTGGGATACTCGGGACGACTCAGAGAGATGAAGAGGTTGCAACGTGGATGCCGGCAAACACGAGACCAGACTACAGTCGTGGCCCTTTCCACTCAATCTGGGGAAAAGGGGGAACCATGTGTGCCATCCGGTGCAACCGTGATTACGATCTGTCAATAAGACAGGGTCGGTTACACAAGTTTGCAAGCTAGGGTTGTGACGCCTCTCAGCGCAGATTTGGTGACGACTTCAACTGCCGAAGCAACTAGTCTGGAGCTGCCCGCTTAGAAGACGAATAAAAGCAAGAGCACAGGAAGAAAACGCCGTAGCATGCAGGCACTATTAGATGATAGCTGGCTATGGATTCGATGGCAGAACTTGCCAGGCCCTTTTCGGATTGGACTTGGACGGCTGGCCCAGAAGTTAGCCCCCGGCAAAAAGGTTAATCCAAGAAGCCAAGGAATGCTGATCGACGGCGCCAGGAACCAGATGAGGTGGAGACAACTTGACGCCATTAAGGGCCTGGCGAGTTTCTGGAATGGCAGAGCTTGGCGAGTTGCAGATGCGACGGCAGGCTAAATTAATTGGCGCGCGTATCTGATGACAATAGCATGATGGGAAATGGCGGATATGCGTGTTGGTCCGCAACAAACCAGGCGAAAAGGGCGGCTCACCGGTGGCCCCTCCGCAGCAGACCCGACAGAGTGGTTCCAAAGGTTCCAAAGGGAACCAAGGCCTCCAATCCTGTCCGCACACACGCGACGAAGGATGGATGGGAGGGCGGCGGCGGGACGGGGAAGGGTTCCGGGGCAAGCCTGGCGAGACTGCTGCTCGGCCGCGGCCATGCGCCTGCCCCATGGCTGTTCCCTTGGCGCCCGATGCCCTGTTGGGTCCATCGACTGCATGCGTGTTAGGCGAGGGGAGCTCATCGCCGCCACCACCACCGCTACCGCGTGCAGCAGCGTGGATTGGGAATGCAACCACGGCCAGCACCACTACCACATGCCATCGTCGCAGTGGCCTCTCCTGTGTGTCTGCGCGTGGGTGGCTTCTTCTGGCTGTGTGTTTCTGTGTGGGGGTCTTGCTGGGCGAGACCCCAACCCAGCCGAAGTCCGGCCCGGTCACGGTCACGGTGAGGAAATGATTGACCGTCGTGGTAACAGACAGATTGAATGTTTGCTCGCCTGCTTGCTTATTGTCAGCCCATCTCAACATTCCCTCCTCTCCCTCACATCCCCTCCCATCCATCCCTCCTCCCCGTTTGGCCTTTTGCCACCTCTCAATTCCCCCCTCCGATCCCACACATCCACAGGGCCGGTATCCATCCATCTTTACTACTTCGGTATCGAATAGTGCCGACGCCTACGCCGCCGCCGCGCCGGACGAGCCTCGCCTTGGGCAAGGTACATGCAGCCATTGCAGGGCAGGGATACACTGAACATTCAGGGTTATCTTGGAACTATTTGTCCTCCCATGATACAATCCTTGCTTTTTTCCATTCTCTTTGGATCCCACTTTGCGGAGCACCTCGTCTCTCTTTTTTCTTTTTCTCTTTCCCTTTTCCCTCCCTCTGCGTCAACTTCTTCCGCCCGGCTCGCTGGGGGTCCAGAGAAGTGCTGTAGTAGAAATGATGATGTCTCTTACTGCAAGTTGACCTTGTCCGTCACCCCCCCACCACTTCCTCCGCCACCATCACCGTCAAACCCCTCGACACCCTGGGAAGCTCTTACACAAGCAGTCAGACTCGGAAGGAGGAAAAAGAAAATTCACTTCTGCGCGTCGAGCCGTGCTTGGGTTTTGCCTGCGTGCATGCATGTGGGCGTTCAAACGGCGTCGTCACCGAGCCCAATGGCTGCTGCAGATTGACACACTCGTACATTCCACCACCACCTTATGCGGCCTCTCTTCCTTTTAATGCCCGATCTTTGCCTCGAATCCGACCGCGACGGGCCCCCTCACCCATGGCGCCTGGGGGGTGGCATGCGGCCGAGACCCAAAAGGCTCATGGCCCACACATGGTCCCCTCCCAAGCGGGAGAAGACATAACTATTCCGTAGACACCATAGAGACCTGCCTGTCTCAGCCCCCGAAACACAGCCAACGACCGTCATCAAAGGCATGCCCGTTCAAGTGCTGCACTGCACTGCACCGCGCTTCACACACACATGCGCACACACACACATGCGCACACACACACCAATTTGCCCGTTACTTGTCTTTGTTGTTGCCCTTGTCAGTCTTCTCTTTGCTCCTCATCCCCATGTCATGTCACCCCCCCTCGACGTTGCCCATTGTTTAAAATGTCTAACAATATCCAACGTCCTCGTTCCCCAACTCGCGAGAGTCGATCACGCATGGCCTTGCTTATAACATTGGCCTACAGCCCCCATCAGGTGAATGTTTGCGGTGCCTTCTTCCCCTCCTGCACCCTTGTTACCTCGAACCTTATAGAGACGGCATCACTCCCACATTAGATTATCGAGATCGCCCACACTTCTGGCATTGACCTAGTCTCAATTCCCTTCGTCCTTGCTTACTACTTCTTCGGCCCATCATGATCGTTCTTCCCCATCAACCTCCAGCCCCAGATATGAAGCTTCCTCCTATATATCCAACCCCCACAGCTTCACCAGCTCAAGCTCAAGTTCAACCCGCCTCCTTCGTACGGCCGAGTTCGCAACCAAGCTACTCAAGCATGCCGTGCCACTTAGAACGTCTGCCCAACGAACTGCAACGCCTCGTATTCTCCTACCTCGACTACCAATCCCTCATCTACCTCTCCACTATGAACCGACACTTTCACCAGCACGTCAAGCCGCAGGAGATAGCCGACCCTGTTGACAAGTTTCAGTTTGTTATGAGAGCTGTCAAAGACTTCCCACAACACAGACCGAGTGAGAAGGGCCAAGATCACCAGCCCGGCAACTATGAGTGCTATATCTGCTTCCGCGTGCGGTCGCCAGAGCACTTTGACACTCTCCAGGCGCACTCAACTTGCATCGACATACACGGACGGGTCGTGTCGGACCGAGAACCTGGTCCCAGCGATCGTCTCGTCCCGCTGCGCCGGTTCTGCATTCCCTGCGGGATACAGTTCGGCCTTCATGCGCCCTTTGACTGCCTGACAACCAAAGCCGGCCAGGACCTCTGGGTATGCCGCTGCAGGAAGCTCTGGCAGAAGCCTGGCACGCTCAAGTGCCCCGATTGCGGGGGAAGCTGCCCACTCCGACCAAAACGGAAATGGTGAAAGCGTGTGTCCTGTTAGCCGATTGGATTGGGCCGAACTGGAGTTGAACTGGATTGCGTTGGGCAAACACAAAAACGAGAGGCAGCTTGCGACGAGGAGAGAGAGTTTACGTGGCCCTACCTTTCCTTAATGCCGGTTATTGGGACATGGGGATGATGACCAACACGCACATGTTGGTTGACGGGATGACCCCTCCGAGAGGGGACCCTGTCATAAAGAGAAGAAAAAAAAGGTCACGCCAACGAGGCAACGGCCACCCCCTCCAAGGATGCCTCGCGCCGTGCGCAGGCTGGGCGTTTCGAGATCCGAAACTAGACGGTGCTTATATACTGGAGATTGGGCCACTCGGGGCCTTTTGCTGTTCAGAGTATTCGGGGCGACCGGGACGTTTCGAGAGACCCCTGGACGAAGCAGGGGTGTGGTGCTTGCTGTGCTGTGACGATGGACAAATGCACGACAACGGCATTTTAGGCAATATGAGTTTTCCGGGTGATCTTTTAGCTGCCATTTCTCCCTGCTCCTTCTTTATCTCGTTCTGTTTTAACACCGATTTTTGATAAGAAGAGGCACTGCGTGGGATTTCCTTCTCATTTCATCTTGTCTTGCTATAGAGCTAGAGGACTCGCGGTCCTGGGTCTCAAGATCACCCTCGAAATAATGATTTGACGATTTTTACACGGGACAGCCGACCAAACAATAGCCACGCTTATCTAGCTATGTAGCGTGCATGAAACGGTTGGAGCCAGACTATTGCTCTTCTTCTTCCTTCTAGATTGAATCTACTGATGAACGAATCCCTGATTGTAAAGACATGGGTGTGGATTCATGCAAGCAGAAACAGTCCCAGCAAACCGACCAGGGCCCTCGTGGTCCAACCCCAGGCGACATCTGGGTTGCTGCAGTACTACGTGATACGCATCAACATCCTTTGTCACTTGTCCATGGTGGCTTCTGTGCTGCCTGCTTTCACTCCCGTGACTGTGTTTGTGTTCTGTTCAAGCTCAGGCACATGCCGCCGGCAGTCCCAGGCTCAGTAGTCAAGGTCAAATCGTTGTTCCGCCGAACCATCAAATCCTGGGAGCCTGATCAATCTGGCCGCGCATAGTCCCCGCCTGGTGTGGGCAGTTTGCATACCAATCCCTTCGTCCTATCCCAACAAAACGAACCCAGTGTGCTTTGCAAAGTGTTTAATCCGTCAGATCGATCCATCTTCATAATCTACTTCTCTTTTTCCTCACCGTACGTCCAATTCGTCCCTTGTGTGTTCTCCCTTTATTTTACTCCGCTCTCCCTGTTTCTACTCGTCCATCCCTGCCAGTGGCCTGGCCGAAGGTAAAGGGAGGGCGACACTCGGTGGTCCGTACGCTCCAGGGACCCGTTTGTCTGTGATTCATGTCGCCAAACCCCGTCTTCGCCTGTCTGGGAGCTCTTTGACACCCGCTGCGTACGACCCGTGCGTGCCTAGTAAGTTCGCATAACACGTCTTCTCATGCACACCACGCCAACGCCAGCGAGCCAGCCATTCAACTCAATTCCCTAACCATCCTAAGGCTAACCCATCTCGCTAGCTCTGACTACTTATTCCAATCCCTTCCCTTCTCGGGAGGTTGTTTTTTCTTCTTTCATGTGATCAAAAATGAAGCTTCAGCAAGAGACAGTCCACAAAACGAGTGCATCTACCGCCACTGATGTAATACCTGCATTGGACCTAAGAATGGAAGCCCCAGCAAAACTTCGTCTAGATACATTGTCCCACACCCAAAGCGGCAGTAAGATTGAAAAGATCGAGGTATGGGTGATATAATATCATGATAATTGTGGCACATGTAGTCACATGGCATCCACTTCCCGCTCCATTTCTCGTCTGGTCCATGCATATTCACGCCAGACATGTCTAACAAAGCTCGAATAGGCACAGAAATCGAAGGAAATAACCACACCCCCAGTTTCGCCTTCCGCATTCCCAATGCTATGCAAAGATGTATTGTCAAATGATGAGAAATGGGCTTCGCTTGATGGCACCGTCACTGAGTATGCATGCACATCTGAATCCGAAGGCGGCTTCTCCTCCGACTCCGACCCGTGGAGTGACGATGAGGATGACATCGACGAGTATGTCTCGCTAGCCCAATCCCGCCGCCCACCCAACTTACAAGCCGATAGGTTCGTATTGTGCCTCACCAGCGATGGCGCCCGTCCTCTGGACTCAGCTAGCAGCCTCTGCCCGCAACTTCCGCGACGCTTCTCCTTTCGGCCATTGGAAGAGATTGACGACGTGTCTCAAAGGCCTGCACAGAGAAACACATCTGCTTCCGAACAAAGCCATGACGGAGATGATCTCGAACTTATTGCTCCAGAGTTGCTCTTGCCCCCCGCAATCGTTTTCCAAAATGACTATTTCATCATTTCCGAGTCCAACATTGCCGGATGGGGTGCCTTTGCAAAGCAAGATCTCAAGTATGGAGACATAATCCTCGTCGAGCAACCGCTGTTCAAAGCTGACAGTTTGTCACTGTATCAAGAATTCAACAAGTTGGATCAGGATATGCAAGATGTTGCTCTGGGATTGCACGCCAACCGAATGTGCAAGCCCGGTACACCGAAGCTCCAGGCCATCTGGAATGCTAATTGGTAAGTTATTCTTGCTTTCTTTTCTTTTTTTCTTCGTTTTTCTTCTTCTTTCCCATTCTTTCATTCGTGCACCCTCAAAGTCCAGTCAGCAGGAACCACATGGATGCTTAGAAATCCAGGGAAATCATGTTAGGTGCTCCATGAACAAATCTGCCCTTCCAGGAGCATACCGTGAGATCACGTCGCTCGGGTTTCCTATAGCGGTAGACGAGGTCGAAAAAAAAAACCTGTTCTAACTTGTCTCAAGCTTCTCAACAGGGGTCGGAGACGTTGCGGGCCTGTTCCCCGTCGCCTCCCGGTTTAACCATTCTTGCGCCCCCAAAGACAATATCCAGTACGTTTACAACGCCGATGACGATACGCTCAAAATGGTTGTCAAGGCGGGAACGATTCGTGCCAGAGAGGAGCTCACCATTTCGTACGGGACAGAGCGCACACCGCTGGATCTGCTCATGAGGTACGGTTTCCAGTGTCGATGCGGGGTGTGTCCTGGCGTAGTCGGTCAGGTCACAGATGAATGGTAGACTCTTCGGATCGCCAAAGTTTATGCGCCTCTGGCACAGCGCGTTCCCCCGCCTCAGCTCCGGTCGGCCGACAAAATAGGGGCAAAAAAAATTCACTCTATTGTCGGGATTGTGGGGAAAGAAAAAATGAGGACAAAGAAAAAGGAAAAAGGAAAGGGGGAAGGGGGGCAAAAATACCTGAGTTTTCTGGGTAGTGGCGTTTTAGGATGGGCTTTGCGATTGCGGACATGGAAAGCATGGGCAATTCACGAAATCAAACGGCATTTTAGACATCATCATGACATGGAGTTGCGTAGGAATGATGCGGGTAACTTGAGATAGAAAAAAACGGATACTGTGCTGTTGTTGATAGAGTTTGGAAAGGGTTCTAGATTATCATGAACGAGTGCTACATCATGGCTTCCCCTAGATCCCCGTCCTTGAGCGCACCCAGCAACATTCTTGCAATATCTCTGTCCGCCTTGTCATTCGTGCTATCCATTTCATCCCAGAGCGTCTCGATCCACTCGGTAGAGACGTCTGGCATTGGCCCGTCAATGTACATCCCCTCAAACTCGCTAGTGCCGCTAGGCGATTCCTCCTGCATCTGGAGGACCCTGTCGACGTCTGTTCCCAGGCCACCGATTCCCTCCGAAGACAGGATATTGGTATCTATCGCTCCAGCTGCTGCAATTTGTGAGGATATTTGATCGCGCAGAGCCTCAATCGCGACTTCATCCGGGTTGGACATGTGAGAATCCGTCTGTGAAAGCGGGGAGTGGTGGGAGTCGGAGTCAGAGTAGCCGTACGGGAAAGTCCCGGAGGCCATATCGAAGCCGTTTGCAAGGTTAGATCCTCGGTTTGCATCTATGAGGGCCTTCAGGGGGCTAAAGCCGCCCACGAATAGCCCGCGCAAACTGACGGGAAAGTCTCCATCTTCTGGGAGGCGGCCCTTGCTCAGACTGACGTCTAATGCAAATGCCAAGCGCAGATACGAGCTAGGCTGCAGGGCAAGAATATCAGTCCAATCGGTAATGTTGGAGCTCTGATTTCCTTGCGTGTCAGCGCTGTCCAACTGTGCGAGGTCGACCACATGCCTCACAATCTCGCTGACCCAATCCACTCCATCGTATTGAGGTTGGTACGTTCTCATGGCCTCGATCAAAATGTTGAGCCTGTGCTGTTTCAATGCAGAGGCAGCATTTGAATCAAGGCTGTGATCCTTGGAAGGAATGGACAATTTGACATCCAAGATGTGCAGAATCAGAGGGAGCGCGGTGCAGGCTACGGCCGAAATAGGGAGCCACCTCGCAAGCTTCAGATGCACAAGCTCTTTGAGGCACTCTGTCACCCCCGAAGCAGCATCTTGGAGCTCATGGCGATTTTCGTAGATTGTCGACAGCCCCCTGTCGGACGTCACAGCACCAGGGCTATCTCCATTCGGAATCGCTTGCAGGATTGCCAAGTGCAAAATCTCATGATGAGCGAGCACAACGCGCGATGAGTGGTAGTACATGTACATGAGATTGGTGTACAAAATGACAGAGTCATGCTGAAATTCCCTCCTGTTCTCTGTGCCGCTTCGGGAGATTGAACTACCTCCAAATAGAGGGAACCGTGACGTAGCAGATTTGCACCAACGTCTCAGCGAGGTCTTGCACTCTTGAATCCCAGAGTCGTCTCCGGGCTTTGACTGTCTTCCCCACCCGGGGGCATCATCCAAGGGGAAGACCAGCATGAGAATGTCAGTCAATACAACGTAGAGCTCAACCACCTGAGATAGGATCTCTGCAAGAGTCTTTTTTGTCCCAGGATTATAGACTCGTGATCTCTCAAACTCATTTTCCAGATCAGCGAAGCCAAGAATAGGATTCGAATCGAAATCAAAATGAGATTTGGTGATTTGAATGGGCCGTCTCATCAAGAGGCCGAGAGTGCGGTCTCGAATGACACAGCACCACCAAACCTTTTTGAGAATGTTTTGCTTTCGGTGTTGCATCGGATGCGTGGCAGCAGAAAATACAGGCATGGCGGCATAATGGTGAGCCTCGGCGGTCTTGGCATGTTGAATGGCAAGGCTGAGCCATGATGTGCTGGGGTTTCTCGTCGACGTGGGGGACCAGAATGAGAGGAGTAGAGCTGCCTGCGCGATGGAGAGCGAGGAAGATTCGGACTCGAAATCGTAAAGCAGTTTCCCGCGTCGGTACAGGGCTGCTCTCGCAGCTCGGATGTTTGGGTGTCCAAGAGCCTTGATGGTAGCTCGAGAAACAAAATTGCAAGAGGCAAATAAGATAGCTTGGAAGAGCAACAGAGAAATTCGCTCGGAAGGCATGCCGGAGTTGGGAGTGTGGCAGTACAAGTCCCAAAAATCTCCCTCATTCAGTACTGGTAGCAAAGGGTGGACATGGAGAAAATATTGTTGGAGAAACTCATCAAGCAGGGACCGGGTGGGCACTCGAAGACACCCTTGAAGCTCGAGATAGTTCACGTCTTGAGGAGGAATATTTGGGAGGTTTCCCATTGATAGGAAGGGATAATATGAATAAACGATGTCCGATGTAAGCCCGGTTTGGGGAGGGCTGGAATAGCTGTTGCCAGCATTGTTCGAAAACTGACTAATTGAAGTGCTATGGTTTTTATGAAGGGTTTCCGATGAAGCTAAGAATGCGTTAACATACCCATTTGCCTAGAACCCTCACATATAAAGTACTCACCCCGAGTCTGCTGCACATGTTGTGGTGATGCTTGGAGCTGCGGGTTATTTGGTTTGTCGGTCACGGCAGTATCCCTTGACTTGTCATCGTCGGTTTTATGACCATTGACAGGCTCTGGCTGGTGTCCAGGAAAATTATTTCCATCGCGAGTAGTACGAGATGGAGGTTCAGTAAGCGTGTTCAATCTAGATCTGACTACAGCTTCTGACGAGTTCAAGTCGCAAGAGTGCGGTCCCTTGGGTGAGTATGGGGGATGAGAAGCCTGAACATTGTCGCCAGTCTCTCGCTGCGGCCGCCTGCTATGAGGTGGTAATGAGATTATGCCAGATTCCACAAAGTAGGTGGGTAAATACGTACAGTCTAGATGCCCTGCCAGTCACGACACAGGCCTCGCTGTCGAGATAGCAGTTCATGCATGGCCGGCCTCTTTGAGATACATCGCAGCGGACCTTTCGAGCGCGACAAGAGAGGCACGCCTTTGGAGCTCGCTTGCGAATCTTGGATGGACCTTTCGACTTAAGATCCATTGAATGTATCTCTGCCGATGTAGTTGCCACAGCCATTATTGCCGTCTTTCAATAATTGGTTTAGCAGGCTTGAGTGATCCTTTACGCGACGTAATGTTGAGTGGGATGGAGGAAAACAAGAAAAAAAGGATCAAGGGGGGCAGGTGAATAGAATACTCGTTGAGCAAAAATTGGAGTAAGATAACCAAGGGCCCTTGGCTGGGCCGGCTCGGCCGCTTAACAATTGACTGTCATGACAATCAATTACGGTATATGTGTCATGAGAGCTCCATTCAACACGGAATCGCCCAAAAGGAGAAGAGAACGCGGGGTGTGGAGTCAACCAAAAAAGTGCGGGGTATGGGGTAAAGATGCCGTCGACGCTGTCCTCATAAGAACGAGCAAGCATGGCCTCATACAAAATCTGGCCTGCTGCTAGTTTCCTAAAATTGTGGTAGCTGAAGTGGCATATGATGCCAACGGGCACGGTACAGAGTCAGAAAGGAGTGGTGGCCTGCAGAATTCTGACTCAGGTAACATGCGGGGAGCTGCCAGTCGTTGCCTCCAATCGGGTATGCTTTACCGTGATGAAGCCAGTGATTCGCCTAGTCCCCTCAGAGTACCGCTCCAAACCGAGAGTACCGTCCTTATTTCCGCGGCTCTTGACTCATTTGCACATCCCGACTGACGCCAATCCCGCCTTTGCCCAGAGCATTTATGAGTCATTCTCAGTTTTAAACTGCCGACGTATGTCAGATGGCTGAGATGGCTTGTGTGCAGATGATCCAGGGTATTTGGCACGCCGCCACATTGCACCCTGCACCATTCATCTGCTTTTTCGGCGATGATACTTCTAGGGTAGGCAACAGTCAGGTTACGCCACATCTTGATCAAGGAAATGGACAATAGGTAAAAGGACCTTACAAAGATACCTAATCGAGAGTTTTATCCTTGGTTTCATTTGATTGAACCAATTGAGATATTTATTTGATAGGTCTCGCATAATTTGCAAGGCGCACGGTCTTAGTGTCATCGCATTACGGTCTTGATGGTCGGATTAATTAAGCACCCGGTGCTATGTTCAAGCTGACGATGTGGTCATGGATGCAAAGGGAAGAATTGACGACTTCACAACTGATACTATCCGCGTGTCCTCATTTATATTCGGTACTTACAGGTCTCAAAGATGACCAGCACACGGAATGAAGAGGATGAGCTGTTTTTCACCGCCCATAACCCTGCGGCACCAACAACGATCATCTTACTGCATGGCCTATTTTCCTGTCATCTTGAATGGGAGCATGTCATCCCCTACTTGGAGGAGTATCATCTGATAGTGCCCGACTCCCCGCAACATTCAGGGTCAATGCAAATCGGCCCATTTTCCCTAGCACTGGCGGCCGACAAAGTAGCCTCGCTCATTGAGCGTCACGCTCATAACAGCAAGGCTCACTTAGTAGGACTCTCGCTGGGTGGCTTCGTCGCTATGGAGGTAATTAGACGCCACCCAGACGTTGCGGAATCTGCGTTTGTCACAGGGTCATCGCCTTTTAGCGGATGGCAGGTGTGGGCGGCGCAGCGACCTACGATGCTGCAATGGGGCCTTTGGTTCGCCATGAAAGGTGGTATTTACCGGTTGGCAGAATTGCATACGGGGTTGAAACCACATGATAAGCTTAAGCAAGAAATGATGAACAACAATGAATGGCAGTTGGTACACGATGCTTACGGCGATACTGCCAAATGGCAACAACAAGCGGTGGATGAAGTTGCGTCAAATGACAAGCGTATTCTAGTTATTGCTGGCGGACATGGCGACAGCTTAGACATGACCAAAAATCTGGCTAAGTCATTGAAGGTGAAAGGCCAGAAAGACGGAAAGGAGACTCAAGCCGTGGTTGTTCAAGATGCCATTCATGGATGGAACCTTCAATTTCCAGCTCTGTTCGCCGATGGTATCAAGGCTTGGGTTCATAGAGACAGATTACCTGAGAGATTTGAGCCTTTAGTGTGATAGGGTTGGCGGTGATGCATATGATTGGGTCAACCATTGTGTTCTTGTTCAGATTATTGATGGTATCATATACCACGAGATGGTATGTCAACGTTAAGTCATCAAGAAAAAAAAACGCTCTTATGGATGAATATCAATTTTATGGTGATTTGACTTGAGTTTTCCTCGTTGATGCGTGTGGTCAAGACAAACCAACATCACAAATGCCAGTTTGGGCTACTAAAGGATGAAGCAACGTGTGTATTAATTTAGAGCCTGATACATACCGTGCTGTGCCATTCCGGGGTTATAGAATGTAATGCACACTGTGAAATTCAATCTTAAGAAAGCATATTCAACAGCACTCAGCTTCGGGTTGGAGTGAACCACCAGCAGACTTGATTGGCTTGCCTGCATTTTGTGCTCGTGTTCTTGATCCTATCATACTTGTCAATGACTCAATTGGAGAAGAAACCCTAAGTTAACCTTGTATTACCTATCAGTTATCGTAAAACTTTCATCCATTTTAAGCGTCATTCGTCAATGATACCGCCTGTGAGTTAGTTGGAGATTTCCCGAGGAAGTGCTCAGCGGCAATCCCTCATTTATGGCGGGTTCCAACCTCGCATGGAGATTTAGGGTCAGAAACAGTCGCAGCAACTCTATTGGGTCGAATACGGATTCATTAGCCAGGAGGGTGTGGCTAAATCCACACCTATGGGGCTGCTTTCGGTCATTAATAAATAAGATAGATTTTTTTTGAGGATATAATAGCATCAAGAATATATCTGTGATTGTATTTCTCGATATAATTGGCCTCTAAGTAACTGCCAGGAAGCACGCACAATGCCCCAAAGGAATATATATGGCCTGAATCAACGACCCGTCGTTAAATCATTACTTCTCTCTATTCTGGGGTGTCCTCAACCATGGCACTTGCCTACCTCGGGTCTCTTTTTCACACTAGCACATCTTCTACAAGATAGAAGAGAATGATTCTACTTTGACAACTCCCAAGTATGCGGTGATGTGTTGTGCGATCATAATGGGACGGACCTCTGCGGCCGGGGAATCTACGATCTGGAGTGGAGGACTGTGACTCTCATTTTGATGGAAGATTGAAGTGTAATGCAATTTTTTTGTGCAATCGCCCTGTCTTGTATCCCTCACTTGGTCTTGGGCGTAGAGACAGCGAAGAAAGTCATGCGGAAAAATCCTTCCTAAAATCCCCCGAGCTGTCATCTACTTTGCGAAAGCATCGAACCACTGAGACAGCTACTGCAGCCCCAGGCGACACAGAACGTGCCAAGGACTCCGGAAAGGCCGCAGCGATAAAGTGATTGCCGTCGAGTTTTGGGTCTGCTACTGGAACCTATCTTGAAGGGTGGAGAGATTTCGGACGATGAAGAGCATCAGTGGGACTAGTAAGATAGCAACGAGGGTGCAATGGAATGTGTTCAGGAGCCAAGATTAGATGGGCCAAACTAGATAATCGAGTTTTATTAGCATTGCTGTATTTTACCATGACTTTCTAGTCCACCAAACGCCGTCCCATGGTCTCCTCAATGTTCAATATTCATCCGTTGATAGTCATTTTAATCCCAGTATTTAATCTCGCCATCCATGCCTGCCGTCACCACCTTGCTAGTTTCCTGTGGGTGCCACTTGACGCAAGTGATGGCTTGGTTGCCAGCCTTGATTTTATGATACATTTTGCATGTCTTCCAATCCCAGAAGCACACATATCCAGCAGAGTCACCAGACGCCAGGAACTGTCCATCCGGGCTACAGTCAAGGTCTATTCCTAGACCCGCATTATTGTGTCCGCGATAGCTCTTCTTTCGGTTTTGGCGGAATTTGTCGTTGGCACCATAGACCAGAATCTGGTTGTCAGAGCTCTGATAAGCAACATATTTGCCGCTTGGGTGCGGGGCAGCACGCGTCATCGGGTACATGTCAGGTTCCGCAATATACTTGATGGGGACAGGAATGTTGTAGTCCCAAGCTCGAAGTGACTTGTCGTCCGAGGTAGTCATGAAACGACGGTTATTATCAACAAACGTAATAGTGTTTATAGCCGCCAAGTGATGGTCATACTCTTGAACCACCTCTTTGGGAGTTCGAACATCAAACTGAACGATCTTCTTATCCGACATGCCGGCAAGAAACTCATTGGTGTGTTCGGGGTCCGGGTTAAACTTGATGACGTGCGGAATTTTGCCAGTCGTAAACTTGCTGACGCATACACCTTTTTCAGTATCCCAGAGTTTAATCATACGATCATAGGACGAAGATAGAAACTGGGTACCAGAGTAATTGAAGCAAATGTCAGAAAGCGCCTTGGAATGACCCGAGTATGTGCGCAAAAGGTCTCGGTCGTGGTAGACATCGAATATCTTGATGGTAGTATCCGCGCTGGCGGATAGGAGCAGGTGACCGGACTTTGGGAGGAAGCGTAAGGCGGTGACAGCTTTGTTGTGATTTTTCCAAGTATGGATCTGCTTTTTGGGGATGAAGTTGGTGATGCTCCCGATCTCCTTTCGCAAATCCACATCCAGATCTTGAGGAACATGCATATATGTTCTTCCCTGGTAATCATACTCAGCGGATCCGTGAAATGTCGTTGTTTCTTCGCCCATTTCCTCAGCTTCTTTTCTTTGTGATAGAGTTCGAGCTGGAGCCTGGACTACCGTTCCACTTTCGACAACTTCTTCCTCTTCCTCCTCTTCAACAATCTCGTATTCTTCATCGCTGGCGAGTTCCTCGTCTTCGCCCACCACTTCATACTCAGGTCGCTTGTATCTAGCCCATGGCCCAACGTAAGCGTCAGCGCCTTCAGCAATGCTCGCATCGCCTTTCTTTTCTCTTCCGGCGCGTATGCGTGCAGCTTCCGCCTTCAACTGCGTACTGGTCTGGTGTTCTCTCTCCGGGCCTCCCTTTCTCTCAATCGCTCGATGTTTGCTTCGGAAAGTGTGCTCGCTAATAAATGTTTCCTCTGCGTGACCAGTTAGGATGTTTTTGCGTTTTAGTGTTGTCGAGTCATCTCTGAAGGGGTTTGCAGGGCCGACTTGGGTGCGCGAAAGATCCTCTGCGGAATAGGGTACAACAGCGTGATCAGGTTCGGTTTTTTCCCTGATAATAAGCGCATCCTGTGGCGCCATATTTGGCGGGTATTCACCAAAGTCTGCCATTTTTGGTGGTGGCAGGAATCGTAACTTGCTGTTCAAGTTTTTTCATTAAACGCGACATCACAAGTCAGCGGCCTAGCCATCGCGACTAGTGCGGGAGCTTGGAATGCATTGTCACGTGACACCGTATTACTCTCATTTGCGACTGGGTAATAGGAATCCAAGATCACCAAAGTTTTAATTTTCGGAAAGCAGAAAAAAATGAGTAGTATATGGTGAAGAAAATCCCAGGGAAAAACTAGCACATTATATATACGTATGCGAGAAGGGTGCTGGATCGACTCCTGGGCGATGTACTCTCATGCTTAACTTCACCAACCGTCTGAATAAACGGTCGTTCATTTTGAAATCAGGGCAAGTTTGCAAGATCTGGGCTGAGGAGAATTCTTAGTCTAATATGCTATCCTCTACAAGCGAAGATCAAATATTCTTATATCCTATGACTTAACACCTATATATTGGCATAGGATCTAATCTCTTACTTCACATCTGAGAATGCATATCTGACAAAATTATGGTAGCTAACACCTAAGTGCTACAACGTTGATAAGTCGCTTTGGGTACTTGATTGAATTGTGTGAATAAAATAATCTGAAGAAATCCTGGTCTATATATCTTTTCGGACTTGGCGTTTTGATCTGCCTGAAACTGGAAAGTAAAGTGCAACTATGACAAGACAGATACGATAATGTTAGAGCTCTCTATGGTCGTCGGACAGAGGGCATTTCTGGAAGAACAAGACCAACGGGCACATTATTATTACGTTTAATTGCATGTTTGGATCATTACTCAATTATCATGCCAGGACGTGTACCGAACAAATGTTGAGGAGGCGTCGCAAAGACGCAAACACTAAGCTCCCGCAATCCAGCTCGCTATACCACCCAGCCGTTTCGAAATAATCAACCAGAGCGCCAGCCGGCATGATAGCACGTTAAATACGCCAAGCCCGCCTCTTTAGAAAACACCATCAATCTATACCATCTTCCACTCGTTATTTACGGCATCCGGATCATCATCTCATCGTCGCGAGACATTCCACTTGACGCTGCTAGGGCATAATTTGTCATCTACTAGCACTTCTGGCCCTCCCTGTTGGCTTCCGATGGCCTCAGGTGCAGGCCAGGGACCGATTCGTGATTCACAGCTCAATCGTGGGCGTGCTTAAGAGGACTCGTCACGGATAAGAGCAACAATCATGCTGTAGAGGTAGAAGAAGAACATGATAAGGTGGAAGCCCAACTTGAAGAAAGATTCCTGTCATATGGATGGTTAGAGCAATATCAGCAACCGCGAAGGCAGCAAGACGCACCTTCTTATGGACATTGAGCTTGCGGAAGATTTCGGTGGCGTCGAGTAGGTGAGTGTTGTCAACGATCCTGGGATACGGTAAGTTTTGCACGGTGAAGGAGAAGTAAAAATTATCGCGGCAGAAACGTACTTCTTGATATTCCAGCCAAGGAGGGGCAGGTTGAGAATCAGAGGGACCCAGTAACCGTTGATGAGGAAAAGGAAGGTCAGGAAACCATGAACAGCGGCCTCAGGGATAATGTAGGTGTTGAGTCGGTTGCAAAGGTCAATGGGGTTAATGTAGTCACTGCAAAAATATAAAAATCAGATCTGGTGTTCGCAAAATTGGGCGTGCGCATCGCCGGGGCGCAGAATTTGGCACCGACGGGGCGAGCAGGGTTGCGACATACCACTCAAGATCGCTGTACATGATGGTGAAGAAAACCTGTAAGAACAGGTTGACGGCGTTGATCAATACCGCCAAGAGGTATAGCCATGCTTCTCCGGACATCATGATGAAGGTTGTGAGGTCGAATGCGAGGCGGAAGAGGTTGAGTCGAGGTGATTATGTCGGGCGGAGGACAGCTGTTCGAGAAGCTCAGTCACAAGCTCCTATTTGCGCGCGTGGACAAGAGTTATTCGTCTGACGTGAAAAAAGTAGATGTTATGTGGCGAAGAGATAAAAAACGACGTGGCCTTGCTGGGGATCGAGGGCAAGCGTTTGGAGTCCTAAGGTGGGAGCCGAGGGTGGGGAGAGAAAGAAGAAATGTGGTGGCGGGCAAGAAATGGTGTGGTTCCGGGAGTGTAGTGGGAGCAGTAGTGTTGGTGGAGAGTTTGGGTGCAGTGGAGGTGGAGAGGCGATAGAAGGCGGAGGAAACTGAGCGGGCTCGTCGTGTGCGTGCTCAGCGCTCAAATACCACCTACCCACAAACGACCCAGCAGCTAACTTTTGCGGTGTCCTGGGATGAATTAGTGGCCGTCATGAGGAGGCGGCTCAGTACTGTCTTGAAGCCTGGATCCATGTCCTTCAGCGCTAAGGTACAGTGGCGGGTGGCGTGTCCGTCCCTGGAACGGTAAGTGTGGCTGGGAATGGGCCCTGTAAAACAAATGGGAAAATAACCGTATACGTGTATCGACCAGGCTGTGGCCAGCATAGCTTTGGACATTGGTTTTTCTCGCCTGCTTTCATCTTAGACATCTGCAAGGCTACCTTTTGCGTCACACCACACCATGCCTGCGTCTGCATCCGGGCGCCCCACGCCTCCCATCCAGCCGAAGTCATCTCTGTCTCTCGCCCGCACACATCTCAACTTTAGTCTCTAGTGTATGGCAAAGTGCAATGTAAATATCCGAAATCTAAGACTCATTCCGAAACATCCATGTTTGTATTTTCCCCCTTTCATCATCCGATCTCAGTCAGAGTTCAACTCCGAACATGCCCTCGCTTTCGCTTCACCGACCTCGCAACAACCATCAACTTCACCAACTCCACGCCAATGCCCCGTGATACCCATGCATCCATCTATGTTCCATGGCCCTCTGCAAACCCAAACTCCGCCGGCTCTGAAAATCCCAAATCATGTTAAGTGGTTTACCAAACAACTAGACTAGGCTGACTTGGGGGCCTCGGACTCGATCCTGGGGAGCGGTCCACCCGGAGAGTCTGGCTGCCTAGCAGTCAAGATCTCGACGCCATCCTCAGTGACCAAGAGAGTGTGCTCTGGATAAATAATTAGCATGTACTCATCCTTCCAGTCTCGCCTTATAATATCTTACCAAATTGAGCTGTTAGTTTACCGTCAATGGTGGTGCTGGTCCAGTTATCGGGCCAAGTAATATCGCGATACTTTCCCAGAGCAATCATAGGCTCAATAGTGAAAGTCATTCCGGGCTTGCACTCTCCAACGGCCTTGTTCTTGGCATAATGGGGGACATTAGGGGGGCAATGGAAAAGCTTTCCAACACCATGACCACAGTAAGTTCGGATGACGCTGCAGTTGTGCTTCTTGGCATGTTTCTCAATAATATTTCCAAACTCCCGGATCAAGACACCAGGTTTGACGGCCTTAATAGACTCTTCTAGACACTCTCGGGCCGTCTCGGTGACACGGATAGCCTCGGGGTCAGCTTCAGCCTTGTCACCAATGTAATATGTCTCGTTTAGATCGGCATGGTATCCCTCATGGTAGAGAGAGACATCAATGTTAAGAATATCGCCGTCTAGAAGGACACGCTGGTCGGGAATGCCATGGCAGATAACTTCGTTGACTGATGTACAGCAAGACTTCGGGAAGTGGTTGTAGTTTAGGGGTGATGGGTAGGACTGCATGCATATTAGTTAAATGTCCTAAGCACAGTGTATTTTTCAGGCCAAATTGAATTTTAAATACATACGTTACGCTCGATGCAAGCCTTGTGAACAAGCTCGTCAATGAAATCGGTAGTGACACCAGGCTTAGCGGCGGCTGCTGCGAGATCAAGAACCTCTCGAGCGAGTCGGCAGGCTTTTCGCATGGCGTCCTGTCCAGCCTTATCGAGGATTTCAATTTTGTTGCGGCTTGACAAGGAACGACTGTACTTGGGGTTACCATCCTGCCACCACACGGGATGGGGGATCGATTTGGGGAGCGTTCGGTGCGGGGAGAGAGGATAGACAGGTCGGAGGGTTCCAGCGAAGGGAAAGTTAGGGAATGGATTGTAGTAACCGGTAGCTGGATCTGGTGAGATTGCTTTCGGGGCCATGAAATGGTGGAGGATGTTACTTTGTGATTTGTGCATGGTCTTGTGAAGACTCTTGGGAGCTGGTTAGCATTGAACTTGATATTGAGAAGACAATTCGCAACATACCCAGTTTCTCTTGAAGCACTCCTGTGAACAGAAGAAGCTATCCTTGATCCCTAGCTTCAGGCAAGTTGGACACTGCAGAGAACCAGCATCGTTCTCGCAGTCGGCGCCAAGGCACTTCTTTTTCGCAGGCGGCTCGGTAGTCATGGTGTATTCGTTGGTGGAGGAGGGGTAAAGTGCTCAAGGAGGATGTTGACAACGAATTCGTCGAGTCTGGTTTTGATGTCAATGCTGCCAGAGTGTGAGTGTGTATTACAATTTTGTGCGATAGCTACATGGGGTTGTACTGGACTGTCAAATAATGATCCGACCTTGATAGCAGCTTCTTCAAACTTTGGAGACAAAGGTCACCTCCGTCTTGGTGGGCACTTGGTGGATTAGTGGTGGGGTCAGGCGGTACCAGTTAAACCCACAAAGCCGACCTACCGAGAGCTTTGTGCATTAAACGGGTCAAAGCTATTTTTCTTATAGTGGGGATATTAGTGTATGCGATACAGACGCCGCATTCTCGCCGTCTTTTTTTTTATCTTATCGTAAAAGCCGGGTGCCGCCGCCCGAGTCCGGTCAGTCAAAGTGTGACATCCATACGAGAGGAATCTTTCCGTTCGTCCTTGAAAATCTACAAAACCAAAGATGAGGAATTCTCAGAAGATCGTTATTGTCGGAGCTGGGCCTGTTGGATCGCTCGCAGCTCTTTATGCTGCCCAGAGAGGCCATGAAGTTGAAGTATACGAGCTGCGCCCAGGTACGTTTCTTCCATTTCTCAGTTGGACTATGTTTCTCCAATTCGCGAATTGAGTTTTAAGATGTTTGCAATCTCAAAATGGCCTCAGTGGCCAACAACGAGATTTGCTCACCTTTGAACCCAAATTGCATAATAAACATGACACCCAAGCTAAGAACAACAGCTTGTCTAAATCACTAATTGTGTTAGATCTCCGGGATCCGAGTACAACCCCCCTCAACTTTACAAAGTCCATCAACCTCGCCATTTCGGAGCGTGGAATCAATGCCATGCGCCATGCTGGCCAGCCAGGTCTCTTAGAACATGTAATGGCTACAACTATTCCTATGAGAGGACGAATGATCCATGGGCGGCTCCCGAACGGCAGTCTGTTTGAGCAGTCGCAAGATTACGACGCCAAGGGTAGAGTAAGTACAATTACCTCAAATTGCCGATGCCGACTTCTAAGTTAACACCGCAGTTCAGGCCATCCATGCCATCGACAGAGCAGGTCTCAACAAAAGACTACTTGACATCCTTGACGGCATGCACAATGTCAAGTTGTTCTTCAATCATAAATTGACTGGCGCTGATTATCGAGCATGCAGAGCCTGGTTTGAGGTTCAAGACAGCAACTCAGACAAGAGCTCCAGGCCCAAAGAGATTGATATAACATTTGATCTCATGATTGGCGCTGATGGCGCCCACTCTGCCGTCCGCTACCATCTGATGAAATTCACCCGCATGAACTACCAGCAAGAGTATATCGACACCCTTTGGTGCGAGTTTCAGCTGAAGCCCGTCGATATTGAATCGGCCGATCCGATCGCCAAATTTAAAGTATCACCATATCACTTGCACATTTGGCCTGGCAGAGACTTTATGTTTATCGCGATTCCGAGTGACGTAAGTTATCGCCCCATCGATTAACCCCACTCTTGCTCACACCTAGGCATAGGATGGCTCATTCACATGCACACTTTTCATGCCTAGCAAAGAATTTGCAGAACTCGAAACTAACCCAGCCAATCTTCCCGCATTCTTTGATGAGAATTTTCCTGGCGTCACAGATCTAATCCCGGCTGATGAGCTCATCAAGTCCTTCGGCACAAACCCCCATCTTCCGCTCATCAGTCTTAAGTGCAAGCCATACCACTTTGGTTCATCTTGCGTCATCGTTGGTGATGCAGCCCACGCCATGGTCCCATTTTATGGGCAAGGCATGAATGCAGGAATGGAAGATGTGCGGGTTCTATTTTCTATTCTAGATAAACACGCTCAGATGGGTGAGACCAACAATCCAGCCAGTGAGGCAACAACATCCATCACGCCAGCGTTCCAGTGGACAAGTGCCTTGGCTGAGTACTCCGCACTGCGACCATCTGACGCCCATGCCATCAACGATCTTGCTCTACAAAACTACGTCGAAATGAGGGCTTCCGTCCTCTCCATACGGTACCGATTGCGCAAGTTTCTAGAGGAATTTATGAGCGTTCACCTCCCCAGCTTCGGCTGGCAAACCAAGTACTCTCGAGTCAGCTTCAGTAACGAAGGATACTTTGATGTTATCCGGAAAAGTGATGCACAAGGCAAGACTTTAATGCGGGGCTTTTTCGGCCTGATCGCAAGCCCGTTCATTGGCACAGCGGTCGTTTTTGGTTACAAATACCAGCAAACGATTCGGAACACTTTCCGCGCCATACAAATGTTGGTAGCAGAAGGCCGTCCTTGAGCTAAAAAGAACATTCATGAAATTTCTTATGACGTAATGTACAAAAAAGCGAAAATGATATGAATGAAAAGCTAGCGCCCGTGGAACTGCCAGTTGTGTTGCACAAAATAGGGTGAGGAAATCTCGTCGGGTGAGTAAATCACCGCTACCAGGCCAAAGGAGTGAAATTTTGGTTCGGTCGCCAGTTTAGTTTTAGCAACCACTTCACGGGCCCGTAAAGTGCCAAACCAAGAAATGAAGAACAATCCAGATGTAAATACCCACGTATATAATACCGCCTCGGAGTAACCTAGCAATATTCATGTTGAATGTGCCTATTTTTCGCGGGTCAATCGTAGTCGTTAGCTTTATCCCTGTTCTTCATCATCGACTTCACGGCACATGTGTATTTTCCATCAAAAACTTTCACAATATATGACTACTAGATACACATTGGCACAGTAGTGTTTTTCCTTTTTTGCTTCGACAAAAAAGAAAAAAAGTGTGCCGATCCTTAGCAGAGAAAAGGGCAAACCTCAACAAAGTTAAATAGAATAATCTATTCATTAGCCATCACTTGTCACGGCAATTTTAGAAGGGGCTGCGCGGCCCAATAGTTTCATCTTACGGATTGAAATTGCGGATGGTTGGTTCATGTGGTTTAGTTAGCATGTACGAAGCCATATGCGCCAATGGGAGGTGGGATGCACTTAAGCGAGTATTTGATCATTCGAGGCATAGTCATCCGACCCCAGCGCTTCTGAAATTTTGGTAACAGCCTTGGTTGTACGACACTCCAACGACTCCATCGCGAACGACCCGGTGATCTCTAAATCCCTCCACGCCTGCTTCTGAAACTGCCAGAGAATTGAAGCTGGCTAATTGGAGTTGGCGGGCCCAAACATCCGACAGTGAATGCATGGTCACACACAAGGTGAGCTCAAACAATACTTACGCAATCCCTTCGAGGCGGTCATGCTTGCTAACATGGCAACTTATCCAGATCGCATCGGTATGTTCCAACCATCCCAAAAGAGATTAGAGACTCCTCAGATGCCCCGATTCCAATACGATGCTTGCAACCCAAGTATTTGCTACTTCAGAGCCCATGAGGCCATGAGACCAACATTTACCATCGCCCTGACTGAAACATACCTTTCCCTCTGTTACTGCAATGCTACATCCAGCAAGCGTATATTCTGATTGAATACCGCAGATTTGATAGACATTGAATCGAGTCTCACAGCCCGAACCTTACATTCTGCAGCCTTCTCGAACCCCCCGGCCCATCATGCCCTCCGTCTTGAACGTCGCGAACATGTGTTCGCATTTACAAAATGCCTCCAAAGCCAAACTGGGTATCACTTCAGTGAAAAACTGCAAGTATAACTTGCACTTGGCTCTCGCCCTGCACCGCTCAGGCTTCTTCGAATCCGTCTACCGTGCTGGCCCCCAGCCTCCAACGCCTGAGGACATGGTCAGCAAAACCCCCGTTCAGGTCACCAACGCCAACGTCTCCACGATGCGACTATGGCTCGGACTCAAATACTGGGATGGGAAGCCTGTCCTCTCCAAGGCCTGCGCCATTAGCACCCCCAAGCGTATTCTCACGGCAGATATCAACGAGTTGGCTCGCCTAACCAGGGGATTTCCTACCAAGCTCAAGGGTGGTGTGGTCCAGGGGCTAAATCTCGGCGAGTGTATGTATGTTTCGACTTCACGAGGTGTTTTGGAGGCCCGAGAAGCCCTGGCTCGGAAAACAGGTGGTGTGTTGATGTGTCGTGTATCATAGTGAAGAGTCAGTTCTGCTTGAATCGGAATGAGGGGCATGATGGTGGATGCTCGGAATGTTGGTTGAAACATGCATGACACGATATTTTTGAAGCCTGTACAACTAGAGTAACTGTCCTGGCAAGGGCACCTTTGTAAAAACAAATCTCAATATGAAGAGCGTATAAAGTCACCAATATTTGCTCAGATGAAATAATTACCAACGTTTGCTAAAATATACCAAATTCACCATTCGCCTTCGCTTTAACAGGTATCTTATACAATGACTAAAAATTCTCCGTTGACTCAAAGGCTTTGTTATTTTCATTCTGCCACAATCTATCGCGTAGCCGAGTCATTCTTCTCTTCTTCCTTCTCTTCACTCTTCTGCTCTTCCTCAATCTTAGATTCCTCAACATCCAACTCCGTCTCTTTAGGAACGGAAATAGGAGAGTCCTCTAAATTTTCGACCTCGGCCTTAGCCTTGATTTCCTCGGCGGGTCCATCAATCGTTTCCTGAGCATGTTCCTCGGCAGGCGCCTCAAAAGACTCTTGAGTGGCTACAGGTGCAACCTGTTCGTCAGAAGGCTTATACTCCGCCGCGGGGATCTCTCCCATTTCGTCAGGCTCTTTAGTTTCGGGTTGCGTCTCGACAGGTTCGATTTCAATTGCTTTCTCGTCCCGATGATTACCAAGCTGTTCAATAATCTCCACTTCAGGCTGAGCCACTTCAACCTTACCCTCCACAATGGGCTCGTCCTGGGCAACCTCAGCAGTGAATTGCTCAGGCGCAGGTTCGGATTCAGCTTTGTCCTCTTGCACAGGCTCAGGTGATTCAGCAGTGTCAGCTTCTCCCGCCTCCTGCGAATCTTCTTCAACAGGCACCACAACAGCAACGAGCTCCTCGGGTACCGTGTCAATCGTCTCAATCGTCTCTTTGGTAGTCTCTTCTACCGGTTCTTCCTTCAGTGGCTCAGAGGCAGGTTGAGGCTCAGGAGTGGCAGGATGCTCGGCGCCGGGCGAAGGACTGGGCTCCTTTGAAGTAGCGGATTGAGAATGGGCAGAAGGTTCAGCCTGCCGTCTCACCGGCTTCTTGGCACTCCCTGGGGCTCTGGTGTTGTCATGGCGTGAATCTCCGGGCAATGACGGACGTTTCGCTGTTTTCCGAGGAGGTGTGACGGGGGCCTTTTCTGAAGTCTTTGACGATGATGATTGGGTAGGTCGCATCATGCGCGCCAAGAACCCTTCATCAACTGGGGCATCCCTCTTAACAGATGCATCTGAGTTTGACTTCTTCGGAGGAGGGCCTAGGCTGGGCCTTTGGGAGTTGATCGACGAGGGTTGACGCCTGAGGGTCTTGCCTGTGGCGCTGGAGGTAGTTGAAACACTTGCTCTGCTTGGAGAACGAGCAGGAACACCAAGGTTATTGGTGCCGCCTTTACCACTTTTCGAAACTGAAGACGCAGTATGAGCTGTCAGAGATGCTGGGAGATGGGCAAGTTTGGTCGGAGACTTCGGCTTAGGCTTGACGAAACCAGTGTCATTGGTTGAAGGTTTGAGCGGTTGTGGCTTTTTGGTGGCGCTGCTGGCCGTAGGTCGGGTGAGAGAGGAACCAGGCCTCGAAGTTGCGGGTTGCTTCTTGACAACGGGCTTGTCCTGGGATCTGGCAACCGTGCTGGGACCGGCCCTGGTTGTCGTGCCTGCCGAAGGCTTCGCTGGGGATTTTGCCGCGGGAGCAGCAGTGGTAGGTTTGGTAGATATCGTAATCGGGCGAGATGTGGTCTTTTTGGCTCCAGTTGTCTTTGCAGGAGCTTTTAGGGGCGCCTCTCTAGATTTCTCTGCTTTAGCCTTACCATTGACAGCTGTTGACGGCTTTGGCCCTTTGCTGGGTGGTTTCGGGGCCGTCTCAGCGGGTGCTAGAGCCTCGGGCTGTCCCTGATCGGACTTTGTGTCCTGGGTATTGTCGGGCTCGCCAGAAATCGCCCTCGAGTCAATCGCATTATTTTCGAGGGGTTGTCGAGGTGATTCGGGGATCGTCTCTTGGAGTGTCAGCCTGGAGAGCTTTGCCGTCACCTCGTCCGAAGACACGGTAAACTTGTCGGGGGCCGACGCAGTCGACTCGGCGTCTGTTTCCATGCTCAACCTCCGCCTTGACGCGCTAGATTCGTGACTTTCGTCTCGTCGCAGGCCTATTCTACCGTCCTTTTCTATAGCGACGAAATTGGTACGGACTTTTGAGAGAGGTCGAGGAGAATCAGAGCCGGTGAAGCCTGTGGAGAAGTGGAGAGATCAGCATTTGGGAAAGCTGCAGGCGAGGAGACAAGCAAGAGACGGTGAGTGCCGTGCACTAATAGATACGGGAAGTGCACCCATGACGCAGGCGTCGCCACGGGCAGACGCAAGGCAAGATTGCCCAAGGGAAGCGGTCAGTCATACCTGGAACAGGAGTTGAGGCGCCAGATCTCCCTCTGTCGGGAGGGCTGGTATCGCCTTTGCTCTCGAACATGGCGCGGAGGTTCTTGACCTGACTCATGGCGACTGACCGTGGGACAGTAACAAGTGACAGATGTGAGAGAGGCAGTCAGGAACGGTCAGCCCGTAGAGGACCTGAAGGCAGGAAGCCGTGGGAGTCAGGCGACGAGGTTGCAACTGACAGTAAGAGCAATAGTGTGAAAGTAAGATTAAGTTGGCGAGCGAAGCAAATGGGTTGCGGTGTCTGATTATGAGCTTCAGGCGGCCCAGAGCCACTGGAGGCACATGCCGCCGTGGAGTTGTTGGATAAGGCCAGGCCGTCGCTCCAAGGTAACCTAACCTTGTGAACAAGGATCAGGTAACTCGTGTCTATGGGGTACTTGACTACCTACTGGATGGCGGAGCCCGAGGCTGTACCGAAGTACCTCAGTCTCAGTATCAAATCACGACTTCAGGTGGAATAGTGGGGGCTGCAAACAGGAACCTGCTGTGCTGTAGTGCTGTTCCAGAAAAATAGGGGGAAGCTTAGGGGGGTGAGGGAGCTTTAGCGGCGGGTACCCCAGGTCCACCAAGGACTCCCCGAGCAACCCGATGCGGACCAAGTCAAGTAGACACTAACTTACCACTTGAGGGGCAGGACAATGCACGCACGTACGCAACGAAAATGAACTTGGACCGAACAATGCCACGTATCTTGTAGCTACAAATAGTAAGGTGAGGTGCACAAATTAGTACACACTCGACACATGGTGTTTGGTGTGAGCAGGACAATTTGAAACCACGATCTGAAAAGTTGCCAACGTATTTGGTCAAGAAAGGGGGTAGGCAATGATGGCATGGCTTGGGTAAGTGTGAGGGGCAATCGACAAGTCCGGAAAACTGATCATTGATTGACAGACAGAAAACACCCCAGCTAAAAGCCAATGTAAATGAGATGCTCTCAGCACACGGGGCCCGTGGCACCCAAAGTAAAAGTAGACAAGGCATTATTAAACTATTTTGTTTGGACACGACTGACCAGGTTGCCAGGTGGGAGGACCTCGCGTCGTACCGTGTGCCACTTGCGACCAGAATTACCTTGATCAGGCAAGCGACGTTCGACGCGATGGGGCCGGAAGCAGAAAGAGAGGGAGGGTGCAAAAGCTCTGGCCCACGAAATGAAGCTCGGCTAAACCCAGCCAGCTAATTATCACCACACACCACGGTCATGTTTGGCGTCCGCCCACTCAGCCAACAGCCGAGACGGCCAGACAACGTGGACGAACTGGCCAAAATCCACGCAAGAAGGCAAACGGAAAGAGGGTGGGAAAATATGGTACAAAGGGACATGCAGGAGAGGACGTCGCAATCCCCGCCTGCTGGAGGCAAGCTCACGCCTTAGCCTTGAGCCATGTGGACCAAACGTCACAGTGCCTTGCTGCAGGTTTGAGAGTCGCAAAGTAGCATGCCCCAGAAAGGATCATGCATGATGCATGCCAAAAATATCAAGGACCTACCGAGAGGTACCACACAACCCACCCGAAACTAACGGTCATGTCTTGTCTCCTCCCATTTGCCTTGGCCCGATATCAACTGAATCAAAGAGTGTCGTACACGGCCATCAAACCCAGGTGTCCGTGTGCGCTGTGCCCAGCCTTAACCCGCCTCAGGTGTCTGTCGCGAGCCCAAACCTCATATATTAGCAGTACCTGTCGCCTAGTTAACCGGCCCCTTTATGCCACACCACCCTGCACCAAACGGGTGGGGAGAAAAGGGTGAAATAGTGCCACAGGATGGGAGCCCAAAAGTCATTAAACAATCAAAACAATGTCGGCAAGACACGTTGATGTGACCACAATTTTCCAAGTACATCTGCACTCAAGTCCTAATGCGAAGTCGTCATCCCACTACCGCCATACATATGAAGAAAATGCAGGGCAGTGTGGCTTTGACTCCGTCCACATGGGTGCTTTCAGGCTTATTGGATCACAAGGTACTTGTCCAGCCCATTTACGCTTCATCCCGTTGCCGCCTGCACAACATTTTCAAGATGCGACCAGGATCCCGGCCAGTTTAATTGCCCCTTCATCCCAGGCCCGGCTCACTTGCACATAACATCATCTGCAAAGCCTACATCTCTTATCCCAGCCCTTACTAACCCATATGCGGGCCGAGGGATTCTGCGTCATCCCCAGCCTGGCCCACAAGTCACCATGCACGCAAATGCAGCCAAATACAACGTGCTTCAACCAATACCTGGAAGTCTGTAGTGCTTGGTCGGGCATAGATCCACTCATACCCGGAGAAGAGGCTGAGAGGAATGTATTGACGACACGTAGCACCACACCGCATTGCCCCGAATTATGTGCTCTTATCTTGTGACTGCCAGAACCAACTTTCCCTCCACTTTGTTGGACTGGAATGCAGTGAGAGATTTTGATATTGTGACTACAAAGGCGTGCGTTGGCATTGCCAGGTGATGTCACTATGCTTCTTCCGCACAGGCTTGTGCAGTATATCAAACCCTCCTATTCCAAAAGGGCGCAATGGCTACAGTGGATTTCGGATTCGAGACGGCACTACCGGAGTTACCGCCTTCGAGCTTGGTTTCAAGCCTCATCTATTGATGGACTCCATGTTTCCAGGGTAGCTTCGAATGCGACAAGGTTTTCCCCGTCGACACACCAAACACCTCTGGAAGGTCAATGGTTTAGCGTGATCAGAATTTGTCTAGAAGAATGCGATACAGATTTTTCATTCAATACGATGCTCGCCATCGAAGGTGCTTGGACCTAAGGTTGAACAAATTTGTCAATCTACTTAGAGTGGACCCATACAGACATGAAAATGACTTTTCTGACCCAACTAAACTCGGCAGACAGGCAACAATTAGACCACTAGGCGTAATACAGAGTTTGGTCAAATCTGACCGTAGTCAGATACAATGATGCCCGCATCATACGTTTCAAAAACTCTGCGCTTGATTTCGTTTATCTCCCCACCTGAGCCATGTTTTGACCACATGTTTGGCTGGTAGTAGTTGACCCCCCCCCCCCCCAAGGTTTCCTAATAATAGACCAAGGCCCATGAAAGACGCACGAGAAGCCGAATAAAGGAAGAAATCATCCACGATACTATTATCCCCAGGGCTGATGGCGTGAACATATGAGCTAGACGAGCGACGCATCATGATAAATATTTTCATATCAAGACACGATATTTATGGGACTTATCAGATTTCGAAGAAGAAATGTGTAATAACGGATCTCAAGTCACAGAGAATGCAAGCCGATGTGATTCTCGGGAAGGAGAAGGATCATGGCATCGATCACGCGAAGCACTCAGAGATCGACATAAACGTGAGCGAATAAGTCTGAGAACGAATCACCGCGGCATAATATCATTGGATAAAACCACACTGTACCGAGAATAATAAGCGTTTATAGATATACTCAATTCAGAGCCAGTATTGGTCTAGGATATTTGCGTCGAATGCGAGATGATCTGATTGTCAGGGATCTATTTGTGTTTTTTTACCACAAACCCATGCTAAACAAGTCAAGATACATGACACTTGCAATGGTATGATAAATTCGACATAAAATATTTGAAAAATAGTCATTGGCGATGGGAAGCCGTGGATGTGTGCAACAGTCTGGGTCAGAATGTGTGTTTGACGGATTTTGAGGGGTCACAAAGTGAACGGATTGAGGATTTGGGAACAGTTGGGAAGCACGACGGCCCCTTGTTAGTCATAAAAACAATAACAAGAATTAAAAAAAAAAAAAAAAAGGTAATAAAAGTGCATCATCCGTTTTTATTATTTATTGCGCTACTCAATCGTGATTTTCTTCAATTGGGCCTAGATATGCGAGGCTGAAGCTTCAACGATTTTCCACCAGCCCCCGCAAAAATCTACCCTACTCGCACCACATCCCGCCCTCCTACCAGGGCCGCTCCGGTACTCGGCGAGACAAAACTTCTGTGCTTCTTCCGCCCACCAACAGCTCCGAACTGTCCATTGCACCTAACCATGGCTACCCGAACCCTCAGAATCGGTCCGTGATTACCCTCCCAGCCCTTCCCTTTTGTGGTCTACATTTTTCACAATGCCAATTGCAACACCCGCTCTAACTTGCAGCTCGCAGGCCTGATCCCCGGTGACGGCATCGGCAAAGAAGTCATCCCCGCCGGCCGCCGCCTTCTCGAGGCTCTGCCCGCCTCGCTTGGTCTCAAGTTCGACTTTGTCGACCTCAAGGCCGGTTTTGAGACGTTTGAGCAGACCGGTGCCGCTCTGCCCGACAACACCGTCGAGGTCCTCAAGAAGGAGTGCGATGGTGCTCTGTTTGGTGCTGTGAGTTCGCCTACCCAGGCTGTCAAGGGCTACTCGTCGCCTATTGTCGCCCTCCGCAAGAAGCTCGACCTCTACGCCAATGTCCGTCCCGTTAAAACCGTCGTGACGGCTCCTAAGCCTATTGACATGGTGATTGTCCGCGAGAACACTGAGGACCTGTACGTCAAGCAGGAGACCACCCGCGATGGCCCCGATGGCAAAGTCGCCGAGGCCATCAAGCGCATCTCAGAGAAGGCCTCGTTCCGCATTGCCTCCATGGCAGGTGACATTGCTGTCCGCCGCCAAAATATCCGCAATGCTGGCGCCTCTAGCATCCACAAGTCGCCCCTTGTCACTATCACTCACAAGTCCAACGTGCTCTCCCAGACCGACGGCCTGTTCCGTGCTGCCTCCAAGCGAGCCCTGGCCGACCCTAAGTACGCTTCGGTCAACATTGAGGAGCAAATCGTCGACTCCATGGTTTACAAGCTGTTCCGTCAGCCTGAAGACTACGATGTCATTGTTGCCCCCAATCTATATGGCGACATTCTCTCTGATGGTGCTGCTGCTCTTGTCGGCAGCCTGGGCCTCGTCCCCAGTGCCAACGTCGGTGAGGGCTTCGCCATCGGCGAGCCCTGCCACGGCAGCGCCCCTGACATCCAAGGAAAAGGCATTGCCAACCCTATTGCAACCCTCCGAAGCACTGCTTTGATGCTTGAGTTCCTCAACGAAGAGGAAGCCGCTGCCAAGATCTATGCTGCCGTCGATGGTAACCTTGAGGAGGGCAAGCTTTTGAGCCCTGACCTGGGCGGTTCCGCCACTACTGAGCAGGTTGTTGAGGACATTCTCCGCCGTCTGTAAATGTCGCTGAGTGAGGATGAGGGATACAGTGAAAGAGATGCCGTAGCAACCATTAGTTTGTAACGCTGGTGAAGTATGAAAATAAAAAGTTGGGAGTAGGTTTTAGAGGAGATTGTATATTTTATACATGTTGGATTTTCGTATCCATTTCTTTTACTCGTATTGAGGCTGTCTTTGTGTGGCTTCTCAACGGGCGCCTCTCTTTTTATGCATCTATTGCCTCGTAGACATCTTTACGTCACATAGTGACTTGTATGGTAAATATGGTACATCATATATCCTCCACCGTACATAATTTACAACAGAACATGGCATGCAGAACAGGCCGTTCGTAAACTTTGGCATTACTCATTCAGGCCCTATCTCTTTCGGCCACTTATTTTGTTCGCTTAGACTCGAGCTCAGCCTGGTATTTGGCAACTAGCTCCTTCCTGTAGCAATGATCAGTAAAAAGTTTAGATTAGGGACAGCAGTATGGAAAAGTACGTACTGGAGGTGGGGGGGAGCGGGGGCATAGTGGCTGAACTCCATGCTAAACTCGCCTTTACCCTGGGTGGCGGCACGGAGCTGGGTGCTGAAACCAAACATGGCGTTCAGGCTACAGTCGCAGAGGAGTGTGAAGTCCTCAGAGCCAATTTCAGTGTCGTTGATAGTGGCGTTTCGTTTATTCATGAGCATGAGAACGTTGCCCTGGAATTCGTTGGGGGCAGTGATAGTTGTCCTCATGAGAGGCTCAAGAACCTGGCCACCGGCTTCAGAGAAGGCCTTGCGGAAAGCCATTTGTGTAGCCAGGTTGAAAGCGTAATCGGAGGAATCAGTGACGTGGGTTGCACCATCATTGATAACCATTTTTGAACCGATGACCTGGTGTCCCAGGAGGGGACCCTTCTCAGTAGCTGCCTCAAAACCTTTTGCGCACGCTGAGAGGAACTTGTCTGGGATGTGACCACCAACAACCTGGCTTTCGTAATGATTCTTCTCAGGTTCCTCATTAGGCTCGATCCAACCGGCAACACGGGCGAAATCACCAGGGCCACCACTTTGTCGCTTGAAGAGGAAGTCAAAGTCGGCACGTCGAGAAATAGTCTCACGATAAGCGACGCGGGGTTGGCCAGTCACACAGTCAGTCTTGTACTCACGTCTCAGACGTTCCACGTAGACCTCAAGATGTAGTTCACCCATGCCAGAAATAATAGTCTCTTCGCTCTCTGCGTCGACGTGAACGCGGAAGGTGGGATCCTCACGTTGGAATCGGTTCATGGCTTTGCTGAAGTTGTCTGCATCACCAGATCGCTTAGGCTTGATTGAAAGAGACATGACAGCGTCAGGCACAAACATAGATGACATAGTGTACGGGAGACCACCATCAGTGAACGTATCACCGGAGGCACAGTCAACACCGAAGACAGCGCAAATCTCACCAGCGCCAACCTCTGAGACATCTTCCATCTCGTTGGAGTGCATGCGCACAATACGAGGGATTCGAACCTTCTTGTTGGTACGGGAGTTGAACAAATAGGATCCCTTTGTTAGTTTTCCCTGATAGACTCGAATGTAGGTAAGCTGTCCAAAATTGTTCTCCTCAAGCTTGAAGGCGAGGCCGACAAAGGGGAGTGAGTTATAGGGAACCAGCTTGACCTCCTTCTCACCCTTGGACTTGTCGAGACCAGTGTTCTCAACTTCGGCAGGGTTGGGGAGATATTCACAGACAGCGTCAAGCATGGGTTGTACGCCCTTATTGGCAAGAGCAGAGCCCATCATAACAGGGGTGAACTTTCTGGAAAGCGTTGCGCGACGGATGGCAGCCTTTATTTGCTCGTTGGTGGGCTCTTTTTCTTCGAGGAAGAGCTCGGCCATCTCGTCATCGACATCGGCGAGCTTCTCAATGAGTTCCTGCCGCTTTTCCTGGACCTGCTGTGTCAAGGTTCCAGGAATTTGATCAGTTACACGAACCTTGGTGCCGCGGGTGCCCTCAAAGTATATAGCCTTCATGTCAATGATGTCAACAACACCCTCATGCTCGTTCTCGAGACCGATGGGGACCTGGATGGCAGCAGCGGGAATCTTGAGCTTCTTATTGATCAATTCGACAACCTTCCAGGGGTTGGCACCCATTCGGTCCATCTTGTTAATAAAGGAGATTCGGGGAACATTGTATCGTTTCATCTGTCGGTCGACAGTGATAGTCTGTGATTGGACACCGCTCACAGCACACAAAATCATGACAGCGCCATCAAGTACACGCAGAGCTCGCTCGACCTCGATGGTGAAGTCAATGTGACCAGGAGTGTCAATCAAGTTGAAGTGATAGGTTTCCTCTTTGCCGTTTTCCGTTTTTTTCCAGTCGCAGAAGGTCGCAGCGGATTGAATCGTGATGCCTTTTTCCCTTTCAAGTTCCATAGAGTCCATCTTGGCTCCGACCGCATCCTTACCTCGAACCTCATGGATTGCATTGATTCGGCCTGTATAGAAAAGGACTCGCTCGCTGACGGTTGTCTTGCCGCTATCGATATGTGCCTGGGGAACTCTTCGTCAGTTAATTACGGTGATGAAACAGAATTAAGCCATCATACAGCAATGCCAATGTTGCGGACTCTGGACAGGCGCTTCGCCTCAGCGGGGTCCATGTTGGCGGCGACATACTCGGGCGTCAAGCTGGCAGCATCTTCCTGTGCTTTCCTGAGGCTAGTTAGAGAGAAATTAGTGGCGGTCAATCAATTGAGAGGTCTCAGAATGCCTCACGCTTCCTGCGCAGCGCTGGGGCGCCACAGGGTTTGACTGAATGCTCGGCGGGACTCCCCAGACGGGACGGTAACAGAGGCGTTAAAATGATGACTACCACAGCTCGCCTGCTGAGTCCCGGAGAGTAGACGGCAATTGAGCCATCTAGCAAACCCGGGTGCCCTCATTTTGTAGTAATGAGGCTCCGATGGAGACAATGGAGGTGAGGTTGCTGATTCTCTGTGGCCTATTAGGAAACTTTTTTTTTTTCGGGATTTGCAGGACTGACCAGCACGTGCATCCGCGTGGTCATCCCTGGACTGCTCCGCTAGCTAGAGCGCCTCCCTCAAACGGGCCTATCCTGTGTCGCTAAAAAACGCTTTAGGATTACTACGTTCAAAAAACATCAGGCCATAAACGGAGCAAATGCTCAACGGAAATTTTGATGAATTCTAGGGAATACTTTTAGGCCCCGGTGGTAAAGCAAATACTATAGGTATCATCCTCCTTCCTTCTAATCAGTGGGTGGGTCTCATATCATCGTTATTGGTATTTTCGCAGTTGAACCATCGCAATCCCTCTTTACAACGCCTCGCAATGCACAAAAATCAGCCCATGACAATCAATCCCTGTCAACCAAAACGCCAAATGCCTCCCACTCTCCAACTCATGCAATGTTGAAATGAAAGGCAGTCTCCTCCATGAATCAAATCTAGTAGCTCGAAAGGGCACCGCCCCCCACAAACATGAACACCATTGTCAACCCCACAACCATAAAAATTGAGCCAGGCCCTCCCAATGGCATAGCGGCGCTATCAGTTTCTTTCTGGAATCCATCAGCGGCTGCCAGGTTGGTCGAGGTGGAAGTCGAAGTTGCAGTCGGGGTAGATTGAGTCTGGTTCTGGTTGGGCGCCGCCGTCGCAGACGGAATCGCGGCCCCTTTGCTCTTAAAAGCAATAATGTTGCTCTTGGTAGCGTTGAAATCTGTTTGAGCGATGCCGACTTTGTTGTTGACCAAGTCATAAACAACATAGGCGGAACGAAGAAAGGTGGCGCCCAAAAGGTAAATATTTTCGGTCGAGTAGTTTTGGATGCCAAATTCGCAAACAAGCTCGCCCTTGTATTGTCCAGTCTCAAATTCTGGCTGGCGGCCGTTGGTAAGGTCGACGACCAGTTCGTCCATGGTTACCACAATTTCGGGACCGCCTTTACCCCCGAATCCAAATGTAAAGTTGCCTTCATGTTTGGCATACGAGCAGGGCAGCACAGCCAATCCATAGTCCGAATCATAAACAGCTCCAACCTCTTCCCATACCTGAGAAGCCAAAGTGTGAGGAAGATATGTCAGTGTGGTTCCAGAATCAAGAACAGCCTTGAGTGGGAAGCTAGATGTGAGCTTGTCGCTGCCACTTGAGCTAGTGGCAGCCAGGGACGTCATGAGAACAGTAAAATGATCGTAGGTACCGTTGTCGGGCTGGATATCGAGGGTTGCCATGTTTCCGGTGTACTTCTCTGTGTCAACACCTCCGAAAAGAATACTTCCAGTATTGGCACCAAGGTCGTTGAGCCAGAGGCTGTATGCGATTGTGTTGATATGGCCAGCTTGATACATGGCGATGGGTAGGTTGGGGTAGGTGGAATCGGTGGTGTCCACTGATGCTTCGT
The DNA here is from genome assembly GCA_013406985.1 of Calonectria crousiana. Taxonomy (NCBI): domain Eukaryota; kingdom Fungi; phylum Ascomycota; class Sordariomycetes; order Hypocreales; family Nectriaceae; genus Calonectria; species Calonectria crousiana. Next base: position 20,791 of record VTGD01000040.1, on the reverse strand, counting down.
TAACAGCATACCCAATCCCCATCAAGCCGTAGCTGATCGTTGTCCTGACAGCCAGCCCCATGGTTAAATTCTGTACCGTAGTATCGCCCATAGTAAAATCATCGGTGAAGTAATCGCCTTTTGCATAACTATTGTCGACATATGTGATGGAGAACATATTGGAGGCAATGTCGTCAAATGAGCTCGAATTGTTGGGGTTGTCTAGATTTCAATTAGCATTTAGTTTTTCCTGGGATTTTTGGTGGAAGAATGCCATACAACTTCCTAGTGAGCAACCCGAATTATCACAAATGCTAGCCTGGATCCATGGGACCCAGACATCGCTGCTTCCTGTATCAAGCTGAAGAGTGATATTTTGGCCCGGATTGCCGATTTGGACGGATGCAAAATAACCTCCTTTTGCTCTGTTATTTGCAATGACTTCTTCGAAAGTGGACTCAGACCGACGAGCCAAACCCGGATTGATGTGCCGAGTTTCGAGGTCCCATTGAAGTACTTGAGTGTGCGCCACGGGCCATATCGAGACCAATGAGGCGGCCAATAGCCACGCCTTCATGGCGTCAAAAAGCAGGTAATGAACGTTACTGGGGGGAATGATTCAGTAATTACAAAGGCAATTATGAAGCCAAAAGAAAATGATTTGCTGGACTCATAAAGTCTGTCTCGTAAAACGATAAGCGTGTCACTGGCTGGACGTGATGGGCTGAAATTGATGTTGGTGTATTGATGATGGGTGAGAAGAGCAGCCAGTGAGGGGTGCAGTAGAATCACCTAGTGGTGTACGTTTGGGCCAAATGAATTATGCACAGTAAGAAAAGGACGTCTCAGGATGGCTGCACCGGAAAGAACGAGGGAATCGGGGCAAGAAAACCCAGAGGGATCGCTGTTGCGGTGGAGCATGGGAGACGTATTATGGGACGTAGAGCAGCCGGGGGAGGAGTGATGGACGAGATTGGAGACGGCAAAAAAGGAAAGAGTAAGGGTGGGAAAGGATCCATAGGCATGAGCATGAGCATGAGCACGAGTGGCAGGAAGACAATGGGATGGATAATTACTGGGGGGATGGGATGGGATGGGATGAAAGGAAGAGGGCCACGCAAGCCATTCATCATGGGCTTAGGACGAAGGGCCGCACCCGCCAGACTCTCTTCGAGACTGCGTACGTACGCTCCAGCTCCATAGCTCGTTGGCGGCGCCAAGGGCTGCGTGGACCCCTGGTGAGCGGAACGGTGTGGAGGGGTTACGTAGCCGTCGTCATCGCCCAAAGATGTCAGCTGCCGCCGGGGCCAGGAAACCCAGAGTTTGCTCTGCGCTGGGCTGTTCATTCGGGAAGTGGGAAGAGCCGACGAATCATGGTCTCGTTAGCGGCACCAAAGGAAATAAAACCAACCCGTCCTCTGACAGGCCCGCCTGGTCTGCTGGAGCATCGAAAAAATGACGGTGTCCATCCCCACGCGTCGGGGGTTTCTCCAAAAGGGTAAATGACCGGGGCGTAGGCGTCTGTTACCCAGTGTCATGTGCGACACGAAGGCTCACGGCATCGACGTTGGGCGGCATTTGCACGCCTGAGAGTTGGGGCTGGCAGGTTAACCCACCCCATAGTTTTGCATTTGATGGTTGTGATTACCAATATCTTGAGGCCTACATGCGCAGCGCGCGGCAACGCACCGCCGGTTCGCATGGATCCAGCCAACTCTAAGCCCCTCGTGCGGCGCCGAGCAAGCAGCAAGACCAGGGGCAACAGCTCAGAGCGGTTCTTGGATGTTTCTCTCCGAAATGGATCCGCTTTCAAAAAATCTGTTCAGCCCGTTGGTCGTCAATTAACAAGACTCATCCGCCAATCCTTCCACACCTGCAAACACAACTGCTATTCAACACTGGTTTTTATTGTCAGATTTGAAAAGACGTGCCGAGGCACAATGTCCACCAAGTTGTTGGATGGGTGTGGCCCCGCCAATATGCTCCAGGCCTGTCAAGCCTCAACCAGTCACGGTCAAAGCAAACGTTAATTACGCCACGTTCCTGGCTAAGGGCCCAATAATTTACTTTCGCCTCCATGGGCGCTGACGACGCCTCGGCCGAGACGCTGCAACGTTTTGCTGGTGACCCGCCATCCCTTTTTCCCAGTGCAAACCTCTTCAACATGTTTCATCCACACCAGGGCCTCGCACGACCATCCAATCGCTCTGCCTGTTATACACATGCAACATACATGTCTGATAATCAATCTTCCATTTATCAATATATTCCTTCGACCTCTTCAGTCCCACCACTCGCACTCCCTGTCTCATCCATATCACCTGCTTATGATACAAAATTCGACGCGTTACCTACATCTCTGAGGCAGTGTAGCCCTAGGCAGGAAAAATATACGATAACATTGTTCAATGCTCGAATAGAATCATCAAATCCTTCGTCGGTTCTCTTGAATTAAGTCCGCCTACTCAGAAACAATCATGGCTATACCCGTGGAATCTTGACCCAACGTCACTTTCATTCTGTTTAGCACAATAATACACTTTGCCAGGGGGTGCTGGAATGGTTGGTGATGACAGGGAATGACTTGCAAGTCGTTCATCTAGGGCGCGCCGGTGGCGTTGTCGTCCCGGGCCGACGCCATGTCTTCAAAATGGTATCATCCTGAACTGCCACTTACCTGACGCGTATGTCTGCCACAGTGCATCCCATTGGAATTGATCATATGGACCTCCGGACGCTTATATCCGAGTGATGTGGCCAGCACGAATATGCTTGACATTGCCACTCCGCCTCTTGGAGGCGGACAGAGCGTCTAACCAGGTGAAAAGGACAAGGAACAGTCTCAGCTGAGCTTTTGGCACCATGTAGTGCATAGTGCATTCTAAGGTGTAATTGTTCACTGCTCCCTGGCGACAAACTCTAGTGTAGTTTTTGCAATCGCGCCAAATTGATCCACGTCGAGCACTCGGTCATTCTGTCCAGTTGAGGACACAAGCTCCAATTCTGTAGAGGGCATGAAGTTCGTAATGAACCACATGTTGAATCTCGTTGATCTCTGAACCCAAGTAGGGTGTAAGGGGCTCTGGAGTTTTCCCCGATAGTATCCCAGTTGGGAATCTCTCCATCAAAAGCTGTATTGTTGAGTAATGGTTACAATGTGCAGCACTCTATTTCTGCAAAATTACAGTTTAGAATCCAACAATACTTTGGATTGAAGCCAGTGTCGAAAATGTCTGAAGTCTAATCACATCATAGATCCAGTGTCCGACTTTAACAATGTGGATGTACCATACTTCATACAACATGAATAAGTGGTATTTAATTGACAGTCAGGCAGTGGATCACCACATATTACCTACCATCTGGGCTTCGCTCCTGATCTCAAGCTTTCATTAACACATCGGAAAACTCATCCAAAACCCCAAGAAATAGAATCATCTCGCGTTTGGACCCGGCTCTTCACCTGCCAGACCGTTATTCGGTATAACTACAAAAGATGCTGGTGTACGCCAGTCCAGAGCATTTTTATGATAGTATATTTTACGTCATGAGTTTGTAATTTCTTGCATGCAAGTCTAAGTATTGTATTTCGCTCCGTACCTGAGAGCTTGAACCAGTATAATAGAGCGATGATCACCCAGGCTCCCAGTATACCAAAGTGCTTGGTATGAGTCAACACCTGCCACATGATAGAATAAAGACTGAGAATGTTTCTCGGCATGATGTACCATGATAGCTCTTTGCTTTGTGGTATTAAAATAGACCCAGATACTTCTTTATTTTAAAACAACGAAGCCTATTTTATGTGCTCGTTGCATCAAACCCACAGGATAAAACAAATTACTGATAACTCGATATTCAAGGTTCATCTCTGTGCAGCGCTCTTAACCTATAACCTTATGAAATGTCACTTACGAGTGTAGTGAGTATGCCATACGAGGTGCTCACTATCGCCACTTGTTACCCAACCAAGATAAATGCATCAAAACTAACATGTTTCAACTTTACGCTTCCCGCCACTCAAAGGGTCTAATTTTTTTTTCTTTTTACTGGGTTTATTTCTATTTTTACACCCTTTTCCTTTTTTTTTCCCTTTTTTTTTTCAGGTGTTACCTTTACCACAAGGAGACTAGAAACCGAAACAAACACCGTTCTCATCTAGCGATTCACCAAGCCTCACCTCATCGTATCTAACCTGCCCAGTTTGTAAATTGACAGTGGAATTGAGTCCTGGTTTAGATTCTTCTTGGTAACATTTAGATAGAAATTTCTCCCTTTTTTTACTACTATCGACCGAATATGAAGTCGCAGATGACGCATTAACTCAACTTGTAAGAGTAATCAATAGGTTATTGAAACACGCTTCTGGAAACTAATACATAAATGTAGCCTTACCCTGAAGAGTGAAGTTGATTGATATATTTGTTCAAATAACAGTGGATAGGCGTGTAGAACCATATGAAATCCTGGATTGATTTACATCAATTCGTCAATAGTTGAATTATATACTCCATCGTGCGGCGAGCCTAACCAATGATGCGAATATGAACCAGAAAAAAGCTGACGATCAAGTAAATTAGTAAAATAAACGAAAGATCGAACGCGAAGTCGTTCGATGATTTTGGGTGTATCCTATCGAAAGCACTCGTGGTCTAGGGTAAGAAGAAACTAGCGTTACGCGTGTGGTATGTCAGCTGGCGAAATGTTGTGGCACCGGCCGAATCGACGAATAAAAAGTAAACAGTGGAGAGGGCCTGTTTGCAGCAACTGTATCTGAAACAACTGAGTTGATGTCATTCATTCTCGAATCGCCCTCAGGTAATAAAGCGGCAACCCAGAAGTAAGTACCCAGTTTGAGAGTCGCTTTTCCCGCAAAGCTGAACTCGGTGTATTATCCCAACTCCTTTCGGCGATTGTGAGAGAATTTTATTTGTGCGAGGTTCCCTCAAGCCCTGAACTGTTCCGTTCATCAACTTATCGAGTCTGCTGCTGGAGGCTCGGTGGCACTGAGAGGGTGGGTTGGTTGGCTCCATTCTCCGCGGTCATGAGACCCACAATCTCAAAAGTGGCTGTGCCAACTAGCGGCGGCCTAGATGACTGGTTTCATCTATTGGCAGTACGTCCCGCTACCGCGGAAGGCGAGACCTGTGGAGGCTGTAGTGTACCTGCCTAGGCTACTTAGTCCAGCCTCCTGGACAGGTACCTGCCTCGGAGCCTATGTGCACTTGCGCTTTGCAGGGTGCCCACGGACCAACAAGCTTATCCTGGTCACCTGCCGTCACTCACTGCCTCGTCGCCTTAAACGACATCACTCCAACCTTCCATCAGCATCTGTCCATCGATATTGTTGCCCTGTAGTGCATTTGTTCAGCCTCTGTACCTATATCGCACTACTGCAACCATGGCCCCCCTCGCCCTGAGGAGTATCCTCTTCGGCGTCGTGGCGACCTTACCGGCACTCGTCATGGGTCGGAACGCGAGCTATTCGCAGTCCGATCTGATGCGGGTACAGACGGCTCTCCTCGACTCCCGCGGAGAGGGATGTCCTCCTTGGTAAGTCACTTCTTTTCGATCCACTTCTATCAATGCTGACTACAGTCCAGCTTCAACTGCCTTCTCCCGGCCCATACCTGTGCTCAATACGCTGACTGCAACGAGTTCAACGGCAAATGCGACTGTCCCGAGGGATTTGGCGGTGATGACTGCCTCCAGCCACGTACGACCCAACACGATATGTTCGATATCGCTTGAGAATACTGCTGACGGCTTCCTTAGTTTGTGGGTCTCTTGCTCGAGGTAAAGATCGTCAGATGCGTTCTGGCCCGAACTGCCAGTGTGACGAGGGCTGGACCGGAATTAACTGTAACGTCTGTACCGACAACAAAGCCTGCAATGCGTTGATGGAGACAGGAGAGGGAGGAGTTTGTTACCAAAACGGCGAAGTTGTTAATCATAACTACCAAATTTGCGACGTCACCAACCAAAAGATTACGTCGCTGCTTGGAAAGCAGCGCCCGGAGGTTACCTTCACCTGTAAGAAAGAAGAGGGTGTCTGCGATTTCCAATGTGCGTGTTCTTTTCATGTTTTCACAAAAAGCGCTTGCTGACACTATGTAGTCTGGGTGGACGCCGCAGAATCGTTCTACTGCCATCTCTCCGACTGCGAATCAGGCGCCGAATTCGATGAATCCAAAAACACAACATCATACAAATGCGACAAAATCAGTTGTAGCTGTATATCTCAGCGCATGCTCTGTGGCAAGGATGGATCTATCGACTTGTCTGATTTTTTGGACCAGGCCATCAAAGGCCCTGGTCGGTTCGAATGTACACAGAAGGGTGGTGGTGCTCATGAATGCGCTTTCCACGAGCCAGAGATGGATTCACTAATTCTGGCATTGATTGGTGACTCGAGCATTTTGCTTGACTGCCGCGCAGGAGAATGTCTCTATGAGACCGAGGTACCTGGATACAAGAGACCTGTCAAGAAGATCAACACGCCTCTCATCGCTGGTGTCATTGCTGGCAGCTCTCTTTTCCTTGCAGCCGTAATCATCTTGACTTGGTATCTGGCTCGACGCAAGCTCAACCATGGCCCGATCTATTTGGACGACTCAGATGATGAGAGCACTAAGCTCATGGCCGACCATAAACCTGCCGCATTGTTTTTCGAGGACGTCTCATACACCCTGAATGGCAAACACATTCTGACTGGGATCAATGGAATTTGCAAACCTGGGGAAGTTACGGCCATCATGGGTGCGTCTGGAGCCGGAAAAACGACATTCCTTGATATTTTGGCCCGCAAGAACAAGCGCGGACAGGTTCACGGCGACTTTTATGTCAATGGTGAAAAAGTGCCTGATTCCGATTTCAAGAATGTCGTTGGATTTGTTGATCAGGAGGACACTATGTTGCCCACTTTGACGGTCCATGAAACCATCTTGAATAGTGCTCTGTTGCGCCTCCCTCGTGACATGGGCCGTGCCGCCAAGGAACAGCGGGTCTACGAAGTCGAGAAAGAACTGGGTATTCACCACATCAGGGATTCGTTGATCGGTTCAGAGGAAGGAAAGGGCCGGGGCATTTCTGGGGGTGAAAAGAGACGTGTGGGAATTGCATGCGAACTTGTGACAAGCCCTTCGATTCTGTTCTTGGATGAACCCACAAGCGGCCTGGATGCTTACAACGCCTATAATGTCATCGAATGCCTTGTAACACTTGCCAAGAGCTATCAACGAACAGTCATCTTCACCATTCACCAACCTCGATCAAATATTGTGGCTTTGTTCGACAGACTCGTCTTGTTGGCCAAAGGAAGAACGGTCTATTCTGGCCCCTTCAACCAGTGTCAGGCGTACTTTGACCAGATCGGCTATGAATGCCCCCCTGGATTCAATATCGCTGATTACCTTGTGGATCTGACGATGCATGCTGGAAGTACTCAGTCTGTCGACGACGGAACTGTCATTCCTGATTCCAGTAGTGTGGGCCCAAGCAGTACAAGGGCCATCAAATCCATTGCAAGCATTTCGGGGACAAGCACTGGGGATGATAGTGGGATTGAGCATAGTTCATCAGGTCGGCCCCACAATTGGCGACGTGACTCGGTCAAAGTCCGCCAGGATCGTGAACTCTTTACCCGGAGAAAGAATGCGACGGTGGACCTGACGGTCCTTTCAGATGCTGGAGGGGAAGATGGCTCTTACCCTCTTCAGCCAAACCCTGCGGAATCTTCAGCAACACCTCTCCTAGACGACCCTCATGATCTGCCTCCCGCTGTGCCTACCGGAACTGACCTCGATATCATGACTCGTTCGTTTGCCAATTCCGAGATTTCTACGTCGACCCGCGAAGAAATCAAGCAGGCTATCGCCGCCGCGGAGAGTGCGAATGGTCCAAATGCTAACGGTCATGGGGGAGGATCTGGCCTTAACATCAGTGCTGTTGGAAAGGGATATGCTCGTGTCGGCTATCTTCGCCAGTTCATCATTCTCTCCCAAAGAACCTGGACAAACCTTTACCGAAACCCTATGTTGATGCTCACTCACTATGCCATTGCTATCATCTTGGCTGTATTTTCAGGATATCTATTTTACGGCCTGACTGATGACATTCCTGGATTCCAGAACCGTCTCGGTTTATTCTTCTTCCTCCTGGCCTTGTTTGGCTTCAGCACACTCACTAGTCTTACAGTATTCGCCACGGAGCGACTTCTGTTTGTGCGTGAGCGGGCAAATGGCTACTATTCACCTGCTACTTACTTTGCCGCCAAAGTTTTGTTCGATATTATCCCACTTCGAATCATCCCCCCAATTCTTATGGGATCGATCATTTATCCTATGACTGGACTTGTCGCCGATTCGACACACTTTTTGAACTTTATTATAGTTCTTGTCTTGTTCAATATGGCTGCCGCAGCTGTGTGCCTCTTTATTGGTATTGTTTGCAAGGATGGTGGTGTTGCAAACTTGATTGGAAGTTTGGTGATGCTCTTCAGTCTGTTGTTTGCTGGATTCCTCCTCAACCATGACGCCACACCGAAGGGGGCCCTTTGGCTCCAGACTCTGTCTATTTTCCATTACGGATTCGAGTCCCTGATCGTGAATGAAGTTCTGCAGCTTACCCTGGTGGACAGCAAGTATGGACTCGACATAACTGTTCCTGGTGCAGCAATCTTGAGTTCCTTTGGTTTTAACAACGATGCTCTCTGGTCAGATATCCGAAACTTGGGCATATTTTCGGTCGTCTTCATCATCTTATCCTACGCGGCCATGCATATTTTACTTGTTGAGAAACGATAGATTACGGGCCAGGCGCTTCATGTGCTTCATCTAAACTTGGACCAACGCAAGGATGTACAGAACCGAGCGTGGATATTGTTATTGGAACACGTAGTACCTAGGAAGAATAGGCATTTGGTATGTAACCACAGTTGGCGTTGGGAATTGCTGTGGTGGGTAATTATCCACCAACTTGTTCTTTGGATTAGATAGTCTGGCAGATTACGAACACGTATCTACTGAATCGAGCTTGTTCCTGAAGTGACGGGAATGCACTTAGAATATAATGTTGTGTCATGCAATTCGTGGAGTTTGACGTGTCTGATAGAGTTATACATTGATACATAAATTGTCCAGAGAGCAATACTGTTTGTTATACAAGCTTGAAGCAGGCAGCCCTATTCCATCTTTCCACCAGTAAATTCCTCGGCAATTCTCTTCTGTCGCTTGACTGATCGGTCATATTCTGACTCGTAGAAGTCCATGACTTTGGTCGAAGTACCTGTTGTGGTCTCAAGCATGCTGAGGATGGTTGGTGGCTTGCCCCAAATATCCCAAGTGTTTTCCGCATGGCCATATCGGCCAACAGCCTGGCCCTGCTTTTTGAAATAGTCTTCAGAAAAGATGTTGTCAATCTCAGCTTTGAGCTCATTCTCGTTGACAATGAAGTTGGACGCATTCATATACAGCTCCATGATTGAATCGCGGCGAGCCTCACGTTTAGCTGTTTCCTTGGCCTCGACCTTCTTCTTCGATCTTGCCGCCTTTTCAAAGCGATGTTTGTCAGGGTAGACTTTGGTGTCCATCACACCATCCAAGATGGTACTGCGTGTCAGACGTTCGTCTTCCCTCTCGGCAGAGACTCGGGCAGCGTTGTTCCGTTCGAATGTTCCGCTCACGCGATGATTGCGAATTTTGTCATTTCGGACACGGCGTCTCCACAAGTACTTTAAAGCAATTCTGAGGTTTTTCCTACGCCTGGAGGCCATGCTCAACTTCCATTGCCTGGCTGGAGTCATTTGAGCTGGCTGTTTGGTGGGGAAAGGAGCCGTTTGTTGAATGTACTCGAGCCGGGCTTTGCGATCGCCATCATTGCGAAGAAAAATCTCCCGAGGAACGGGGAGGTGACCTCGAACGCGGGGACGCTTTGTCTCTTCGGATTGAGCAGGTGCAGGTAGATGGATATAGGCAGGTGATTCTGGGGGAACCTGGTTTTGGAGAGTAGGAATGGTAGAGAAGCTTCGCGATATGGCAAAGGCCTGACGGGCTACTGTCCGGTGACAGAGCGTTCTAATAGGGAAGGCCATGGTAAATAGAACCCGGGCTGGTTTTGGCGAAGTAAGATCCAAGAATGGGATCGCAATTGTTGTCAAGGCCGTAGCCGCAGCCGTCCTATCCTGCCAAATTCTTAACCCATCAGCTGAGAAAAGCCAACCCAAACCAAATTTACCGGATTATCTTGGTCCGGTGCGACCGCTAGCCCCCTGTAAGGTGCCACTCACAGACGCTAGCGGCCCCCGCCACCAACCACCGTGAGACTTGAGTGGGGCCTTTTGCTTGTCTGAAAGAAAAAAAAGTTGCAGGATAAATTTTTGAGCCAGCCAACTTCTCTCTGTCAATCCTCATTCTCAGTTACCCATCCTTTCTTGCTACCATGGGTACTGGGAAAAAAGAGGCCACTCGGCGCGTACGCCAAGGTAAGACTGGAGATGGGCTAGGAAATGTCCGGGTGAAAGGCGAGAATTTTTATCGGTACGTGTTGCTCTGATCTCAGTACGCTCTTTACTGACTAACTTGCTGTAGCGATGCCAAAAGAGTTAAACATTTGAACAAGTTCAAGGGGGGCAAGGAGCAGAGGAATGCCGATGGCCAAATCACAAAGGCTGCTATTTATCAATCTCGAGATGTCCCCAGCGCCCGCATCGAGCCGAACCGCAAGTGGTTTACCAACACTCGTGTCGTTTCCCAAGACACCCTCAAAGCATTCCGTGAGGCAATGGAGGAAAAAACGCGCGACCCCTACCAGGTCCTCCTCAAATCGAACAAGCTTCCAATGAGCTTAATCCGAGATGGTGGCCCAGATACCCAGAATGGTGTCAAGCAGCATCGTGCCAAGATGACCGTCGAGACATCACCCTTTGCTGATGTCTTTGGTCCTAAGGCCCAGCGCAAACGTGTCAAGCTCGGCGTGAGTAGCCTTACTGATCTTGCCGATGACACTGAGAAGAGTATGGACACCTACGAGGAGCGTCTTGAGCAGCAGAAGCTTCTTAGCGGTGCCTCTGGTAATGCAGGAGATGATACTGTCACCATGTCTATTGAACCCGTTTTTGACAAGGGTCAAAGCAAGCGGATCTGGAACGAACTCTACAAAGTCATTGACTCTTCTGATGTCGTTATTCACGTCTTGGATGCTCGAGATCCAGTTGGTACTAGATGTCGAAGCGTTGAGAAGTACCTCAAGGAAGAGGCTCCACACAAACATTTGATCTTCGTACTCAACAAGTGTGATTTGGTTCCTACCAGCGTTGCTGTAAGTGACTATTTTTCTCGTTCTTTCGTTCCCTTTTTTCTACCCCAATGATACTGTCAGGATCCCTTCTCCTTCCTCAATGGAGGCGATCTGTTACATCATTGGGAGATGAACGCCTGTCTCAACCTGCTGGCAACGTTCTGTTGTTGGTTGATGTGTGCCGTTTTGGTTACCATCGCGAGAAAGGCCCCGCGTCAGATTGAGTTGAAGTCTATCTATGCCGTTCCAATATGCAGGGCATCGATTATAGACTTCTTAGTTATGACACAAACATTTTATCTCATGTACTTTCTATGCAACTCCCTAGACTAAATACTAATGGGTTAAACAGGCTGCGTGGGTTCGTCATCTTTCTAAAGAGTATCCTACTTTGGCATTCCATGCCAGCATCAACAATTCATTCGGAAAGGGTTCCCTGATCCAGCTTTTGCGCCAGTTCTCTTCCCTTCACTCAGATCGGAAACAAATCTCTGTGGGACTGATAGGGGGGCCCAATACAGGTAAATCATCCATCATCAATACACTGCTCAAGAAAAAGGTCTGCAACGTGGCCCCTATTCCCGGAGAGACCAAGGTTTGGCAGTATGTCAGCTTGATGAAACGCATCTACCTGATCGATTGCCCTGGTGTGGTTCCTCCATCGAGCACTGACACTCCGACTGATCTTGTGCTCCGAGGCGTTGTGAGAGTGGAGAAGGTCGAACACCCAGAACAGTACATCCAGGCCGTCTTGGGTAAGGTGAAGCACCATCACATGGAAAAGACGTACGAGATGAAGGGTTGGACCAACGCGACCGAGTTCTTGGAGCTCCTCGCTAGAAAAGCTGGTCGTCTCCTCCGTGGTGGCGAACCTGACCTTGATGGAGTGGCCAAGATGGTTCTTAACGATTTTATGCGCGGCAAAATCCCTTGGTTTACTCCTGCTCCTTCTGCTGATGGCGAAGCCGAGGGTAAAGTCGGTGGTCGCGAAGGTAGACTTGGAGAGATGCCAAGAAAGCGAAAGCCAGAAGACTCATCTGATGAAGCTGATTTGTTGGCTGATGCCCAGCTCCAACAGGAAGCTCTGGAAGCTACTGAAAAGAACACAGACGAGCACTCCGAAGACGAGCCAGAAGAGGAAGAATTTGAAGGATTCGGCAGTGGGACTGAAGAGGCGAGGTCCAGAAAGCCTTCTTTTGGTGCAACTGCTGATGGAGAGAGTGATGCTGAGGATTTCAGTTCCGCTGAAAATTCTGATGTCGAGGAGCAAGAAGACAAGTTCAGCAGCCCTGGGCCATCGGACGAAGGTGAAGAGAGGCAGGATCATCCCCAAAAGCGACGCAGAACCTCGATGACTTGAAAAAGGCCGATCCGTGTGTCATTGCAGGTGTTTCCTCATACACTCCCTGCCGACCGAAACGTCAGTCAAGCATCGAACTGAGGCCTATCACCACTTCAACGCTGCCTCACTTGATCGGGGCAATTTCTTCCCTGCCATGAGCACTTATCACTTGTCTACTTAATTTTCACTTTGCCTGGCAATGCATAACGATTGGATGGGCTTTTTGTGTTGGTCTAACCGGGAAGTCTGATGTCATTGACCAAGAATTTGCGCCATGGACTTGGATACGCGGATGCTGGTCGAATTGAGCTTATGTAGTGATATCTGGAATGGCCAGCTCAACGACCCAATCGGGTATAATGGTGAGATCATCAAGTAGTGTGGGATGGCTACATGGACGGCCCCTTTGAGAGACGATAGGGATAGTATAGATACTGACCTCTCAGCTCGACCTCCTTGGTTCGATAGATTCTTGCTCATTGATGGATTTTGCCGGGAGGAGGCAAAGGCATAAGAGTTTATGTCATAAGCATCAGTGGTTAGCCCACAAGCATAAGCGCTTGGGTTCCCTGATGGGAAGGCAGAACCATTGCGATCGAGTCACCATGATCCAGTCGCAAGACCTCCCCTTCGTGACTGAAGGCATATGCGCGCGTAGTAGCGCATGATGAGATTAATGACTATGATGTTGAACTGCACTAAATAAAGATAATAACTACAAAGCTTGACTACCATTGCTCCTGATTGATGTGATCATTCAATTGCGATGTTTGATAGAGTGAAGTCAATGTCTGCAGGTAAGAGATTATTTCTTGTCTTGTACTTTTCGAGCTTCATTCTGGTAGAATTTCAATTATCCGTATTACATAAACTGGAAGCCTACCACCCCCAGTACATACGACCATAGCCCTCAGAGTATACGGGATCCCGTCCGCTCTCCCATAGTCAAGTTGAGGAGCGCTTGAGTAGTAGTTGGGTCGGTGACGCCCAGCGAATGCCGAGTGTTGTATGCGTATCGTAGTTATTTTATTTTATTTACCCATACCCCCTTGTGCTCCCTTTAATGACCACCTTGGATGCTTTAAGTTAGAAAGGCGAAGCTGGAAATTGTAGCCCACTCACATTCTATCAGCTTTGGCCAAATAAACGAGAGAGGCAAAAGGTGAAAAGAAAGGAAGGAAAAAAAACAGGATAAAAGCTATCGGCTCGGGAGAGGCAGTTGCCAAAATTGCGAGGAGCGCCAACGACGCTAGGCAACTTAGCCCATCCCCAGACTGACGATAGATCGACATCGAGGTCTTGTACTGTGCTTTTTATGCTTGACTGAAAATTAGTAAATAAATATTGTCATCCCTGTCCAGGCCTTATTTCAGCTAGTGATGTCATTCTTGCAATCACAACCAGGATGAGAAAAGAGGCATTTTCCGTTAATAAGATCAAAGCTGGGTGTCGTGGCATTGCTTTTCCTTATTATGCCACTTTCACCTGCCCAACTTACATTCGAGATGAAACAAAAATTAATCCATATGAAAATACTGCTTATTTTTAGCATCCCGAGGAGAGAATCCAAATCTCCTCATGAAAAATGAACTAGCGAGCAACGGAAGAGAACGTAACTTGAAAAAACCTGGAGACATGATCGATAGTTTCCCCAAGAACAAGTGCATAAATATCTCAAGGCCGTGGTATCGCTACCTATACCAATGGAACTCGTCCCTGCCGTAGGAAATAGGAGCAGGTCCTGCTGGGCTACAATCATCTCTTCCTTTCGCCCTGTGTTGGATGGTCAAGAGCGATGGCAATCTGTGTCTTGGCTGGAGTTTGGCCTAACTTAAAGAGGTGAAAGTAACGCAGTGAATCACATCCTCGACGCAATACTATATCTTGGTTAATTAAACGCGGCTTCTTTTTATCTGAAATACTTTTTTGTCTTTTGGGCTTTCTATTGATGTCTTGATAATATGTCTGGCACAATAATGCAATCAATAGCGATCCATAAATCTTCAACAATGGGGATCGACAACCCAATACATAAATCTTGTAAGCGATTTCAAACAGCTTGAGTATCTGGCACTGCTCCGCACCCGTGAGGGCTTTTGCGACTATCCCTCCTCCGCTTTGCAACCTGGGTCGAATTGAAAGTGAACTCGAGGTGAGCCGAGACTGATATTGAGCACAGGAGCGCATTTTGTCGTTATAAATATCCTACAGAAGCGTCTGTTCTTCTATTCCCAGCTCCAATACACTTCATCCTTTAAAATTCTTGCCGCAAACTTCAACACGAATTTGATACATTCACAACTCCCGAAGCTAGCTGGACAATGAAGATACCAGATAATAATTCCCAACTCACTGCCCCTCGAGGACCTCTGACACTGAGTCTACCTCGGACTCAAGCCATTGCCGGTATAGGAAACCCTCAGATTGCGGCTCATAACTTGACTCCAGTTGTGACTTCAAACACCATTGTGAGTGCTCCATCGACCATCGATACCGACTTGCTCACAATAATATCACACAGGCTAGTCTCGCCGCCCAATCCAGAACGCAAGCTTCAAAACCTTGTGAGTATACTCAAAACACGCCCTGCGATTTGTTTTTATTGGCGTGATCTGCAATGCTGACAAGGTTTGCTAGGTGGCATGTCCACGACTCCCAACGCGAATCTGTCATTTGCGGCACTTCCGCCGGGTTTTCATGCGTCCTTTGGCTCTGCGGCTGTTCAACAGCCCTTCCTTGGTCCCAGGTGGTTAGAAAATAATGGTCTCGGTCAGAACATAGCCATGATCTCTTCGACCGTTGGCCAGCTCACGCCCGTCAGTGGCGCCTGTCCTATGGAACCCGTTCTTGCAAAGCAGATGCCATATGGCTCTACTCGACTCATGAATTCGGTTAATTCTCAGCTCCTCAGCCCTACCGTAACTCCAGCATCACAGTTGGGCCCTTCCCTCGTCAAGGTTGAAGCCTCTCAAGGGGTCCAAATGGTTCATTTTGATCTGCGAAGTGAAGAACACAATATTGAGAATTCTCTCGCAAAGAGAGCTCTTGGACAATCTGCATCCGAGCGCCCATCAAAAGCCTCAAGAACCTCCGATAGGCATCAAGCTCGTTCCGCCAAATCCAAGGCTATCCCCACTGGGGGTACCAAATCCAAGGCGATCGCGCCCACGGCTGTCACACCCAAACCTTTTCCGGCCAACGTCATCTTGCCCAAAGAGCTAGCTTTTCTTTCTGCTGCCACAGGCGCAGCTGTCAAGGGCCAGACCTCGAATATAGCCGCCGTGAAGACCTACCAATTGTACCCATCTGCACCTATTCCCTTCGAGATCGAGATTGAGGAAGGTGATGAAGACGACAATAACGAGGATGATGAGGAAGAAGAAGGAGAACAAGACCCAGACCACGAGGGAAAAAATGATGTCGATACAAACAGAGATGGGCCGCTTTTCAAGGGAATCCTGACGTGCCTCTACACAACTGTCCACCATGGCCCATTCCCACTAGAAGATGAGGCTCCTCAGGTTGAGTCTGTACACCCTAGCCCCAGCTTTGTTGCCCAGATGCCAAACCATGACTTAGAGGGGACCTTTTTATTTCACACCTCCGCTACTTTTGATTATAGAGGCGTTCAGGAGATCACTCAGGGGCCGGTTAATCACCCTGAGCTTACCAATACCGAGCCCCTCATTCTTCGTACGAGGGTTGACGATGCAGAAGAGAACCATAAAGTTTCCGCAGAGTCTGGCAAGGCTGTCAAACCATGGAATCAGTGTTGCTCTTCCACAGACCCTACTTTGTTAGAGAAAAGCAGTATCGACGTTCCTCCTTCCGACACTTGGGCAAATATTGTCAGTCCTCCCAAGGACCTCACCTCAGATGAGCGCCAGGACAAGAAGACTTTCATCCGATGGCAGCGCGACAATGCTCGGTACCAAGCTTCTCAAGGAAAACAGGGTCCCTTTGAGATTGGGCACTACCTCTGCAATGTAGACCCCTCAAATGGGGCTATTTTGAAGCTTGAGGCCCGTATTGCCAGCAAGCAGCTTGGCGATTCCTATTAGAAGTACATTGTCGCTAGCCTTGACCCTCATAAGAACGATCCCATGTTGCACAACGGGCCTCTTGGCACCAGCACCGAACAGGATTGATATCTCAGAAGTGAGGACGGTATTAGGGTAGTTTCCTGGTATGACAGAAAGGAAAGCATGAAGACTTTTATGGTTATATTTACTTTAAACCCAATCCCAAGATTTGGGAACTCAACATGCCAAACCATTTGCCGATGACGCTGTCTCCGTTTTATGATTTCATACTCCAGTGCCTCAGAGGAGCACATGCAAAGTGGCAACTGTGTTAGTACCTTTTCCAAACACTGAACTTGCTGCTGGTACGTGCACATATTACCCGTTAAATTAACCATATATAAATGCGAATCATTTGTCACCGCAACTGCATTGTAGAATAATTGAAGGTGGTAAGCTGCCGTGAAGTCCAGGGCTCGGCTGATGACCTGCCTGGTTCAAAACGCATTATTTCGAGGCGAGGCATAGTTTTTTTATAGGACCCCTGTAAAGTGCTTCCTATTTACAGCCCTATGGTCTTCCTTCTCTCCAAATTCTAAGTGGAGTACATGTGTACCAAATTTCCCCTCGATCAACATGTTGAGGCACTCTTCAACCTGCGCCACGTCCGAGCGAATTGTTTAAGGAACAACAAAGTTTTAGTTTGTCGCAAAATTAGTTGAGTCCTCCCAATAATTTTTTTCAATTTAGGATATTTATAGATATCCCGTCCGCTTTTTGAATAAGAATGTAAGGAGTGATGTACAGGTGAAAGTTCGATAGACAGACTTGCAAACGTTGGTTGATAGATAGCCCAACGCTCTCTAAAAAAGTCTCCTGCTAGTTTCTTGGAACATGACAATCATAAGAAAACAAATGTGTCGGTTTGAGCAATTTTCTTTGATGATCATAATGGAATATCCCTTTTTATAACTAAATATTAGTTTCTACTTTGGTAGCTCACCAACAAGGATGTTTGGTCAGCATGGCCATTTATAGCGAGGCATTATTCCTGAATAAAAAATACTACTATCAAATTTTACTATACTGTCAAGACAAGTTTGTATCAGAGGACATCCGTGGAGTTATTTGAGTAGCGGAAGTGGAAAATATGAAAGACTGGCACGTTCTCGATATCAGTTGCAGTTCTATACAAAATATTGTGACAGCAGTTGTGCAGGCCAAATATTCTACCTTTATTTGGCATTTGCATTTCTCATTCCACCATAAAAAATACTGCTATCATTGACAAGCCCTCGAATTGCCGCGTTAAGAAAGCTCCAGGGGCCATTCCCGAGACAGTAAATAATAATTTGCAATGCAGCGGCAAAGTGGGCTACAAATCTCATTGACAGCTGAATGAATGCGAGACAGTTTTACTTTTGTACCAGAGGGTGACGACTGAAAAAATAGAAGACAGCATCGACAACACGGCACATGCAAACTCTCATCTCAAAGCTTGTCCAAACGCCAACACGAAAGTCAAGGGCCTGAACATAAAGACAACGGGCTTACCGACAGTTTTGTTGTGCTCATTTTAAATTATGGAGTACAGGGTGGGTTTTACCCAAATGTCCCAGCTCCATTATCTTTTTGTGAATCAATCTTAGTCTGCTTAGGAGCAGAGCGGACCGATGTAGAAAAATAAAACTAGAAAGTTTAATTGAGGCAATTCTGTTTATTTAAAGACAGTTTATGTGAAAAAGAATGCCCATTGAAGGTCAATATTAGTCTTTGGAGGAAAAAATGGTTGCAAACCAAGTCCAACAAAACCGCTAGCCGTCTTCCCCATAACTCTTGACGTAACATCCACTCCTTGCTGAACGTATATAGGACATAAATACATCCGCTATTTATCATTTATATCCACCAAAATCTTAACATGGTTATTCTTATCGTGTATTAGTGTCTTGATGCCATCCTCAATAACGTTTTCAAGCTTAATCTTCCTGGTGACCATGCCGCTGGCCTGGATTGCACCTAAAAATGTGTCAGTACTATCTGTGAAAAGGGAATAATATAATCTCACCAGTTCTCATATTTTCAATCACAGCTTCATAATCTTCCCTATGGTACCCAAGCACAGACTTGTAGGAACTCTCCTTCCATGTGACCCAGTTGGGGTTAAAGGGTATTTCCTTCTCCCAGATAGCCACATTCACAACGGTGCCCTTCGTCTTCACTGCTTCGCAAGCAGTCTTGACACTAAATAAATGATTAGGTTTGTTCTTCTAGTTATTGATCTCAGCTACCACAGTGTGCTTACCTGGCGGGGACACCGGCGCAGTCAAAGACTACATCCGCCCCTTTTCCTCTGGTTGCATTGAGAACGACCTGCTTGACATCTTCCTTAGTAGGATCTACAATAGTCGATGCACCAAACTGGCGCGCGAATTTTTGACGAGCAGTAGCAACCTCGGAAACGACGATGTTGGTGACGCCTTTGGCTTTCAGGCAAATGAGAGCGGCAAGTCCAATGGGACCGCCACCAAGAACCAATACAACAGATTGAGAATTAATTTCCGGTGCCGCACTTATGGCATGCCAGGAAACAGCAAGCGGCTCAACAAGAGCCCCCATCTCGAGCGAAATGACATCAGGGAGAGGAAACACATGAGTGGCATTCACACAAACTGCTTCACTCAAGCCTCCGCCTCCCCCACTCAGCCCAACAAACCCACCTTTATGGCAGACGTTTTCCGAGTGACCGGCGCAGGCCACGCACTGTCCACAAAAAATTGTAGGCTGTATGGCGCATGCTTGACCAATTTCGAACCCTTCGACGCCCTGGCCAATTTCTATAATAACGCCGGAAAACTCATGGCCAAGAGTGACAGGGATAGATTCTCCAGTGACAGGATGCGGCTTCTCGGGAAGGGGACAAAAGTTCGGCCCACCAAGATATTCATGTAAATCAGTCCCGCAGATTCCAACATAAGCTGGGGCAATCTATTCAACTTGTTATTACGGGTTCGACTTTCCTCTATGATACAGAAATCTCACTTTGACCTGCCCAGGACGGATGGATGGGGGCGGAATTTGTTCGACACGGATATCCTCCTTGCCGTAATATCTAACCGCTCTCATGGTGCTCATTGGGGAAGTTGAGGAGGGCAAAGCCTGGACAAATAATAATAATACTAATGGGTTCCCCAGATAGGTATCGAAAAGATTGGCGATCGGAAATATTGTTTGTATGCCGGAGGGCTGAGTTGGGTTTTGCTTGCAGCTCCCAGCCGTGATCTCCATGGTGTCTTATAAGCCGCGACATGGCCAGGGTTAAGCATCATTCTACGAGTCACAAGGTTGACCCACAAAGACGTGCATACGCGCTGGTGGGATATGCTGTAATCCCTGCGATCGGATACAAAATTCCGCATAGGTTGAAAGTCAGGAGAAGAAAATACGAGTTGTGGTGGTATTCACGAACGCAGCCCACTGTCACGTTGTAAAGTGTGAGCGCGTCCCGAACCGCAAATCAAATATGCCACAGAATCAAAATCTATGATGGCAAAGAGATTAAATATCACAAAGCGTGAGGTTATCCTTCCGCAAGCCATAAATTCTGTTGGAAGGTAAGATGTAGGCATCAACCCCTCCCATTTCATGCATACCCCGCAATTTGGTTTGTTGTGAGACCTTATGACCTTGGTTTGGACTAACCGAATTTGCATGATTGAGTCGGAGCCGATTAAGAAATAAGAAATAGGAAGGGGCGGGTCCGATTTAGAAGTAAATTTAGGCCCTGATCGGCTATAAGTTTGAGATAAATGAAAAGGAGGATTGTTATGGTTCGTTCGGTCAATGGATCCGTTACCTTTACATACGGATCCGTGAGTCCTGCAGATGTATTTGTGGGTTACTTATTAGGTTATATAGAAGAATAGATGTTGTGCTTATAGCTTATAATATGGTTTGCTCTTAAGATATAAGTTAATTTTTTTCTCTTTTATTTATATATAATTTTAATTATTTAATAAGATTAATAATAAAATAAATAAAATAAATAAAATAAATAAAATAAATAAAATAAATAAAATAAATAAAATAAATAAAATAAATAAAATAAATAAAATAAATAAAATAAATAAAATAAATAAAATAAATAAAATAA